>CM076569.1:370702710-371302710 GCA_034641835.2 Pinus albicaulis | reverse complement strand
ATCAAAATAACTCTAGATTTGATTCAAAAGGCCCTGGTTTACCCTATCTCTCCTAAACCCCAAAAATTTACTAGAACCACATTAGTCCATCACTACTCTGTCATCCCAACCAATGAGAAACAATATTTCCTACAAATGGTCTTAGCCCCTGGCCTACAATCTCTCCCTGTGGCTAACAAGTTCCCTATCACCCTATTTGTTGAACCCATCCAACCAATCCTATCCCTAATTTCCCATATGCTGGGGGATGATGATGCTAATATAACACAAAAATACACCTTGGGTTTTTTAATCACCCACCTATTCCACTTGGGGCCCCACCATTGTCTCTTTCAGTTTTCCAGTTTCGGCACAACTTACTATTTTTAGTAGTTTTTCAAGTCCTGAACTTTCGGAGCCGTTTTGAGGCCCTAAACGATGTTTTTTGGGAAAACTGGGAGCAACATGGGGCTATGGACTGATGTTGCTCACTAAAAATTTGTATTCCTTCGATATATCTTTCTAACGAGGTATGGTTCGCATCAAATGGAGATCATATGCCAAAGTTACCTACACGGGAAGTTGAGACACCAATTTACCCAAACGGGGCCGATAGTTTTGGCGCTTCATCTCTGAGGGTTAGGTTTCTGGATGTTTAGGGTTTTCCATTGTTTCTAAATAATAAATAGGCCCTTAAGCCTCATTGTAACTCAGTTCGGAGGCCTGTAGCTGCCACATCTCTTCTCAGAGATAGCTACCAGCGCCCTAGCTAGTTTATTTCCATTCTGTCTGTAAGAAAATTTCAGTTCTTTGATATTAATGAAATGAAGTGTTATTTCCACTGCGTATTTGTATTTATGGTTATATGTTTATTCTGTTCTATTATTACATAAATCCGGATCAATGGTATCAGAGCGGTCTGCTTTTTCTCGATCCTTCTTTGCATGTCCCCAACGAGGTCGGGGTATAAAGATTTAGGGCTTGATCTGGTGGAACCTTTGCAAGATCAGCCTCGCAAACTCTGACAAATGCCCATGGGGGATGAAAATAAAGATGAGGGAGTAGGATATCCTATCAAAATATTGCTCGAGGAGGCCCTCGAAAAATAAATAAACGCGATGATGGATAACTTTTCCGAGATCCTTCAATGGCTTCCCACCCCCGGCGCATCTGCATCCAGCAGCCACTCTGGAGGTGCGAATCCTTTTAAGGTACAATTAAATTTTGACATTACCATATTTTAGGGTCAAAGAGATGCAGATGCCATAGATAGATGGTTGAATCTATTAGAAGGATATTTCTCGGTTCATGACTTTTCTGACTAGGAGAAGATTATTTTTTCACTCCTCAAAGCTGACCCCCATGTCAAGGATTGGTCAGAAACCCACTGTGAGAAGAAGGACGAGACATAACCCTCTCTGTTCTCAGTTGTACCCACTTGGAATTCTTTCTGAGATGCCATCAAGGAACAATAATATCCCGTGGGGAGCTATGAGGACAAGTACATACAATGGACCACATCGCGACAACAAAGGGACCAAGATGTGCATGAGCTGATGAATCTATTACATACCCTGCGCACAAATTTGGGTATCAAAGATTCAAAGAAAAATCTAGTGCTAAATTATCGCAGTTGTCTGCACAGATACATTCAAGAGGAAATGGAGTTCCTCGACATATCCTCGCTTGGTACGACATACTGGTATGCTGCCAAGATTGAGCATAAATTCAAACAGAGGAAGTGCGACTTTGGATCTGCGAATCAAAAGTAAGGGAAAGGTGCTCCCAAACCACAGAACAAAGGACAAAGCCAAGGCATGGCGACTCAAGACAACCTATCAAAGCCACAAGTAAAGAACAACACTGCAAAGCAAAAGAAAGACACGGAAGTGGTGTGAGTTCCATAAGAGCTCCACTCATAATACAAGTGAGTGTCGGGCCAAGTAGTCGCTGGTGGCCGAGATGACGGCTTTTGAGTCAGATGCATGCTCCAACTCTGAGTCAGAACCAGACAAGGGGAATAAAAAATGGAAATATATTATTGATTCACAGCCCAACGCCACTGTTGCCACTATGAAGATCCAGAAGGAGGAACTGGAAGATCCAGAGGAGGAGGAATGTCTCTTCCACTCCTAGATGTGGGGAAAGGGCTCCCTGGTATAGTTCATTGTTGACAACGGGAGCCAAAATAACCTCATTTCAGCATATGCCATGAAGCGGTTGGGCTTGCCAACCATAACTCACCCACATTCATACACCATCGGGTGGCTTCACCAAGGATGAGATCTTCGCGTCAGCCAACAGTGTCACCTTCCCTATAGCATCAAGCCCTTCATAAATGAGGTATTATGTGACGTTACTCCTATTGATGTTTCTGATGTATTATTAGGAAAGCCATACTTCTGGAAGCGTCATGATGTGTATGAGTCTCGGCCTCACACTGTTATTGTTACTTTGGGAAATAAGTTGTACAGGATACCAGAGGTACCACCTCCTGTCGCTATCTCTTTGGTTACTGAAAAACAATGCAGTAAGATCATTTCCCAGACCAAGAAATTCATTTTCCTGATGATCTGCCCCCAAGGCAAGAAGAATACTGTGGCCATGACCTCCAGACAAGCATGCTCTGCATGACAACAACAAATGGATAAGGTTGTGGAGGAGTACAGGGACATATTTACCTCACCCACAGGGGTTCCTCTGCACTGTTAGGTCAAGCACCTGATTGATCTAACCCCAGGTGCACTGCTACCCAATGGACTGATCTATCGGTGCTCTGTTATGGAGAATGATGAAATCAAAAGGTAGATTTAGGAGCTGTTGCAGAAAGGTCACATCTGACCATGTTCATTTCCCTATGGGAGCCTGATTGTGTTGGTACAGAAGAAGGATGGGATGTGGAGACTCTATATTAACTATCGGGTGCTGAACAAGATCACTATCTAGAATAGGTACCCGATCCCACGGATTGATGACCTTCTGGACCAACTTAAAGGTGCAAAATATTTCAGCAAGATCAACTTGAAGTATGGGTATCAGCAGGTACCAATTGAACCCTCCGATGTGTGGAAGACTGCCTTCAAAGCCAAGGAAGGCCTTTTCAAATGGTTGGTCATGCCTTTCAGGTTGAAAAATGCTCCCGCAACCTTCATGAGGTTTATGGACGAAATCTTACGGCCATTCACCAACTCATTTGTAGTGGTGTACTTGGATGACATTCTGATCTTCAGCCAGACTTGGGAAGAGCACCTCCATCACATCCGACAAGTCCTCCAAAAATTGTAGCAACACAAGCTGTGCGCCAATTTTGAGAAGTGCACCTTTGGCATGACCCAGGTTCAATATCTGGGATACATTATTGATGAAAGGGGGGTGCATGTGGATCCAACCAAGATCCAAGTCATTCGGGATTAGCTAGCCCCAACCACTATAATAGAGCTTCGCAGCTTTCTACATCTTGATAATTTCTACTGTAGGTTCGTATTGGGATTCTCTCATATCAGTTGGCCCTTGAGTCAAGTCACCAAGGGAGGAGCGAGAGAAAAATTATTTTGGTCGGAACATCAACAGAAGGCGTTCACAGAATTGAAAAATCGCCTCTGTTCTGCCCCAGTGCTCAAAATACCAGACTTGCAACAGCCATTTGATATCGAGACAGATGCCTCTGACTATGCTATTGGGGCAGTTCTT
The DNA here is from genome assembly GCA_034641835.2 of Pinus albicaulis. Lineage (NCBI taxonomy): Eukaryota > Viridiplantae > Streptophyta > Pinopsida > Pinales > Pinaceae > Pinus > Pinus albicaulis. Next base: position 371,299,041 of record CM076569.1, on the reverse strand, counting down.
ACTCAACAGGGACATCCAGTGGCATATTACAGTGAGACATTGTCTGACACAATTCGCAAGTATCCCAATTATGACAAAGAAATGTATTCCATTGTGCAAGCTTGTTGACAATGGAAGCATTACATTTTGGGGAAGGAAACAATCATCCACACAGACCACCGACCACTGCAGTTCATACAGACACAAGGGAAGTTGCATAATGATCGCCATCAGAAGTGGTCCACATATCTGCAACAGTTTCATTTGAACATAAAGTATAAGAAGGGTAGCACCAATAATGTTGCAGACTGCCTCAACCGACCACCGATCATGGTGCTCACCACCCTTCTCAAATCTTGTGGGCACGAGACTTTTGATTGGCTGCTTCTCTACGAGAGCGACCCAGAATTTCGCCACACTTACAAGACACTCTTGGGGGGTACGCAAGTTCCAAATTTTCACCTCCAAGATGCACCTTTATGTCACCTGGGACACCTTTGTGTTCCTTCAAGTGAGCATGCCAAGATGATATGGGAAGCACACTACAGTCAAGTCGCTGGGAATTTCAGGGTCGAGAAAACAATAGCAGTATTGCAGAGTATTTCTATTGGCCGATCCTTCAAAAATATGTCGGGAAGCACATTAGATCCTGCACTGCTTGTGCCATTGCCAAATCAACCATCAAGAAGCCAATCCTATATACTCTGCTACGTACCCATAGTCGACCTTGGGAATCCATATCCATGGATTACATGTTGGGCCTGCCTTCTACTAAGCATGGAAATGACTATGTTTTCGTGGTCATCAACAGATTCTCGAACATGGCCATTATGACAGCCTGCAAGAAGAATATCATAGTAGAAGCCACTGCTAAAATCTTCTTTGAACGAGTGTGGGTGCACTTTGGGATCCCATAGTCTATCATATCAGATTGGGATAGCAGGTTCCTCAGCAGATTCTAGTTCAGCCTCTGGTCAATGCTGGACACCAAGCTCACCAAGTCCATAACTTTCCATCCCCAAACAGATGGCCAGACAGAGGTCGTCAATAGAATGATTCTACGCATTCTGCGCATGTACAATTCAAATCATCCATGCACATGGGACGAGAGCCTCCCCTATGTACAACATAGTTATAACTGGGCTCTCCACAGTTCAATCAGCCATAGCCCTTTTCAGGTGGGCTTGGAATTCCAGCCACTATGTCCCATTGACATAGCCATGCCATTTGCGGCTACTCAGGCTGATTCGACTCATGTCCAGTTTGAAGTTGACAAAACAAATAACTTCATCGAGTGCATTCAACACATCCACAAACAGGTTCATGACATATTTGACAGAGCCAATGCTAAGTACAAGCAACGCCATGATCAACATCGGGTGCCACACAACTTCTAGGTGGGAGACAAAGTATTGCTACATTTGCAGAAGGAGCGCCTCACTGGACCCCACCGCAAGCTTCACCCACTCCGATACGGGCCATACACCATCACCAAGGCTATAGGAAATAATGCCTTCAAGCTCAGTATTCCACCATTCCTTGGTCTGCACCTAATATTCAATGTGGACCACCTTCATCCTTACTTCCCACCTCTACTGGACACCTCTGACATTGCAGAACAACTCACACCAACAGAGTTAAACCCAGAATGCATGGAACAGGCCACCAGAGATTGTATCATGGACATGCAAATCAAGAACACTCACCAACAGAAGATCCAACTGTATCGGGTTGTCAAAGCTAGCCAACTCCTACACCAAGGAAAGTGGTTCACCAGGGACCAAGTTTAGTAGAAATTTCCTCATCTCATGGAGGGACTTAATGCAATGGGGACCATTGCTTCCTAAGGAGGGAGGAATGATCCAGGTGGATATTGGTGGTCACCTTCCTATTCCACTTGGGGCCCCACCATTGTCTCTTTTATTTTTTCAATTTCGGCACAACTTACTATTTTTAGCAGTTTTTCGGGTCCTGAACTTCTGGAGCCATTTTGAGGCCCTAAACAACATTTTTTTGGAAAACCAGGAGAAATATGGGTCCATGGATTGATGTTTCTCACTCAAAATTTTTATTCCTTGGATAGATATTTCTAACAAGGTATGGTTCAAATCAAACGAAGATTGTATGCGAAAGTTACGTCCCCAGGAAGTTGAAACACCAATTTACCCAAACTAGGGCCATAGTTTTTGTGCTTCATTTCTGAGGGTTATGGTTTTGGATTTTTATGGTTTTCCATCGTTTATAAATAATAAATAGGCCCTTGAGCCTCATTGTAACTCATTTCAGAGGCCTGTAGTCACCACATCTCTTCTCAAAGATAGCTACTAGCACCCTAGCTAGTTTATTTCCATTATGTCTGTAAGAAAATTTTCGTTCTTTGATATTAATGAAATGAAGTGTTATTTCCATTGCATATTTGTATTTATCGTTATATGTTTATTCTGTTACATTCCTGCATAAATCCGGATTAGACCTGCTTCACAACAAACAGGTAACCAGGCGCTCTTTCCCACCTGTGAATTATTCAACTATGTATAAAGTATGAAGAAGTAAGTTTCTGAGACACAAAAATACTGTTATACCAAACTCTCCTCCAGTGTTGAACACCTCATTGAAACATAGGTGTAAATTGTTAACCCTGCAAGTGCCTACCACCTTGCTCACCTCTATTTCAACCTGTTTGGAAACCACATCAAGGGGGAAGACCCATTACTGAAAGTTGACTCTGGCTTTTATTACTAGATTACTACCTTTGTGCACCATTTTCCTAAATTCATATCCTCATTGACTGCAACCTACATTGAAAATAAATTTTTCTTAATTTCCTCCTCTACGGCCAAATTATCAAAATAACTCTATATTTGATTCAAAAGGCCCTGGTTTACCCTATCTCTCCAAAACCGCAACAATTTACTAGAACCACATTAGTGCATCACTACTCTATCATCCCAACCAATGAGCAAAAATATTTCCTACAAATGGTCCTGGCCCCTAACCTACAATATCTCCTTATGGCTGACAAGTTCCCTATCACCCTATTTTTTGAACCCATCCAACCAATCCTATCCCTAATTTCCCATATGCTGGGGGATGATGATGCTAATATAACACAAAAATCCACCTTGGGTTTTTTAAGGAAAATGATGCAGCGTGTCCATTTATTTAATATTCTAGCTTACTTTTTTGAGGCCATAATATTTTAGCTGCACCATTTTTGTACCACATCCTTTTTAAAATACTATTCACTAATGTTCTATTTGTTTGTGTACACTCATGTGGATGATTTTGAATGCATGGGACTCAGTTTGGTTGCCTATAACAAACAAAGGAATTTTGTGTTCGACTGGGATGTTGATGTTAGGAAGAGGCCATATTTTAATGGCTACTCACAGTTTATATCAACATATATGACAATTTCATATATTTTTATTGATGGTGTTCCTCCCACTAGAGTTCTTCCCTAACAAAAAGAGATTCTACAACTTAGGAAAGACACCAGGGTAGGGGACTAGTACCTTTTTGAGGATCACACATAAATCAATCTTTATGTGTGTGAATTCCTCCTTACCATTTACTTGTGTTCATGCCCATGAGGATATTTTCCCTATAATTTATTAGGAAAAGCCTCAATGCTGACCAAATCCACTTTGTTCCTACAAAGAAGGGACATATGCTTAAATTGGGAAGGCTTGCTAGGCCTTTTGTTGTCAAATCTGGGAAGGCCTTCAAGGAAGTTGAAACATTACTAAAAAAGATGAGTTTTGACCGTGGGGATGTCTCGCACTATGAACCTTATGGTGTCATTTCGCAAAGGATGGATAAGATAAAAGCTTCAACTTACGAACATGAATATAGGTCTAATCTCGAATGGGAAGCTAACTTTTATTAATGAACTATGAATACAGAGATGGAGATCAGACACTAGTAACCAAGGATAAAGTATAAAAAAGGATTTTTGAGCAAATTGGAGATATAGAGATGGAGGATGTACATGTAGGTAAAAAGGAAAAAATGCAAGAGACAAGAGAAGAGAAACTTGAAATGACGTTAGTTGAAACAAGGAAATATGAATTCGGTTTCCAAGTGAACTTGGAGGATCCATAATAGATTACTACCTCTTCCTCTTTAGAGGTAGCTATCTTAGGTGAAAAATGAATTGAAACTGCTACTGGATCAAGATGGCATACTGGAAATGAAATTAAAGAAATAAATAAGAAGGTGAGGGAGGAGATGCAACATCAAAGCGAATCTCACTCAATTTCATACAAAACTAGATTTTTGGTTGTTATGGATCTAAAAAGGAATCGAATGAAGTTTTCACTGCAACATCCACTAGCAGAGTCTTTGCCTTCAAGTTCTCAATTCAAAGCCTTGGTGTATCACTGGATTTAACAAGTGTTCCCCTACCAGACAAAATAAATTTTCACAGGCAGGTTGGAGAGGTGTTATAAAGTGAGCTCAACGGGAACAAAATGACTATCAACAAGGCTGAGAAGATTTTGGAAAATTATGCAACTAGGTTGAAGAAAGAGAGAGCCAATTTCGGGGCTCTTCACATGCAGAATGAAAGCTTCAAGGATTTGGTCATGAAGTTATATGTGAATCTAGAGGATGAAAATACTTTCGAATCCCTCCTTCAAATTTCCCTAATAAAAATATAGGAGCTAATGCATAAACTGAAGATGCCAGGCAGTAAGCATGTTCAATATAAAGAGCTTGCACATGTACAAGAAGAGAATGAGATCATAGCCAAATATCCCATTGAAAGGAGTAATGAGATAGTGGCCCTTAAGCAGAAGACATCAGAGATGCAAATGAGAACAAATTCACATATATATGTAGTGATCTTACCTGAACATCCTTAAAACCCAACTGAAAAACTCACTGAGATCCTTACTGAACTTCAACTTTCAGAAGGTGAACTTAAAAAGGTACAGAAGGATTTGAACACTACCCATAAAAGCATAACACAGAAAGAGAAACAGATTGAGACTACCAGGACAAATGCAAACATCTTAAGTAAGAACCTATAGGTAGAAAACTAGGAGGTTTCTCAGCTGAAGGGAAATATAAAAGGGAACATGTCTCTACTATAAGGCAAACAACTCATTGAGAATTTAGAGGGCTGGTGATTAATCCAAATTCTCTTCTTTATAATTACTTGTGAGCTTACTTGAGTCACTTGTGTCTTCTCTTCTTTGGCTTATTTTTTCTTTCATCAAGTCAATTATCAAAATACACGAGACACAAAATTAGGCTCCTATAGCCAGGGAAAAACCTATCCCTCTTGGAGAGGAAAACTTGTGAGAAATTCTTCTTATAGATATTGAAATGACAAGTACCATAACCAAGACAAAAACCCTTGACCTATGAATGCCTCCAAGACATTTTCACTGCTTCTTTGTCTACGTCCAACGCTGATCCTTCCTTTCTACACCAACTTGCACTGATCTACACCAACACTAGAACCTTTCACCTTGCATAATTTAGAATATTCTTCACTAGAGATGAAATAATTATTCTTTATGCACTGTAGAAGAGGATGGTAAATCACATATTTTCCCTCCTTTATTTCTCGTATTGTATCCTTTACTTCCTTGCTTAATATCACTATGAATCATTCAAATTTCCTTCCTTAGAATAGTCCTAAGATCTTTGGTATATCTACACTGCTACTCTAGAACTATCCGCACTCCTATATATCATTTATCACAATTTATTTTTGTTTGTATGTATAATTACTTTAGACTAATCCACATTTCCTTTTTCTTGTGATATGATCCGAATGTATTTCAGAATTTACACTTTCCTGAAGTCTGCACTTAACCACTTGACTATAGCTCCTTAATACACATCCACTACTTCAGTATGCTTCACAAAAACATATCCCATTGCCTTAAACTCACCTTTATACTAGGCCCTATCACACTGTAACTATCATAGAGAAATCTCCACTTTAACCTACCTGAAATATGCACTTTAACCATTGTAAAACCTCGTAGAAAATCCACACTTTTTCTATGTCTTCTGTGTAGCATATGCATGGGTATATATAGTTGTTACTGCCAGTTAATAAGTGGACCTATGTCATTATTTTTAGGCCAACTTTACTTGTTTTTTGAAGGTTGACTTGGAGAGCATAATTTCCAGCGTTAATGAGGTGAGGATGAAGGTTGTATTTAGCCATTCCTTCAAGGATTCATGACAAGGTCTTGGAGCATATATTGATGACTAGACTCTTAGTATACATGACACTTAATTATACTTGTAACTAGAAGACAACCATAATAGACATCAAGAAGAAGTCTATTGACCTATAATAAAAATATTTCTCATGAAACCCATGAAGAAAGGACAACAAAAATATATTTTATTATCTTTTTCTTCTATTTTACATAAATACATAATTACATAGTCAAAATCAAGACTGATTCTAGTTACACTTTTGAAAACTCCCTCTTAATTAGGGAAGTATTCATACAGGTAAATGGTCAATTTCAATCTGAAGAATCTCATAAGAAGAATCAGATTGGTAATCGCATCTGTATATCATCATATCAACCAAAATTGTCCCAGTGCAAGGCCTTAATTAACAACCCCATCTCTCAATGAGACAATGGGCTACAATGTTGGTGAGACACATAACTTATAGACACCATAGTCATTGTCTCTCCAAGGTACATAATCTACCCAGGTAATCAGAAAGTATGACCTTCTTGGACTATTCTTCTCTTGGGTAGATAGCCCTCAAAGAATATCAGTCCCGACTACTCTTATCTTGAATTCCCTATCACATTCTCAAAGAGTATAAAATGCTAGATGATTACCTAATCCTCCATTCTATATTCCCAAGTGAATACCAGAATGATGCGTCTATCTCTTCCTCTCAGCAAGGGAGGATCTATTCCATAAGGGAATGTAATTATTCCTATATAAGGAATGTACCTAGGCTAATTCTTAGGAATTACCAAGTTTCTTCAAAGTAAGAAACTTATCACCAAGCTCCCTCTTAACCAGGGACCTGTAGCAGCAATGGTGAGACACTCAGCTGCTCATGAAGAATTCCTGCCCTCGATGTCATGGATTTTGATATTGATAAATCTTCAACTTTAGCTCCATAGGGAAAAAATAATCCATCACTTTCATCCATGAGACATTTCATCTATGAGAAAGTGATTCATCAGGCTTTATCATCTGGTCCACCTTTATGCCATGCTGGTTTAGCTAGAACCATCTCCAAGGATCTTACATCCTTTCACATGATTGGCAGCCCTGCATAAATTCATCGAGATAAACATATAAATATGAATTTTTAAATCAAAAGTTACCTTAGTGATGATCTATCACCATGAAATCTTCCTGCAGGCATCAACATCCTCTATTCAAATTGACTCAACTCCTAATGATATGTATTGTCAAGGGTTTTCTTCATTACCAAGATTATATAAGAGTCTACATATCTTCCCAGGAGATATTCTAGTCACATCTTCTTGCTTTCCGGATGATAATTTCCTCTTGACATGGTTTCACTTCATCATCTATTCCTTTCTGCACATCTTTATTCATAGGAACTTCCAATTCCTAGTTCCTAGTTCATATAGAACCACCTCATATTCCATATGATGATATATTGTGTTGATTTCATCTATCAGCGCATTGTGAGAGATCCTCCTCCATAGATCATACAACTAAATATATAAGTATATTACCTGCAACCATATGACATGACTTCACAGGGTCCAATGTCAGCATATAACTATATATACCTCATACCTTTTTCCTTTAACTCATCCTGTAGAAATTTTACTAGAATGAGGAACTTCATTCCATTGACCTGCTTCATCAATATGTCATCACATCCTAGTCCCATAACTATTTAGCATATAATTCTTTAATGAAACATTTATGCTTTCTTTCTAACTAGTGAATTCATAGAGAATTCCATTAGAAAATGTCAGCACTTGTTTCCATGGTGACCCTTGATCTTGATGATTTCCTTCCATCAGTATTGTTATTAGTGAGGTTTTCCAGGAGACGATTCACAAAGAGATCCTACCATGCCTCTATCATGATGCTATTAATATACATTTATTCCTATCATACTAACCAACAAAAATCACTTAAAGAAGAAGATGATCTCAATCATAATAGAGATCCCCCACTTCTTATTTCTTATATTTCTTTGCATCATGTTCTTCCCTTATATCTGTGAGATGGGACTCTTCCTTTTTCCTCTTTTCCTTTCCGGATTTATGACAATATCTTTTACAATTCCCAAGTTCATTACATCCAAGCATCATACTTTGTCCATATTTATTCTTTTATTCCGAGGACCAATTTTTTCGAATCTTCCTTTCTTCCTGGATATGGTTGAAAAGGCTTGAATCCCTTCACTTGATCCTATATCAGCTTCTTCTTTCAATATTTTTTCCTATATTTTACATAGAGACCATAAATCATGGAATGGCGTTGCTTCTTTCTTCTTGTATAAAATTGAAGTGAAATTTCCCCATTCTTCTGGTAGAGCATTCAACACCACTGTAGTAATTTCAGTCAGACATTACTTCTCCCAGTTTTTGCAGTTAGTCTCTTATTTTAGAAATACTCATAAATTATGAAGTGATTCCTTATTCTCATGAAAATTTCATTTTGTATAGTTCTTGTCTCAGAGAGATTTCTTCTCCTGCAGTACTCATAGAGAATAGCTCCACCATTTTTTCATATATTTCCTTAGCAAACTTTATTTTTGATACATAGGGAATGAGTGAGTCCTTAATGGATTCTATGAGAATCCTCTAGGATCTTCAGATTTATCCTTTCATGTACCTGGCATGAGCTAGAGAATATTTTTTTGAGGGTTGAATTGTAGATCTTTTGATGTAATCCATAACTTCATCTTCAATTAAATTCAAATCTCTCCTCTTCTTCCATGCACTAAGGTTTGATGACCCAACCAATTTGTTGCTCTCTTTACAATAAGTCATCTTGACTAATTTAAGTAAGGTAATTGATACTTACTTGAGTAGAGTGAGTTGAAACTTCCTTGATGATGATAAGATGAAGTCGATAGCTTCATCTAGGATTGAAATCTCCAATGTAGGTGTTCTTGGATCCTTAATGATAAAGGATATCTTCAAACGATTATGTTTCTTCCAACAATATTTCTGAATAAAAATATTTGATGAAAAATATTATGTTCTTGATGATTTGATCCTTTGAATTAGATGAAGATATTTCTTGGAAATAGCTTGACAGTCTTCCTTGCAAACTTATCTGAATTTTCACCCAAACTTTGATCTTTTCTTTCTGGAGTGTCTTCTTGTAAAATAGCTCATGTTCAACACCTAGCTCTGATTCCATGTTGAGACTTTAGAGGGTTGGTGATGAATTCAAATTATCTTCTTGATAATTACTTGTGAGATTACTTTAGTTACTTATGTCTTCTCTTATTTATCTTATTTAGTCTTTAATCAAGTCAATTATCAAAATATACGAGACACAAAATTAGGCTCTTAGAGCCAGGGAAAAACCTCTCCCTCTTGGAGAGGAAAACCCATGAAAAATAATTCTTATAGATCTTCAAATGAAAAGTACCATGACCAAAACATAGACCCTTGACCTATGAATCCCTCCAAGACCTTGTTATTGCTTCTTGTCTTCCTCCAACGTCGATCCTTCTTTTCTACACCAACTTGCACTGATATGCGCCAACACTAGAACCATTCACTTTGCATAATTATAAAGCTTCTTCACTTGAGATGAAATACTTCTTGTTTATGCACTATAGAATAGGAAGGTAAATCAAAGATTTACCTTCCTTTCTTTCTCTTACTATAGCCTTTACTTCCTTGCTTAATATCGTTGTGAATCATCCAAATTTCCTTCCTCAGAATGGTCCAAATATCTCTGGTATATCTGCATTGTTGCTCTAGAGCTATCCACACTCCTATTATAGCATTTATCACAATTTATTGTTGTATGTATCTATACTTACTTCAGACAAATCTACATTTCCTTTTGCTTGTGATTGATCCAAATGTATTTCAGAATTTACTCTTTCCTGAAGTCTGCACTTAACCACTTGACCGTAGCTCCTTAATACACATCCACTTCTTCAGTATGCTCCATAAAAACATATCTGTACTGCCTTCAACTCAGCTTTATACTAGACCCTATCACGCTGTAACTGTCATAGAGAAATCTGCACTTTAACCTTCCTGAAATCCACACCTTAACCACTATAGAACGTCAGAGGAAATCCACACTTTTTTATGTGTATTCTATGTAGCATATGTAGGGTCATATACAGTTGTTCCTGCCAGTTAATAAAATTACCTATGTCATTATTTGTAGGCCAAATTTACTTTCTGTTTGAAGGTCGTCTTGCAGAGAATAATTTCCATCGTTAATGAGGTGAGGATGAAGGTTGCCTTTAGCCATTCCTTCAAGGATTCATGACAAGGTATTGGGGCATATACTGATGACTAGAATCTTCGTATACATGATACTTAATTATACTTGTAACCAGAAGACAACCCGAATAGACATCAAGAAGAAGTATATTGACCTATAATAACAATCTTGCTCATGAAACCCATGAAGGAAGGACAAAAAAATATATATTTTATTATCTTTGTCTTCTATTTTACATAAATACATAATTACATAGCCAATATCAATATTGATCCTAGTTACACTTTTCAACGCAACTGGTTTGGGATGATATCATTGAAGAGACGAGAAACAAATGGGAGTTCATAGCTTTAATGGAGGAACAAAAAAATGTGATCAAATATTATGAATACCTTATCCTATAAGGAAAATAAGATGGATAAAATAACTCCCAGATTTCCAGAAGGTTTATTTAGTTTCTGAATGAAAGGCTACTTGGCAAGTTGAGGCCCATAGATGTGGTGAATAGAGTAAGTGCTATCATGGAGATTTCTAAGTTTTTCCGGAAGGAGGAAGCTAAAGTCAAAGTTGAAGAGTGCCTAAAGGTGGTATCAAATAACATGGTTTCCTTCAACACTAAGTTTGAGATGATTGCCAGAGTAGGGTTATGCAACCGTTGGGACTTTGTGGGGATTCTAATCCAGTGGGAACGGAACATTCAAATACTTGTAGAGGCTGAACGCAAAGTAGATTCTTCCCATGAGAAGATTGGCACTATAAAGTGGAATATTTTGGAAAACTATCTGAAGAGGGAATTTCAACTATTGGGGATGGTGAAGACCCTGTTTCTTCCCAGAATAGATTACTTAGGTTTTACTAATCTAGAAATCACATATCAATGGTTCTTCAGGGCCCCTCGGCCATCTCCAGTGTTGTGGTAGAGATGCGATCAGTTCGTCAATCCTCCCACACACCAAATCATCGAAACCTTGACCCAAGCTACACCGCCTACCTATCATGACTGATATTACAGTTTGGGTTGACCGTGACACTTTAATTAATATTTTATCTAAATATTTGTATTTCAGTCAGTGAGTTATATTTCGGTTAGTACAGTTGTGCCACGGATCATGCTAAAGTTTTGTTATGAATATTCACTGTAATGAAATAAAAAATGAATATTTTTGTAATAGACTCTCCCTCTCAGGTCCTATAAAAATAATTTTATGATACTAAACCAAAGTTTCAACTTTTTTTTAGTTTTTCAAAAAGAGAAGTCCTGTAAAACTCGTAGGAAATGTATGCTTTGTGGAAGATTAATACAAAGTTTTTGGTTATTCTGGCTCATATGAATGTGGAATATGTATTATTTATGTGTTTGTTTTCACATGTTTTCAATATTCATCTCAAATTACATGTAAGAGTAGATATTGTATGTGTTTTCATGAATTTATGGGTTCATCTAAGTGCAATGCTGATGAAATATTATTGTATTGATATGAAACCAGATCCTTCAAATGTGATCCCTGTATCTTTGCATTCCATAAATATCTCTTCCTTCCATTTCAATTTGAAGTTTGATGCATTGGATTCTTTGATTTAAGCCTACTATATCGATTTTATCTCTTTCTAAAATCTTCTATCACATATAATATAATTAATGATAAGCTATAGATTCATATGACTTTAGCCACTGTGAATATAATATTGATGAGTCTAGGAGTAATAGTTTGCATCAGGTCGTTTAATTTATCTTCTTAAGGAAGGTTATGAATCAATTTTCTTCCAAAGATATTAAATACTGAGTGTGATATGAATTCCTAGTTTATCTTCAAAACACTCATCAATATGTCTTAGGCACTGGTCTCTCCTCAATCCAAGGGTTGTCTCTAGGAGCTACAACATATTTCGGCATCGTTGCTAGGGAAAAATCAAAATATTTTCCTTGGTTATGACGTTTGTACACCCTTTGGTAAGGTGAGTAGGAAGGGGTGTGGGTTGAATATCTCTTACCTTGGTGACTCCACTGTGTAAATTTCATTTTTACCACTATTTCTTTCAAAATGCCACACACTTTCTTGAATACTTCACAACAGAGAAATCCTCTTATACCTAACCCCAAAAGTATAATATCTAAGAGGATCTAGAAGGAGAGAACCGTTGTCACCCCTATTCCTATGACCTAATTTCTTGAAGTATCATCTTCCAACTCTTAGAAAGCTGTCATAAATTTTTTATATTTTCCCTCCAAAGTTTTGGAATATCCTGAAGAAAGTGGTGTACCATTTGGTACATTCTTCTCAAGAGTTTAAAATGAATAAGCCCTTGTCAATTCACCCTCCTTCTCATTTCATCCCTCCCTTGTAACTAAAGAGGTAAAATACATCCTTATAAAAATTCCCACACAAAGTGTGAATAGCTTCCCATCCTAGATCCAGTCATCTTCCACTCAAATAATCCTTCTACAGGGACCTGTAATAAACTTTCTACCACATCCCTTACTCAATATGGTTGTCGCATGATTTATCCTAAATAAGCATGGTCCATTGGACTTGTCAAAACCCTTAAATGGTGTGCCACAACACTATCTCAAGCTCTCTCCCATACTCACAGCAGAATATGACATTTCAGCACAAAGGCATATAGAAACATTTTTTGCATTTGTAGAAACTCTAAATGTAGAACACCTAGATGTGGTGTTAATAATTTTTTTTCCAGTCTCTAGATGTGGAGGCCAATAAATGGTTCAAATCCCTATCAAATGATTTAATCACTACCTGGGAAGAGATGAATAATTCTTTCATCAAAAAATGGAAGAGGAGTCATGGGTACATCCTCATTGAATTCAATGCCATGAGGAAAAAACATAATGAGGACATGTCATAATTGATAAAAATATTCAATAAATTGTACAATAGTCTCCTGAATGAAATCAAGCCTCCACAGACAACTGCAAAAGTGGTTTTGTTGGGGCTTTTGAACCAGAATTCTGTGTCACTCTTAGGGAGAGGAAGTCTCATAACTTAGACAAAATTCAAATAGATTATTTAGAGTTTGAAGTAAATTTCACCTCTACTGGAAAGTGGAAAACCAATCATGGAGACATGAGGGGAGGGAAAGAAGAAGCTAGTTCCTCAAACTAGGGAAAGGGAATCCAAGAGTAGAAACTTGAGGAAATGAACATATTGATCATAAACATGTGTAACCATCTAATGAAACTAGACTTATAAAACAAGAACCATCTTCAACAAAACCACCGAACCCCTAACCATGTTTTCAATCCTCAGTTAAAGAGACATCCCTTGAAACTCTTGTAGAGGGAGAAAAAAGAACAATAGGATCACATTCAACCTCCATTGTACTTAAAGGATGATCGAGAGGAGAATGTTGAAGAAAATATGGAAGTTAATGAAAAATAAATCTGTTATTTTCCTAATGAGGAACATGAAGGTAAATCACATGAGGAAGGAGGGGATTATTTGGATGCACAAATAGATGATGGTGAGATTGAAAAATACTGTAGGTAGTTTTCTAACTTCAGGTAAGAAAAAATGCATAGGGAATATGATCTTAGATATTTTAGGAAAACATCTAGAATGCATGACCAAAATGAGTAGTCCTCTCCCCCAAATCCTCCAACATAAGAAGAAAATGGAAAGAAGCCTTTGTGATTAGCCGCACCCAAAAATAAAGAGTCCTCGGATTCCATTCTCCACAAGCCTGAAGCTTCTAAAACAGATCAATCGCTCGTACAACATAAACTAGTCTGTGATAGGGAAAACCATCATGTTGAGGTTTTCACAGATCATAGGAGCCTTTTTTCTTTTAATCTCCCAAAATGATTAGAGAAGTCCAAAATCCTTATTCCCCTAACTAGATTATTAAAAAAACCAAATTATAAAGCTCAAGTATCTCAATTCATGTGCCTATCCACTACAGCTCCTCTGCATGATAGTTTGAACCTTCGAGAAGAAATACCCATGGTTGTATTTGGACATCATGTTGAGGAACATGACCCTTTCATTGTCATTTTTTATGTTACTTTGGTAGTTCACGAGATTTTTCTACACAACTGCATGCTTGACTTATGAGCTTCTCCCAAATTGATGCCTTTATCTGTCATGGAGCAATTGGGACTACAAATAACCATACCATATAAATATTTGTATTTGTTTCACTCCAAGAGGGTAAAGAGTCCGGGGATGATTAAATATTTGGTGGTCATCTTGGCCTAGATTCCTATAAAAGGTTTAGTGATGGATACCGTAGTTGCTGACATCCATGAAATGTTCAATGGATGGTAGCATATGCTAAATCCAATTTTATGGAGCCTCCATATAAAGGGTAACACTATTCCTAGGTGTTTGTTTCCCTTGGAAATATTGTTCAACTCAAATGATGTATCTTCAAACTAACTAAATAAGAAATTGAAGAGCAGGTGGAAGACTGCAACATTGGCTCAGAAAAGGATCCTTGGATAATCAAGTTGGCAAAAGGAGTTCCTCATAAATACAAGAAGAGGTATCTATACCTTTTGAAAAAATATATGGATTTTTTTTCTTGGTCTAATAACGATTTAAAAACATTTGATACTAATATTATTCAGCATAAGATTCGTTTGAAGGGTGGGGTGAAACCATATAAGGAGAATCTTAGGAAAATTAATCTTCTTTTACTCTCATCTATTGAAAAGGAGGTAAGGAAGTTGCTCCATGAGAAAATCAGTGTACCTTTAAGATATTGATATTGGGTAGAAAATCGAGTCCCTATCAGAAAAAATAATGGAGAAATAAGGTTATGTGTGGACTTCAGAAATCTCAATAAAGCCACATTAAAGGAAAATTACCCTCTACCTAAAATGGATTACATTTTATAGAAGGTGGTAGGATCAACCCAAATGTCTATGATTGATGGTTTTTCTGGATACAATCATGTAGCCGTGCATCTTGAAGATGAAAATAAAACTACTTTCACCACACCCTGGGGAACATTTTTTAATAACATAATTCATTTTTTCCTCATAAATTTAGGAACCACTTTCCATAGAGCTATGGATATAGAATTTGTGGGATATGAAGACAATTTTGTAGTAATTTACCTAGATGACATCACTGTTTTTTCAAAAACATATGAGGAACACATTGAAAATCTACAATTCACTTTTGAGAAATGAATAAAATATGGTATGTCCCTAAATCATATAAGATATTAGTTTTCTCTAAGTAAAGGAAATATTTATTTTTCTCTAATTAATGGTATTTTGCATAAGCTCCCGTGTTACTCTACCTAGATTATCTATAACTATTTTTTCATTTTTTTGTTTCCTTCTCTTCATAAAATGGCTATTGTCTTATTGCAGAAAAATAATGAGTGGGATGAGAAACAAATAGAATTCTTCAGTCATGTGTTGCATGATGCTGAGCTAAAGTATAAAAATTTAGAGAAGCAGGCTTATGCCTTGGTCAAATCCTTAAAGGCTTTTACAGTCTATGTCCTGCATCAAACATAAATTCTTATGTTTCTGCAGGTGCAATGAAATATATTTTGGTACATCGTGATAGTGAGGGAAAAAGAGGCAAATGGATTGCTAAAATTGAGGATTATGACATGGATATCAAGCCTACCAAGCTCATTAAGGGGAAAGGGCTAGCTAAAATTCTATTAGAAGCAAATTTCCAAGAATTGGGAATAAAATTAATGGTTGGAGGAGATGGAGAAAGTGGAAATGTAGAGAAACAACAAGAGATTGAAACATCAACTGAAAAAATTCAGGTGAAGTATATTGTGTCTCACTGGTATAAAAATATTGTTCATTACCTTCTTTTTCTGAGGTACCCCATAAGTTTTGATAAGGTGAAGTACAAGGCTTTGAGGCTGCAAGCCCAAAAATTTGTTATCTCAAATGGAAAACTGTATTGGAAGGATCCTGTGCAGATTTTTCTTTTATTTTTAGTCAATGAGTAAATCCACAAGGTGATGGATGAATTTCATAGTTGTGTTTGTGGAGGACATTATAGTTAGAGGGATATAATACAAAAAATCCTAAAAGAAGTTTTTTAAGGACCCAAATTTTTTGGTGATGCTCAAACTTATGTGGGCCTGTGAGAAGTGTCAAATGTTTATCGAAAAAAATAAATTAGCATATTTTCCTCTAATCCATGTTTTCGTTGAAGAACCTTTCAGATAGTGGAGGTTTGATTTCATTGGGGAAATACATCCACCTTCCAGCGGCCAACATAGATGGATACTCACAACTACTAGTTACTTCACTAAGTGGGTAGAAGCAACTCTAACTAGGAATTAAAATGATGATGTAGTCATTAAATTCATGGAAGAGAACATCCTTGCTAGGTTTGGCTACCCAAAGAAGGTTGTCACTAAAAATTCCAAGGTGTTTAATCTAGCCAAGTTTATTGGTTTTTATCAAAAGTAGAATATTATAGTAGGCCACTCCACCACCTACTACCCACAAGGAAATGGATTGGTTGAATCCTCAAATAAATCCATAGTAAGGATTCTAGAGGAAAAAATATCATAAAAGCATAGGAACTGGGACTCACTGCTAACATTTTCCTTATGGGCCAACTAGCTTACCACTAAGAGATCCACTAGGAAATCCGCTTTTGAGTTGGTTTATGGAAAGGCTGCAATTTTCCCCATACAGTTAGTTATGGAAGTAGCCATAATATTGCAAGATATTGAGGAAGAGACAAATGCTTTGAATATGAGGATAAATAATTTGGTAGAACTTCAAGAGAGTAGGGAATATGTGAATCGTAAGTTGATCAATTATCAAGAAAAAATGAAGTCCATGCTTTATAGGAAGGAAAAAGAAAAACATATTCAGCTAGGAAAATTAGTTCTAAGATGGGATGTCAGAAGGGAAGATAAAGGAAACCGTGGGATATTTGAACCTATTTGGTTCGAGCCTTTCAAGATTTTTGAAGAAAAAGGAAACAATACCTTCCAGCTGGAGAATTTAGAAAGTGAAGTGCTTGAACTACCTGTCAATGGGAAGTTTCTCAAGTTTTACTTCCAACACTAAAAGATTCCACTTTCACTCATTGTAAATATTGGTGAGCCACATGTAAATAACTAGTAATGCTTTGATTTTTATATCAATTTTACTTGTTTGATCAAATTTTGAATGAAATGACTCCATGCCAAAGGATTAAGGTACTCATCTGCAAGTTCTCAGTGCATTTTATCCAATACATTGTCCCAGTTAGAGCTAATGTTGTTTCCCTCCATAGATTTCTTCTGAAGAGGATGAGAAATCATTCATAAGCCCATTAAGTATAAAACGCAGTTAAGTTAGTCATGGGGGCACTATCAAGGTCTAGGATTATAGAATAAGGTCTAAAGGAAATAATGTTGCTCACAGGACCCCTATCGGAAAAACACAACAAGGAAGGGAGGCATTCTTTCACGCATGTGCATAATTGGTTAAAGTTGGAGCAGTTTCCATGAAAACCGTCATCTATCCCCACCTGATCGCCTCTCAGAAGCAGTTCAAAAGGGTAAACTACGCGAAGGATAAGAAATCAACCCCCCTCGAGTTGAAACATCATATCATGATTTGACGACCCGTATTCATTCCGAGGGGTGAGTGTGAGATCTATCCTCCCGATATTTGACCCACCAGAGGACGTTGGGGACCATGCGCCATGTGGGCCAATCCACTACTTCCCTTTTCAAGCGAGCATGACTTCAAAGGTAAAACAGTAACCCGACTGCCCCTACTCATATCCACCTGTTCGTCGTCATCGTCCAACCGTATAAAGCCCTGTGTCCCTCCCATGGCCCCATCCCACGTTAGCTAACCATTGTTCCCCTCCACTTATAAAAATCCATTCCCATCTCATATTTTCAAAAATTATGGCCTCTCTTGGTGCAAGTTCTCTTGCCAGACGCCTATACAAAAAATCGTTTGAGCTCTCAGTTGGTCAAGATCCTCCTCCCGACGTTATTTTTGACTTGCTCCACAATAACCAGGCAACCAATTTCTCTTGTTTACCTATGAATTTTCATCTATTCATAAAATATGAGGAATTCAGCCCCCGACACCCAAAAATCCCGTGAGACCAAATCCTCCTCCAGTCTCTAACCCCTCATGGACATAGAGGTACAAATTGTTGACCTTTCCTGTGCCTACCACCATACTGACCTTCGTTTTGACCTATTTTGAAATAAAATTATGAGGGAAGAACCATTCCGGATAGTTTATTCAGGCTTGGATTACCATATTACTCCCTTCATGCACTATTTTCCCAAATTCATCTCCTAGTTGACTGCAACCTACATTGAAAAGAAAAATTTATTTGTTTCCTCCTCTAGGGCCAAAATTATTGAAATAACTCCAGCGTTGATTCAAAAGGCCTTGGTATACCCAACTATCCTAAACCCCAATAGGTTACTAACACCACACTATTCTATCACTACTCTACCCTCCTAGCCAATGAGAAAAAATCTTTACTGCAAATGGTCCTGGCCCCTATCCTACAATCTCTGTCTGTGGATGACAACTTCCCTATGACCCTCTTTGTTGAAGCCATCCAACCCATCCTATCCATAATTTCCCATATATTAGGGGATTATGATGCTAATATAGGAAAAAAAGCCACCTTGGGTTTTCTAAGGAAAATAATGCAGCCCAACCATTTATTTGATATTCCAGCTTACTTGTCTGATGCCATAATATTTTAGCTACACCATTTTCCTACCACATCCTTTTTCATATACTATTCATTTTTATTCTATTTGTTTTTGTACACTCACGTGAATGCGTTTGAATGTATGAGCCTTAGTTTCATTGCTAGTAACAAACAAAGGAGTTTTGTGTTTGAATGGGATGTTGTTGTGAGGAAGAGGCTAGATTCTAAAGGTTGCTCATAGTTTATATAAACATATATGGCCATTGCATATAATATTATTTATATTTTTCCTCCGCTAATATTTATTACCCAATAGAAATATATTCTCTAACTTAACAAAGACACTGGTACCTTTTTGAGGATCACACAAAAATCAATGTTTATGGGTCTAAAATTCCCCCTTACCATTTACCTGTGTTCATGCCGATGAGGAAATTTTCCCTAGAATTTATTAGGTAGAGCCTCAATGCTGAAAAAATCAACTTTGTCCCTACAAATAAGGGACACGTTTAAATTGGGAAGGCCCGTGGGGCCTTTTGTTGTCAATTCCAGGAAGTCCTTCAAGGAAATTAAAACATTACACAAAAATATGAATTTTTAGCTAATGGATGTATGGAACTATGCACCTGATGGTGTAATTTCCAAAAGGAGGGAGAATATATAATATTCAACTTATGAACATGAATATAGGCTTGAGATCGAATTGAAACCTAACTTTGATTCATGGCCTATGGATATAGAGATGGAGATCAGGCATCTAGTAACGAAGGTCAAAGCACAAAAGAGGATTGTGGACCAAACCAAAGATACATAGATGGAGGATGCACATGCAGGTAAAAGGGAAAAAACCTAAGAGATGGAAGAGGAAGAACTTCAAACTAGGTTAGTGGAAACAAGGCTATATCAACTCAATTTCCAAGAGACCTTGGAGGATCCATCACAAACTATTTCCTCTTCCTCTTCAGAGAGGGATATCTTAGGTGAAAGAGGAATTAAAACTTCTACTGGATCAAGTTGGCCTACTCGAAAGGCCATTGAAGAAAGAAATGAGGTGAGGGAGGAGATTCAACAACAAATGACATATCACTCAGTTCCATACCAAAAAAATTTGTTGGCTTCTATGGATCTAGAAAGGAATCAAATCAATTTCTCACTACAACATCCATTCACACAGTCTTTTCCTTCAATTTCTTAGTTAAAAGCCTTGGATTTATCATTGTATTTAACAAGTGTTCCCCTTCCAAGAAAGATATATTTTCACAGGAGGGTTGGAGAGATTCTATATAGTGATCTCAATAAGAACATAATGAACATTAGCAAGGCCGAGAAGCTACTAGAAAAGGATTCAACTAGGTTCAAGCACGAGAGAGCCAACTCCAGGGCTCTCCACATGCAGGATGAAAGATTCAAGGAGCTAATCGTGAAGCTAGGTGTGAATCCAGAGGATAAAAATACTTTCAAATCTCTCCTTCAAAGTTACCAAACATAGACCTAGGAGCTAAGGCATAAACTCAAGATGTCAGGTAGTGAGCATGTTCAATATAAAGAGCTTGCACATGTAGAGAAAGAGAACGGGATCCTAGCCAAAGATCTCATTGAAAGGAATAATGAAATAGTGGCCCTTATGAAGCAGGCAACAAATCTGCAAATGAGAATAGACTCACATATATGTGAAATGATCATACCTGAATATCCTCAAAGCCAAACTAAAAATATCATTAAGACCCTTACTTAACTCCATCTTTCAGAAGGGGAACTTAGAACGGTACAAGAGGATTTAGATGCTACCAAAAAAAGCATAGAAATATAAAGGGAAATAGATTGAAACTTCAAGGAAAAATGCAGACATCCTTAGTAAGAACCTACAGGATGAAAACCAGGAGGTTTCTGAGCTAAAGGGAAAGCTAAAAGGGAACATGTCTTTGCTGCAAGCCAAAAAACTGGTCTGGGATGAGATCATTGAAGATATCAGAAACAACTAGGAGTTCATAAATGTCAATTTAATTTTCTTAAATTGATTACATAAATTATCGATCGGAGTTCGTAAACTCGTGAAGTGAAAATGAAAAATATATGCTAGAAGCCCTTTTTTAATTCGGTTTATTAGTGTGATGATTTAATTTGTAGAGATTTATTCTAAGGATGTGTTTATTCTTATGTTTCTAATGAAATAAATTTAAATTACAACTAATTTCTAAAAATCAACATGATTTCTATTTTGCAAAAAATGAAACAAACCTTCTCTATCTTATGAATAAATCTTAACTAATTTGTTAGTTTATGAAAATTATGATAATACATGACTTTAAATAGAAGGAGAGCTATTGAAAATTAATTTACAATAAAATTATAGGAATTATAAACTAAATGAGGGTGATATTCTCAAGTACAAAGGTAGAATTTATGTTCCAAATTTTGAAGGGATTAAAAGTATAATTCTAAGTGAGATGCACAAGTGCCTTATGCTAGACACCCAAGGTACCATAAAAGAATTTCAACAATCAATAAACAATACTTTTGGCCAGGTATAAAGATGCAAGTGTATGATTATATAGAAATGTGTTTAAAGTGCTAGAAGGTTAATGATGGAAATAGACATCCAACTTGATTGCTACAACCAACATCCATTCCTAAGTGGCAATGGGAAAATGTCGCTATTGATTTTATTACAAATACTCCCAATAGTATGAGGTAGCATGATTCTATCATTGTGGTGGTGGATAAGCTCACTAAGGTTTTCCATTTTATTCTCGTGAAGTCAACATACAGGGAATAATTTTTTTTTAATTTATATGAAGGAAATTTCCATGTGACTTGGTGTGGCTAAGACAATTATTTCAGCTAGGTAGCTAAAGTTTACACTAAAATTTTAAATAGGTTTTTTAAAAGATTTGGAATCAACTTGAATTTTAGTAAAACATATTATCCATAGTTAGATAATTATATATATAAAGAGTAAATAAGTTTATTTAACATAGTTTGAAAATGTATGTAATGGACAAACCATCAAAATGGGAAGAATAATTGCACTTGGTGGAATTTTCATATAGTAATGGGTGCCAAGAATATTTGAATATGATCATATTTGAGTCCTTTTCTAGCAGAAAATGCAATGCACATGTGATTTTGGATAACATATTATATAGGGCCATGGTTGAGCCACACTTAGTAAGGAAAATGGAAGAGAAAGAAATGAAAATCAAGAATAATTTAAAGGATACTTAGGCTAGAAAAATAAACTATGTAGATAATAATAGCGTAAAAAGGGAATTTAGAATTTGTGATCATGTCATCTTGAGAGTGAAGGTGAATACAATTTCATTGAAATTGGGCACTTGTGCAAAGTTGGAAACTATATTTTGTGGTCCATCAAAAATCTTGGAGGAATATCCCAGCTTCATATAAGGTTGCATTTCCAACATCCATGCATATTCCTAATAGTTTCATATTTAATTACTTAAAAATTATATTCATGATGCTAATCATGTTATTTAATAGAATATAATTTAGGTGGATCTTGATGGAACATTTCAAGTCCAACTAGTAGGAATATTGGACAGCAAAATCAAGGTGTTGCAAAATTGAGTCATTACCTAGGTAAAAATGAATAGGACACATTCTAGTCTTGAGGATGCCACATGGGGTCATGAATATTCCATGAGGGAACAATAAATTCATCATTGTGAATAATATTTTCTATATATGTGTGTGTATGATGGACTAATGATAATGCATAAATAAGGGGAAGGGGAATCTAACAACCCTAGGATAACCACCGTGTGTGTGATGTACATATCATGTTTAAGCTGGTGATTTGAGGACTACTCGGGGGTCAATGTGCCAATGTACATATGTATTTTATGTAAGTGCACTTTTTCTTATATGTTTTGAGGCTAGACTTTAACCTAATTTTGTAAATATGAAATCAAATAAATATTAATAAAATAAACCACTATTGCTTAAAAAGTCACACAAGAGAGTATGCGAGGCTCAGACTCCATAAGTGTCAGAGGCGTCTAAGAGATAAATGTTGAAGGGATTAAGCTTAGGTGGTTGAAATATTATTAATTTAATCACATGTAAAAATTACACATGTTTTTATAAGTTTATAAAGTGAGTTTAGGGACTTCCATGTGCCAAAGGAATGAAATGCACATAAAAATGATGTTTTTAAAGTGTCATTACACACACATTACATGATTTTGATAGATGGGAGGTGACTATTCTCCTGAGAAGGGAGATAATGGAGACCTTGTGACATTATGGAAGCTAGTAAGATCTTAAGGGATTTACGGAAAAGGGATATTTTTTCTATATTTGTGGTCTCAGAGGTACCTAGTAACCCTTGAGGGTATTTGGAACTTTTGGGAAACCACAAGACTCTGAAACATCCTTTCCTACCCAAATTTGACACCCAGAATGGGTAGTGCAATAACTCAATAGAGTGTGGGTTTAGAGAAGTAGGTGCACCAGGGAAAATTTTAGGGGCGAATTTTATCCCAAAGGCAAATTTTAAGGGGTTTTATATTTTGATAGGGCGAATTTTTTATATAAAACCCATTTTCTATAGTTTTATAAATTTAGCCCTATAATTATTTTAAAAATAATTAATTATTGAATATTAACCCACCAAAATAAATGCCCATAAAACTAAAAAAATGGAATTCGCTCCCGATTTTTTTTGCTTGGAGCAGGTTTCAATGGCATTTGCCCCAAATTTTTTTTGTTTGGAGCAGATTTCAATGGCATTTGCCCTGGAATTACTGGGTCAGAAGGAGGTGTTGGAGTGATTTGCCCCATGTTTTCACTGGTTGAGGCTTGGAAGTTTGAGGTGCAACAAAAATTTCGCCGGATTTACTAGGTCGGAGAGGTGGTTGGGGCTTGGAAGGGGCTTGGAAGTTATGTGCAACAGCGCTCTGAAAATCTGAAACTGGTGATGCCTTTCTTGAAGTTCAAAAAGGATGAAACACTTGCTGTCGGCCCTGAAGCCCTAGATGTAAAACTTCCTTTTGATGAGATGAAAGTGTTGCAAGAGAATGTCGACTTAATCAAAAGGCAGATAGGACTTGAAAAGTTGGAGATTTTTTTTATAACAGATGATATGCTCAACGTAAAGCTGGTTCATATGTTTCTGTATTGCAATAGACTCCTCCTTCACCAGGAAATCCAGTTGCAATTTTTATGGCTACTTTAGATTTCCAGCAGAATTCTGCCAGGACAGGGGCGTAGTGTCCTTTGGCATCAGCTTTTTTCTGAGGTTAGGTATAGAGACAAATTAATATCTGCACCATGTTTTTAACTGTTGTCATTTTTTCTCTCTTTAGCTAATTGAGAATCATTGAATATATGAAATGATTTCTTGAGTTCCTAAATCAGGTGTTTGAGTCAGGTTTGATTGTTGTAATCCTTGTTCATTTTATAATTACAAAATTTCTCTCAAATGGGGGTTGTGCCCATTATTTCTAGGGTTTTTTTCTAATGAAGCATTTATATATTTGACCATGCTTTCTTCGCTCTGCTGTGAGTATTGGAGATGTCATTGCAAATCTGGAAATGCTGTAGCCACTTCTTTATCGCTGTTTTACTGAAGTTGTTTACACCAATGGATTGGTGACACTGGCTGTTGATTCACCTAGTTATTGTAGTTGGATCAGCTCATGAATAAGGATTTTCCTGATGGTTATATTTCCCATAAATAACTGAGATAGCACCAGCACTTAGGAAGTTAAAAGGTGTTTATCATAGTTGTTGATTGATTTTAAGATCGGCATGCTGGAACTCTGCTATGAAAATATTGATTTCCTAGACATTTCTGGCACCCTTTAAGTCACTTGAACATGAATTTTCCTTCGTAAGATCTTCTAAATGAACCCATTTGTCAACCATTTCTCTTGGAGGTAGCAATATAATCACCAATACTCTATGCTGTCAATATGGAATTATGATCATTTACATGATGCACCAAAATGTTTGATATTGTTTAGGATGGAGCGTCATATAGACAACTTTTGTTCTTCTCTTTCTTTAAATTCCCGTAGTGTACCCTGATGTATGGATCATTGGTTCCTCATCTGTATGCTGCAATCAGGTCCATTGATTCTATCAAGTATACACATAATCCAGTCATTTCTTGTTTCTACAGGGGAATCCTCTGTCAAATTTAATATTTTCTACTTCAGTTGCTAGAGATTGAAGATTGCATCTATCACAAAAAACAAAATAAACAATATCCAAAAAAAGAAAAAACACATCCTACTCTTTCAACTTAGCACATGACATGTATTTTTCCTTTATTTCTTAGTTGTTCATATTTATTATTTGTTTATGAAGAAACATTTTTGTTATCTCACTACCATTAGCCTTTCTATTATTACTTTTATAGAAATTTTCAGTTGGGAAAAAAGAAAGTTCCTTTTCTTGCTTCAAACCAGCAATTATTTTTCTCCATAGCCAACTTTCCATTTCATATGCATGCTTAACTCGCCTTTGCTCCTAATTCACCTACAACTCTAATTTTGACAAAAAATTTATTGTTTGAGTAGCTATGCAAACCACCCCAGAGAATAATGTGTAGAAGGAACAATGATGACACCACTACATGCTTGAAAAGGATAGAATAAATGCATGCCATCGTATTCTCTACAACAGTCATTAGTCCAACCTTACCTCTCAATCTAACCCAAACCAAACTACCATTCCTTCCCATATTAGTCTCCCTCCCCTATCATCCACCCCACCTCTTATGTTTTCCCTTCCATTTTCACTTGCCAACTAATCATTTCCAAACTCTAACCTTTCTTCACCTCCCACCTTCCATGTACAATCATCCCCCCATGTGGCTTCCTCTTCAACTTCCCAACAATTCCACAAAAACCATATCCATCATGCACATCATTTCTTTCATGAAAGGATTGATGCACTTAACCACATGCAATTATTCTCCACTTGTCATGAAGCTTACCCATACATAAAACCGAAAAAAATTCTGGTATCATTATCTGTTCCTGTTGTGCCTCTAAGCGACCTCTCCATCATTTCTCCTCCTCAAAAAACATGTACCCAGGAAAAAAACCCTATGTCCTCTCCTGCCAAAATCAATTTTAAGAGATGCTCATTGACCCTATCAACCCCATTCTTTTGGAAAAATTTTCCGCATTATTATAGAGAATATAATATTCATTGGCATTGAGATGTAGGGAAAGAATTGTACATTCAGGCAAATTTTGAAACCTGTTTTTCTTCGAAAGCTTATGATTCTTGAAGAAGAGGGTGAATAGCTTCTAATATTATTGCAGAGCTGCTACAGGAGGTTGGATAGGGTCTAGGTCTAGAGAAGTTGCAAAAGATTGAACAAGCTTTGGAGAAGTTTAACTGTGAAGTTATGAAAAGAAGAATGGGTAACACACAACCCAAGTTATAACACACCTCATAGAGCAAACACCTAAATTATAATTCACTTCTTGAATGGACAAGGTGCGTTATTGTCTGTTAGGGAAAAAAAACAAAAATCTCAGGGCAGAACGTTAAAATTTTTCAAGGTATTCATGTGTGAAAGATTGTGCAATGTCTATTTGATCCTGCCAAATATTACTATCAATAAATCCCTGGGTTTGTTCAAGGTACTCTTAAGGAAAATAGATATAAATAACCAAGTATCCTACTCAGTCAGGTGTGCAAGGGTTGTGGATTGATTTGGATTGTGATTTTTCTTCTTTTGGTCTTTCTGCTCTTCATTCTAGCACAATTCTAACAAAGGAAATGATGTACAAGATAAACTCTTTTTACCAATCAAGTGATCATGGAGGGTTGAAGGAATGTGTGATAATTTTTATTATATACTCAGAACAATGTTCATTATTTGCAGCCTAAAGAACACTTTATTATGCGCACCACCCAATTATTTTCACTGGTTTTTTGATTGAATTGTTGATAGGCTTGGTTGCAATGAATTCATACAAGATTGATGGAAAATATTAGTGTGTATGGAGAGATCAATGTGTTAGCGATTGAGTCTATTTATGAGTTTACTAGTGTCATTCTTGCAGGAGTTGATTAATTTTCATGTATTGTATTGAAGTGACAAAGTTTTTTCTTTCTAATGTTGTTATATGAAAAGATTAAGGTCTTAGGCAGAGGTTCTTGTAGAAAATTTTTTTAATAAGATCACTCACTTGATTATGTCTAAATATAAATGTGCACACTATGTAATTCTAATTGATTCATTATATGTTAGATTTGTTGGAGATACATTTGTTTGACAAAGATTGTGTATTGATATGCTTGCTACACAGATTGTGATGCGAAATGTAGAGATTAGTACATAACTCGCCTAACTCAACAGATTTTTTTTTATAACAGATGATAGTGCTCAACGTAAATCTAGTTCATATGTTTCATTATTGCAACAGACTCCTCCTTCACCAGGAAATCCAGTTGCAATTTTTATGGCTGCTTTAGATTTCCAGCAGAATTTTTCCAGGACAGGGGTGTAGTGTCCTTTGGCATAAGTTTTTTTCCGAGGTTAGGTATATAAGACAAATTACTATCTACACCATGTTTTTAATTGTTGTCATTTTTTCTCTCTTTAGCTGATTGAGAATCATTGAATATATGAAATGATTTCTTGAGTTCCTAAATCAGGTGTTTGAGTCAGGTTCGATTGTTGTAATCCTTGTTCATTTAAGAATTACAAAATTTCTCTCAAATGGGGGTTTTTCCCATTATTTCTAGGGTGTTTTTCTAATGAAGAATTTATATCTTTGACCATGCTTTCTTCGCTCTGCTGTGAGTATTGGAGATGTCACTACAAATCTGGAAATGTTGTAGCCACTTCTTTCTCGCTGTTTTACTGAAGTTGTTTACACCAATGGATTGGTGACTCCTAGCTGTTGATTCACCTAGTTATTGTAGCTAGATTAGCTCACGAATAAGTCTTTTCCTGCTGGTTATATTTCCTGTAAATAGCTGAGCTAGCACTAGCACTTAGGAAGTTAAAAGGTGTTTATCATAGTTGCTGATTGATTTTAAGATCAGCATGCTGGAACTCTGCTCTGACAATCTTGATTTCATAGACATTTCTGGCACCCTTTAAGTCACTTGAACATGAATTTTCCTTTGTAAGATCTTCTAAATGAACCCATTTGTCTACCTTTTCTCTTGGAGGTAGCAATACAATCACCGATACTCTATGCTGGCAATATGGCATTATGATCGTTTACATGATGCACAAAAATGTTTGATATTGTTGAGGATCGAGCGTCATATAGACAACCTTTGCTCTTCTCTTTCTTTAGATTCCCACAGTGTACCCTGATGTATGGATCATTGGTTCCTCACCTGTATGCTGCAATCAGGTCCATTTATTCTATCAAGTACACACATAATCCAGTCATTTCTTGTTTCTGTAGGGGAATCCTCTGTTAAATTTAATATTGTCTGCTTGAGCTGCTAGAGATTGAAGATTGCATCTATCACAAAAAACAAAATAAACAATATCCAAAAGAAAAAAACACATCCTACTCTTTCAACTTAGTACATGAAATGTATTTGTCCTTTATTTCTTAATTGTTCATATTAATTATTTGTTTATGAAGAAACATTTTTGTTATCTCACTAGCATTAGCCTTTCTATTATTACTTTTACAGAAATTTTCTATTGGGAAAAAATAAAGTGCCTTTTCTTGCTTCAAACCAACAATTATTTTTCTCCATAGCCTACTTTCCATTTCATATGCATGCTTAAGTCGCCTTTGCTCCTAATTCACTTACAACTCTAATTTTGACAAAAAATTTATTGTTTGAGTAGCTATGCAAAACACCCCAGAGAATAATGTGTAGAAGTAACAATGATGACGCCACTACATGCTTGACAAGGATAGAATAAATGCATGCCATCATATTCTCTACAACAGTCATTAGTCCAACATTACCTCTCAATCCAATCCAAACCAAACTACCATTCCTTCCCATATTAGTCTCCCTCCCCTATCATCCACCCCACCTCTTATGTTTTCCCTTCCATTTTCACTCGCCGACCAATCATTTCCAAAATCTAGCCTTTCTTCACCTCCCACCTTCCATGTACAATCATCCCCCCATGTGGCTTCCTCTTCAACTTCCCAACAATTCCACAACAACCATATCCATCATGCACATTGTTTGTTTTATGAAAGGATTGATGCACTTAACCACATGCAATTATGCTCCGCTTTTCATGAAGCTTACCCATACATAAAACTGAAAAAAAAAAATTGGTATCGTTATCTGTTCCTATTGTGCCTCTAAGTGACCTCTCCATCATTTCTCCTCCTCAAACAACATGTACCCAGGAAAAAAACCCTATGTCCTATCCTACCCATATCAATTTGAAGAGATGCTCATTGACCCTGTCAACCCCATTCTTTTGGAAAAATTTCCCGCATTATTATATAGAATATAATATTCATTGACATTGAGATGCAGGGAAAGAATTACACATTGAGGCAAATTTTGCAACCTGTTTTGCTTTAGAAGCTTATGATTCTTGAAGAACAGGGTGAATAGCTTCTAAGATTATTGCAGACGTGCTACAGGAGGTTGGATAGGGTCTAGGTCTAGAGAAGTTGCAAAAGATTGAACAAGGTTTGGAGAAGTTTAACTGTGAAGTTATGAAAAGAAGAATGGGTGACACACAACCCAAGTTATAACACACCTCATAGAGCAAACACCTAAATTAAAATTCACTTCTTGAATGGACAAGGCGCGTTACAGTTTGTTAGGGAAGAAAAACAAAAATCTCAGGGCAGAACCTTAGAATTGTTTAAGGTCTTCATGTGTGAAAGGTTGTGCAATGTCTATTTGATCCTGTCAAATATTACTATCAATAAATCCCTGGGTTTGTTCAAGGTACTCTTAAGGAAAATATATATAAATAACCAAGTATCCTAATCAGTCAGGTGTGCAAGAGTTGTGGATTGATTTGGATTATGATTTTTCTTCTTTTGGTCTTTCTGCTCTTCGTTCTAGCACAAGTCTAAAGAAGGAAATGATGTACAAGATAAACTCTTTTTACCAATCAAGTGATCATGGAGGGTTGAAGGAATGTGTGATAATTTTTATTATATACTCAGAACAATGTTCATTATTTTCCACCTAAAGAACACTTCATTATGCGCACCACCCAGTTATTTTCACTGGTTTTTTGATTGAATTGTTGTTAGGCTTGGTTGCAATGAATTCATACGAGATTGATGGAAAATATTAGTGTGTATGCAGAGATCAATGTGTTAGTGATTGAGTCTATTTATGAGTTTACTAGTGTCATTCTTGCAGGAGTTGATTAATTTTCATGTATTGGATTGAAGTGACAAATTTGTGTCTTTCTAATGTTGTTATATGCAAAGATTAAGGTCTTAGGCAGAGGTTCTTGTAGAAAATATTTTTAATAAGATCACTCGCTTGATTATGCCTAAATCTAAATGTGCACACTAGTAATTCTAATTGATTCATTATATGTTAGATTTGTTGGAGATACATTTATTTGACAAAGATTGTGTATTGATATGCTTGCTACACAGATTGTGATGCTAAATGTAGAGATTAGTACATAAGTCAAAATTCCAGTGCTTGCAAAGAAGGTGAATTGTCTTTTCCAAACCCGGGAATTAATGCTTTGTGTGAAAATTCCATACAGAAAGAAAAACTATTAGAATGCCCTAAGAAAAACTGCAAGCCAATGGAAAGTCTTGAAGCAACTTATTTTGCATGTAATAGAGCTAAATATCTGAGGAGATTGAATAGCATTGTGCCTAAACTGGTAGAAAAGAGATTCCCAACAAGCTTTGTTTGTTTTGAACAATCATTGAGAAGTCAATTTTATTCTCAACCGAGGTGGACTTCTACTTCACAATTCTATGCTATTGGCAGCACAATAAATTCTCCTGTCAGCCATCTGTCCAACAATGTTGTGAATGAAGGAGACAAAGTGACATGCAAATATTCCTCTAACTATACAACATCTGAATTTGGACAGAGTGAATAGTCAAGATCAGATTGCAACCTCCATGGTACTTACTTCCATAATGCTCCCAAACATACAAGAGATCCAGCAAAGGTCCACAAAAACCAAGTCTACAGTCAAAGCAAGAGCACAATTTTAGAACTACATGCTTTCCCAAAACCAGTGAATAGTGGTTGCATACATACTTCTAGAATTGGGGAGGCTGCCAATAATCCTAGATCCCTTATAATCCAATCAGATGCACTCCAAATTTTAGAAAATCAATCAAAATGTAATTCAAGCCTGCCTCATTGGTTATTAAATGCACAAAAGAAAAATGAAGAAAAATAAGGGACAAGATATAACAAGAAACAACATAATCCACCTGTTCCTTCTTCAAGAAAAATGGAATTCAGAGTATCTCTTCCATACTCTGAATTAAATTAATCCACATAATAGTTATGCGATAATTCAGAGTATCTCTTCTATCCTTCGAATTCATATGGAAGAAACTCATGAGAAACCTTTAGCCAAAAAAACTAGAATAGTGAGAACTGGTCTAAGATATCTCATTGTCAAGGTGTTGCACCTTGTGCCCAAGATCTGGGGAGGTGTCTTTGATGTTGGTGCAGTATAAGCTATCCTATGATCCAAGGCAACATGTCCAGAAGGGTTCAGTTGGTCAAGTGTAGATGGCCTCCTAAGGTATCACAACTCTGATGGTTGACATATGCCTATAAACTGGTACCCCTAGCTATTGGAGACATGCAAAATAAGATATAATTGACACAATAGGGTCCAATCTACATTGCAGTGGGAAAAATGAACAAGATCCAAGTCCGAAGGCCTCCCTCATGTAAAGTGCCAAACATCTCTAGTGCTAAAAGGTAGAAGAAAGTGTATAGGGAGTTGGAGGACTCCCAAAAGATAATAATATTGTCCTTTGATCTCACTGCAGAGGAACCGTTGAAGATGACGTGCTCCATATTTTCCTTTGATCTCATTGCAGAGGAACCCTTGAAGATGAAGTGCTCCTCTATCTTAGTGTCATGAGGATTAGGTTGGCAAATCCTCTTCCTAGAATATGGTAGCTAGTTTCAATGCAAAGACAATGAGAACCAACCTAAAACTGCCTGAAGGGGATACAAAGATTATGCATCCAATGCCGACGTACGTCTAAATGAGTCAAACGATAAAGTTACCTCTCAACTGAAAAAGTGCTTTACATAGAAGGCCATCTTGGAGTTTGCATATTTGATGCCAGCAAGGCATCCACATTTCTTCCCACAAATTTTCTCTTTCCTTGGGATTGCTGCAACATAATTATACAAGATTGTACAAAAATAGTTGTAGCATTGTAATTCTATTGCTAATCATGCTTTCGTTTGTGATATATCTTACATACTTTAAGGGGATTAGTTTCCTTCCATATATCTGAAATTCTGCTGCATCTGCTCCAACAAACCATATTTTTCTCAATAACCACATTCAATGTACTATTCTATCTAGATTTTCCTTACTGAGGCATTCAGTAAACTACGATAATAATGATTCCAAGCTCTAATCAATCTCCTGAATTTGTCTGTAAGCTGTTGAAAGGCCTCTAGCGTTCCATTCTAAAATTCTATTAATCCATAGCATTGCAAATGTAAAATGGAATAGCTAACTTTGGGGGGCCATGATTATCCCTGATTACTGTGCCATTGTTTGCTTCTTGGACCACAAACGAGTTTCCTACTAGGTCCATATCCATACTGTTAACCCACTGACAATTTATGCATTGTGCAAGATTTTTTATCTTCCCTCTCTGCACCTTGTATGCCCATTGTGAAAAATATGTCTTCTACAACCCTATCTGAATCTGTGGTTTGTCCACTTGTAGGTCACAATGATTTAACTGAGTACCCATGTTTCTTGTCTTATAAGACAATTTTATTATAATAAATCTCTTAATGGCCTCAAAATTCAACTAGTAGATTCTCTTTTCACAGGGACTACATTCCACCCCATTTCATTGATCAACTTGGAGGGACTTATTGAAAGCCTAACTGACTACTGTTATCATCTTGTGTTTGAGCCCCTTGACATTTGTCTTCACTCCATGTTCATGGATCAAACTTTTCCTACTACACCAAGTGATATACAGATCCTTGCTTCAAAGAAAGTAGGCAAATGACTTATCATTTTAATGAGCCTTGTTTATGTTTAAATCTTCATATTACTCAATCTATTGACAACTTTACATCTATGATTCAGAATATTTGTAACTTATAAAGTGTTCAAATAATGATATACATCTAGTACGTAATTAAACTGCAAGTGGGAGAACTGCATTTACTGTGTGAAAATATATGTGCTAGAGAAGAGAATTCGGTTTAACAAAAAGAACAACTTCTACATTCAAAAAGCCTCAACCACAAAAATGCAGGTACACTTCAACAAAGCTGAGGGGCGGCATTTATTTCCAGAAGTACGCTTCCCACCTCTATTTTGAATTCAACATTTTGAATATGTTTGTTTTCCAGAGGACAATGCAATAATTTAGTGAATAGGCATCATCCCTGCACATTTATCTGTTTTGAGTAATTGTTGTATAAAAATTATCTGCATGACAGGATTCCCACTTTTCCTTTAAGCCTTTAAAAATGGATTCCTTCCTTGATTTGAAAACACGGTGAATGTCCATACTACCACCTTGAAATTAGCATCAACAATGCTGCCTGTGACCTTCTAACACTTCCTTGCAAAATATATTTTTTCTATGTTACACTAAAGAAAATAGCCTGAAGGCCACTGTTCTGAAGTACAGGATTTGATGTAGAAGTACAACTTCGTGTGCCACTTTCATTTTCAATATTTACTCCACAAAGTAGTTGGAAAGTATTAAGAACTCTGCAACATTCTCAATTCAGGTCATTTGTAGATCAAATACAAAACCCAATATACAGATGAAGAATCACTTTTCTCATTCACATCACGGAATAAGTGGGGGGCTCCATCTAGCTAATTCTCTAGAAAATATGTATCGGAAGCTGAAATTGTAAGGCAGCCATTCAGTGCTTTTATGAGGCTTGTTTTGTGAAAATTTTCTTATAGAAATTATTTGTGCTTCAGGTAGAGACTAGCATGCCACATCCACAAGCTTGGATAAACTCAAAGATGATTCACGAGAAAAGCCTTCCAAAACTCTTGGAAGTAGAAATTTGTTTTCCTTCCTAATACCGATGCTTGCTTGAAGGTACTCTTCTTTTGCAACTTCAAGCTCTTGGTAGACATTCTTTGCTGTGTAAATACATACTTGCAGGAGCCATCGATATCAAATAAATTATTACAGACACTGTTTCGGGGAATTAACACCCTAGAGGTTGGTTGGGATTCAACCTCCACAGAGCAGGGGCGTACTACTTAACAGAGACTCACACAATCATGCACATTCATAAAAACTAAATAAAGCAGAATGAGAGGTTTACCCGTTGGTCCTACGTTTGCAGTAGATCCACGTGGAGTCCAAACTCCCTGCAACCGTCCTTCCTCCTTAACCTGAAATACAAGAAGAAACCAGCACAAAGGACAAGTTGTACAGCATATATCTACTCTATATGTTAGTGAGATTCATATAAAACATTAAATAAATCATAATGAATGCTTGTATAACAAATATTCTCATACATAAAAGCATACACTAACACGTTTATTTTGGGAACAGCATGATACTTATGTATTATAAATAGTACGTACAAAAGTAATCAAGTGGAGAGATCACCTGATCCTTCCAAGGCCTTCGCAGACCGTCGTCCGGATCCGTCCAGCCCTTGCCTCGCTAAGACTCCTTCCAAACTGGTGCATACGAGATAACATATATAGGGATGTGTATCTCAAGGAAACAAGGGTTTCCTACAATGAACTGGGAAAGTGCAGGAGGCACGGGGAATCAGACTTGGATAGGGAATACCAACAGAGTATAATATCAATACTTTCTCTCTCTCCCTTAGGCCATACACATGAGGGCTTTTTATAGTCCCTTCAAGTAGTTTCAGCAGTTGGAAATAGTTGGCCACGGGCTGGGGTGGTTGAACTACCTGAGTAACCATCAACCCAGCGTGAAATTAGGGATTTTTTATATATTTTTTAATCATTTTAATGGCATACGCGGAAAAGTCTAGCTGTACTCGCGTATACATGCGGAAAAGTATGGGCATAGTCGCATATGAGGGATTTTCCACTTTTTTTAAGTTAATTTGTCCAAGTCTGTAGGAATGGGTGCCCAAAAAGCCATAAAGCAATCATGAATCATGTCAAAGTGAGAAATGATGCTATAACAGATGCCCCCTAATATATGAGGTCAGAAGGGGTACATGATGGCCGAAATGTATTATGCACATAGAAAGAACTTCGCAAGGACAAGAGAGGACTGCACCAGATTTCAGCCTGCCAAAACCAATGAAAGAAACCAGAGAGTCAACTCATGCTGAGGTGGGCATACCCATGCTCAGTCAAAAATACATCATATGTAAAGTACTGAAATAGATCCAATATGCATACAAGTATAACTGAACTGAAAGTACATAGTGAATCATCTGAGCAGGGCCCGGAAATACAAGTCTGTATCAATGTCCAAGTATCACATATAGAAAGCTGAGCAAAGATGGTGCAACTGGATGTCTGATCAAATAAGTAACTGAATATCCAAGTACCGGATCATAAGTGGTGGATCAAACGGTACAATCACGCAACTCGGGGACCAACATATAAGATGCTGCTGTGCTGAACTGCAACATATAAGGGTGGACGGCAACACTGGCAGAAACTGAAAGGACTGTCAAAAGTGAACCGAGAAATGCTGATACAACCCGAGGTCTTCACCGATCACAACGACACAATTCTACACACTGGGAATAAATGAGCTGAAGTCGACCATGTGAGAAATCGTTGGATTACCGGGCAATGATGTTTCCCGTTAACCAACGCGAGACAACCCACCGATAATGATAATGAGTGTCAAGGTGCCCCAGTACAATCTGACAAGTGTGAATGAATGAGTTGAAGTCGAACACTTGAAAGAATATACCAATCAGGAGGCAATGATGAATCCCCACTGTCGATAGCGAAGAGTCTGCCACTGATGACTGCAAACCCTAAGGTACTGACAAAAAGACTCTAGATCTTGTTCCCAGAGCAATGAGTCGGAGTCGATGGGAAAAGATCTGCTGGAAGGAAGGCATTAAGGCATCCCACATCAGTCCAGCGCGAGTGTAACCCGCAGGCCAAGATTTGGAAGGAATCGGACGAAGTAAAGTGATGGAACCAAAACCGAAGTACGTTTCCGACGTGCACAAGATGAAGCTAGCGCACGGAAGAAACCCTCTGAACCAACCAATAATGAAAGCTGACACGGAGGCGAGAAATCCACCGATAGGGTCAAATGGAAATCCAGGTACTGCACGAATCCCAAGTGTGATAATGTGTGCTGACGTCGAACACAGGGGAAACCACTCGGTCAAAGACCCATGATGATGATCAAATGCTGAGCACGAGGTCACCTATCAATGATGGAAATAGGCCCAAGGTGCGGCTCTAGGTTTGCTCTCAGAGCAATGTGTCGTAGTCGATAAGAGACAAACCCGCCGGCAAGAAGTCAATGGGGACCTTCTCAAACCAGCACGAGCAGAAGACCAAAACATCTGATGTGATAGAACATGATACTGACAAGACCAGGAAGGCCAACTGAATAATGAGTCAAGAGACACCGCAGAATGGCCGACTCAGGCTAGACTTCCCTTGAACAAAAGCACGACTCTGTGATGACCATGGCAGTAAAAAGTGACACTGTATAAGTCTGTCTTGCAGGAGGCAAAACAAGCTCTCCATATGATTGGAAGAGATAACCAACCGGGGGAGAACTGACAAGTGAAACATGGTAAAGGCTGAACCTAGGTCAAACTAGAACCATCCCAAATGAAGGAAATATATATAAGTATATGTGCTTTGTTCAAGGGCGACAAACTAACTCTGTACTGCCATCAAAATAACGAAGATACATCCCGTTCCCGCTCTTTTTGTTATATTTAATTTTTTTGTCTTTTTCATAATAAGCCTGAAAAAGAATAAAAGAATGCTATGGTACAATGGATAGAACGAGTATCCAGAAAGCAGATGCACTAGTTCCTGGGATTGGAACAATCCTATGCTCAATGCAAGGTGGCGAAAACTGGTCAGTGATACTCAGAGGAACGTTCCATCCATGGGTATAAAGGTGTCAAGTCGTGATAGCTAAGTGCATGCAATGGTTAACTTGTACGGAAAGTCAAGGTCAAAAGTTGGCTTAAACATCGAGTCCAAATGAAGCCGGCTAAAGGCCAGGATAAACAAGTAGCCAATATGCAATGCAGTAATACAACTTAACGACACCGGGGAGCCTCTAGGGTATAAGCCAGAAAAATGATAAGTGATGAAGGAGAAGAATGAAGCTTCAACACGAAAGACATGGCGGGACTAAAGAGAACTCCCGAGCCTACATAAAAAGCAGCATGGGCAACAAGTGATAGCGAGGAACTAACTAGGAAGCCCATGTAAAGGAAGGCTCTACCATCAAGTCATGATTTAAAAAATCGGCGAGTGAAATGGGTGTAATGCTCATGACCTGATGGGATCGACCCTAAGGCGAGTGATCAGTATGGAGGCTAGTATGAAAGATGCAACGGAAAGTGATTCCCTAACCTATATGCCAGTGAAGATCATATACCTGCCGTGAAGAGTCGAAAATCATGGATCAAAAATCTGGAAAAACCCCAAAATCGTCAAAATGTACCTGAAAATATACCAAACTGGGCACTTCCAAGCAATCGAGTTATACAGCATAGAATAGATCGAAAAAATAAACATAAGGAAAATTTTCGAAAATTTTCAATTTTTAGCCATAAATACACAAATTACCTCTCATTTGGTTCATTATTGCGTAGCTGATTTGGAAAAAGAGCTCTGGAGCTAAAAACTTGTTTCGTCAAATCAGGAAGAACCGACCGTCGGAATTTAGCGAAACTTCAGGTAGGCTCCTTAATCATCCTGTTGATTCATTTTGGCCATTTAAAAATTAAAATTAAGTGATTTTTTACCTTGAAACCCTTATTAAAAAATGCGTATCTGCGCATACGCGGGTTCAATGAAGGCAAGCCGCGTATACACGCGACTGTGCACAGGGAAAGTCGCGTATGCGCAGGTCCATTTTCAAAAAAGTGTTTCTAATGCAAATTTTGATGAAATTTTTCAGGATGACTATCTCTTGGAGGGAACGTGAGCATAGTGCAGTAGACCAAGAGGTCATGCAGGACCGCGCAGCACAAAATATCCTCCGAAACTGCGGATTATTGAAATTCTTCAAAATGCCCAATATGAAAAGTAATGTGCGATTGCTTGAAATGCTCGTAAATTACTGGGAACCAGATCAGGATTGCTTCATAATTGATCAGATGCCTCTACGCATAGAAGTGGAGGATATATATTTCATTACTGGACTCTCCAGGAGGGGAGACCCAGTAGACCTTCACGGAAAACCCCTGGGAGGGTTAACTGTGGAAGACTATGTCCAAATATATTGCGTAGATAATTCCAAGAAAGTTGGAACACAGATTACTATAAGAGATATCAGGGATTTGCACATGAAGATCCTCCTGTTCACCATCGGCAGAGTGGCAGGATCTTCCTCACTGCATCAGGCGTCCAGGACGCACATGAGCATAGCTGTAGAGTGCTTAGTTCATGTGTATGATTGGTGCACAGCCCTGCTACTGAATATGAAACAACAGCTGACTTCTATTCGCCAGACCAAAACTAAACACTTTGGCTATGGTACCATTTTGACTACATTCTTCTTCGAGAGAGTTCCAGCTTTGAGACCTAGAGTCATCTCGACTATCAGCAGCCCGCGGGACCCAAGAATTGCCCGTTGGGCAGACATGATGAAGAGACTGGGGGGCAGCAAAGTACCCCGAACCACGTGGGACGATGAGTTCTTCCTATTGTGGGGAGAACATATCATCGCAGTGGACGACTATCCCTATGCTGGGATGGATTTCGGAGGAGATCCAGATCTAGTACTTCCACCCGGCGCAGCATGGGGAGCAGTCGGTAAGTTTTTGCAAAAATTTTTACTTATATAATTTTTTTGGATTTTTCAATTATGTATGAAAAATGAAAAACAAACATGTTTTTGGATTGGATTCATAATGACTGACAATTAAAAATAATCATGTTTCAGATGTTGGACCAGTTCGTCCTGAGGGCCTACCGCGCCACAAGCGCCGCAGAGGTGAGGCGGAGACAGTGGATTCCGACAGGACTCTCCAGGCCGTCCAGAGAAACTTGGAGGGATTGACCTGCCAAATCCCTATGGCTGACGTGGAGGACTTGCCGGAAGCCGTCCAGAGACGGGTTGTAGGAGTACCCCATGACTGGGTTAGACTATTCTGCCATGTGGCCACTGCAGTTATGTTCTATAGGAACACGACTTCTGGGCAGGGTCCTCAGGAGTAGATAGATTTTATATGTTTGATGACTGTATATTATTTTTGATACTGAACATGATGGGGCATAAGCCCAAGTTTTGTACGGAATTTATGGATCCAAATTTTTTAAAGTTTTTGACACTCCGATGATATATACAGCGATATTTGATGTGATGTGATAAATGTATAAAATGTATGATGTTTTTGATGATTAAAATTTATTGTATTGAATGATTAATATGCCAATCTAAAGCTTGATTAGCCAATGAGTCAGCAAACCAATTGTCAGCTCGAGGAATATGAATGAATGTTAAAATTTGAAATGACCTTTGTAACAAACGTACCCTCAAGAACAATCGTAATAAAATTGGATCTCGTACCCGATAAGTGTTGTTCAACTGCGACACCACCAGCTGGGAATCCAAGAAAACTACTAACGAATCAACACCCAAGGATATTGCCTCCGAGAGTAGATGAATGGCTGAAATGTATTCTGCTACGTTATTGGAAGCAGGACCAATGCAGACCCCTCTTGATACCAACAGCTGACCGGAAGGATAATGAAGCACCCAAGACGCAGAAGCTAAGTTCCGGGTGTGTCTACTAGCACCATCGGCGAAACCAAAATGACTCATGACATCAACACAACCTGCCAAAGCAGATCAAAAACATCACCATCTCATCAAAAATCGAAAATCAAACAGATATGTACAAGACAAAAACTACTATATACAAAGCAAAATGCTAGGCCAAAGCCTAGGCATAATACTTCTTCAGATAGAGCCCATTTCGGGGCTCCGGCAACTCATTCCCTTCGAAGTCAACCAAGGTATACGCTCCTTTCTTAAGGACCTTCTTAACGATATAGGGTCCATACCACATCGACTTAAACTTTCCTGCCCCCAAGGCATCTTTTTCTTGGGCATAGACCCAAACAAGGTCACCTTCGGAAAAGATCCTTGGCTTAACTGCCTTATCGTACTGAGCTTTAACTCAGTTTTTATACACTTCATTCAACGTGGCGGCATCTCGACGCTGCTCATCAAGATGTTCCAGATGAAGAAGCCGCTCTGGCAGACTAGAAGTGTCAGGAAGAAGCTCAACAGCTAATTTAAGGGAAGGAATCTCGCATTCAATGGGGAATACGGATTCCACCCCGTGGACTAACTGAAACGGAGTAAAGCCAGTTGCAGTTTTAACTGACGTCCTATATGCCCAGAGTGCAGGATATAGCATAATGTGCCAGTTGGATCTATGTTTATCAATTGTCCATTGAAGAATTGTCTTCAAGGATTTATTCACGGCTTCCACTTGCCCATTGGCCTGAGGATAATATGGAGATGAATGCTCTTGCCGGAAACCCAATTTAAGAGCCAACTCAGCCATCATACTGTTCTGAAAGTGACTACCATGGTCGGTGACAATCTCTCTAGGTATACCGAAACGAGCGATGACTTGGTTGAAGAAGAAAAGAGCTGCAGTCTCACCATCGTTCCCAAAAGTAGGCATAGCTTCGACCCACTTCGTAAAGTAGTCTACTGCTACGATAATGTACTTGTGACCTTTTTCCAAAGGCAGGTTACAAGTAGTATAATCCATACCCCACTTTGTAAAGGGTCCGAC
Source organism: Pinus albicaulis (assembly GCA_034641835.2). Taxonomy (NCBI): domain Eukaryota; kingdom Viridiplantae; phylum Streptophyta; class Pinopsida; order Pinales; family Pinaceae; genus Pinus; species Pinus albicaulis. The sequence goes on along the minus strand of CM076569.1, from coordinate 371,257,915 downwards.
AGTAACGACTGGAAAAAGCGGAGCTAGATGAGCGCGCATTTTTCGAGTATACACTTGACAAGGATGACACTTCTTGACCGATTCAATACAATCTTTGAAAATCGAGGGCCAGAAGTAGCCAGCACGCAAAATCTTTTGGGCTGTAGTAAGCCCTGATAAATGACCCCCACAAGCTCCACTGTGAGAATCATTGAGCACAGCCTTAGCTTCTTCGAAAGTTAAGCAGCGTCTTAGGATTGAATCAACCCCTCGACGGTATAAAGCATCACCAATAATCAGATAATTCTTGGCTAAGTGACGCAGCTTACGACGCTCATCTTTCGAAAAAGAAGAGGGAAACTTCGCAGTCTGGAGATACACAATGATGTCCCCATACCAAGGATCTTGTGGAGAGATTAGAAACAAGTGTTCGTCCGGAAAGGACTCATCATATGTCACATGATCATCTCTCTTCTCAAGGTATTTCTGATGTTACAGACAAAGCACTACTGAATTTAAATCTTGTAAGACCAACAAATTGCATATAGTATCACAATCCATCCTATTTGCCCTAATCACTCGCCTACCTTGAGACAAAAACTGAAAATGGGTTGAGAATTGCCAGAACATAAGTTCTAATGAAGACTAATATAATGCCTGGAAATCTGACCTCTAACATGCCTTTCTCACTCAATCATTTTCTACTCAAGGTACATATCAGCAGTTCCAGGCCTACGATCTCATTAAAATTAGTAAATAACATGCTCTACAAGAGCATCATCCTCTTGAACCAGAACCATACCAATGGTAGATTCTGCTGCTGCCAGATACAAAAGAAAATCTCTGCTATAATCAGGTGGACTCAGTAAAGGAGCAGAGGTCAATGCCTTTTTCAAAGCATCGAATGAGCGTTGAGCGTAGTCGTCCCAAAGAAAAGGAACTCCTTTCTTCAACAATCTCATATATCCCTTTGTAATCTCAGCATAGTTAACGATAAACCTCCGAAGAAAGTTAGACTTCCCTTGGAGACTTTGAAGCTGACGGATTGAAGACGGGGGAGGAAACTGAAGTATTGCCTCAACCTTGAAGGGATCTACCCTTATCCCTTCCCTAGACACGATAAATCCCAACAGCCGACCGGATATTACCGCGAAAACGCACTTGTTCGGATTCAAATGAATTTTATAAAAACGACATCTGTCAAATATTTGCCAGAGGTGACCTGGATGATCCATCCTCTTTCGAGAATGAGCAGCTAGATCATCTAAGTATGCCTCAATGATTTTCTTGATGTCGTGGAAGGCGTAAGACATGGCTCGCTGAAAGGTAGCTCCAGCATTTTTAAGACCAAAAGGTATTTTCTTATATGCAAACGTACCCCAGGGACAAATAAATGCGGTCTTATGTTGATCTTCTAGACGGATAGTAATTTGATTATAACCAGAGAAACCGTCCATGAAGGAGAAAATCTCGTTACCGGCACACTCGTCAATAATCTGATCAATGAACGGTGTGGGGTAATTATCCTTAGGACACGCCTTATTCAGGTCTCTGAAATCGATGCATACTCGAATTGTTCCTTGCTTTTTATCTATCGGAACGGGGTTTGAAACCCATTCAGTCAGAGGAACTGGGAAAATGAATCCCGCCTTAAGCAGCTTTTCAACTTCAGCTTTGATGGCTGCTGCCTTCCTAGGATTAACCGGACAAATTTTTTGCCTTACCGGCTTATCGTTTTCGTACGTCTTGATCTCATGCTGGACGATAGATGGGTCTATGCCAAGCATTTCCTCATAAGACCAAGCAAAAACATCCCTATACTCTTTGAAGAGCTCGGTATAAATTTGAATCTCGTCACTGGAACATTCAGCTCCAATGAAGACATTCTCGACAATGTTGGGATTCCTGGATATGTTCACCGGGATAGTAGGAGAGATCACAGCCATGTTCCCTTCAGCATAAACCTGTGCTGGTGCTAAGGGGCTCAAGACTGGGTGAACAGGTCCAAGAGACTGAGGACTTGGAAAAATTGTTTCGACTTCGCTCAAGTCAGGTAGGAAGTAAGACCGATGATGCAAGTCATCCCACGGTCTATCTATACCTGTCATCGCTTCCAGGATGGCCTCTTCAGATGGAAGAGTGGTATCTAGACAATCCTGGGCAGAAGAAGAAGTAAGAGTCCAAGCCGGAGCCACATCACCATCCAACTCTTCCGGCGAAAGAGGATCTGGATCAGACTCTGCAGTGTCAACAACAGACTGATATGCAATCTCAGCTGCAGAAATCGGGAATGCCATTCCACCCACTTGCCCTTCTTCCAATGTGGTAGTTGGAGAAGGTAAGGTCCAAGGGTCCGAAAAATAATGAGTTCGAAAGAACTCTCTTCGAAGGGGAGCCTTGGAGGATGAAATAGCATTAATAGACACCTTAGGAGGAGGAAGATCAAAAGAACCCATCGGGGAAGAATACATTCCAACTCCTAGATTCTCGACAGGCGCCTTAGTATTATCCAACTTAGGCACAGATGAGTCAGAAGGCGCATCCAGGTCTACAGGAGGACAGTCCAGTTGATCCACCGTGACTATCCTCCCTTCGTGGGGGAAACATACAATTCGAAACAATGAGGATGCAATGGCATCCATTTCATATATCCAGTTCCTCCCCAGCAGAAGGTTGTAGTCCAAGGCTGCATCTACTACCTCAACCTCTATGTTAACGGTTTTGCCCCCAACACAGATGGGCAAAGCCGGGAAAATACCATGGGGTCTGTGAGAATGACCATCGAATGCAGTAAGAATAGTGCTGGATGGAGCAGCTTTGGGAGATCCAAGTGTCTTCCAGCATGCGAAAGACATCACGCAAGTAGAAGCACCCTCATCAACAACCGTGCGAAAGATGTTAGTCTTCCGATACGATGATTTAATATGGAAATCCATATGATGAGGAAGTCTCTTCTTAAAATTATTCATATCAAAAGTAATCAGAAGAGAATTTTTCGGATCAATAGCCCCAATGGCAGCGAGCAAAGCACTGCGCTGAGCTGGACAAGACTGGAGTACCTCTAAAGCTGACATAGCACAAGGACTCTGCGCCAGATCTTCTACAATCGAGTAGTTCTGGGCAGCCCTCGCGTTCGGATTAATCGTTGACCGCTTAGAAGATGCTTTCGGCATCCGAGGCATAGACTCAACAGTTGGCTTCGTGATATGAAGCGGCTCAGTAGCATCAGGAACTTCCTTAGTTTTCGAAGATTCCTCTCCTCCATAATCACGGGATCTTGTAGCGACATCCACGTGTGCACTCATCATAAAGATATTCGATGGAATTTCCCCTTCCTGGGCACTTCCAGAGGAAGCCCCAGGATTTTGGTTCGCGCCAGCAATTAATTGCTGCCCTTGGGGAAAAGGGTTTGTTAGCACAGCCTGGGAACTAGAAGAAACCTGCTGAGATAACAGGTGCTGAGCATCCTGAATTTTCGGGCAAAGGTGTGTGAGATGGTCTCCAGCACAAAGCTTGCACGGAAACTTCACTTTCTTTTTCTCCTTTTGGCCCTCACCAACACGCTCGTTGGTTTTATTTGCATTTCCCTTCCCATTCTTGCCCTTTTTCTTGTTATTACGTCCCTTCTTCTTCCCATCAGATTGCTGATTTCCTTTGGGTTCAGAAGATTGGACAAAATTTATGGACAAGGACTGGGAAGGTGATGAATCAGCAGGCACAGCCTGACCAGAAGGAGCAGATTGTAAAGAAAACTGCTGCAATTGAGAAAGCAGGCTGGCTGCACTACTACTGACCGATCCGACAAGTCTGTCACCATGCGGACTAGGCTTGGGTTTCGATAAATCCAACTTGGAGCGAGGAGCATTGGGAAAATACTTGTAAAGTACCCCAGACTGAGAATAGATCAGTTCTAACTGCTGGGCCCTAAAGATGGCCTGCTCCTCGGAATATACCCCTGATAGGGATACATCCTTTGAAATGTCTGACTGAAGCGATTTCAAAAACCACTCGAGAAGGAACTCACCTGAAATATGGGCTTTGATAAGCCTCTTCCTTCTCCTCAATTCCTGAATATGATCAGAAATGTGAGTTGCCTCATCCTGCTTAAAATTAGCCAGGAGTTCGGTCCCAGCCTCATATCTGACAGGAAATTGAAAATGGTTCAGAAAAGTGATAGCCAGTTCTCCAAATGTGGCGAAACTGCCCCCAGTGAGCTCTATATACCATTTTGCGGCATTTCCAGTTAAGGTGCGCTGAAATAATCTCAATCTAATCGAGTCGTCGATCAGAGAGTTTGACGAGAACCATAAGTGGAAAGTGGTGATGTGGTCTGCCGGATCTTCACCATTCTTACCTTCAAACTTAGGAATGTCTGAAGGAATTTTGGTTGGAACCGGAGGCCACACCGGACTATACCGAATCGAGTCATTAGTTAACTTCGACAAGTCTGGCAAGTTTAACGTTGCCAGAAATGGTAATCGAGGCGGAGCCTGAGAATTCCATCCTTGATAGGATGGTTCAACGATGAAAGAGAATAGCCTGGATTTGATGAGGCACGGTACGCGGAAAGGACCCGTAGAAAACGGAGATGAACCTCCTCCCCACGCCGAGTTACCATAACCCAGGCTAGTTCCCCCCACTGAAGTATTGACTGAAGAGGAAAGCCCCTGATAGGGGTTCCACGCATTAGACAGAGGAGAAAAAGACTGATAAGCACTCGATGCGGGGAAAGAAGCATTCCCTGGATGACTCGCGATGAACTGATTCCCTGCCCCCGACGTTGCAAACATAGGATTCCACCCCATAAAAGCAGTCGAACTTGGCCCCCGAGCCCAAGGATTGAAACTTTGGGTCTGGGACGTAAAAGGAAACGACCCTAAAGAAGGATTGGGACTAGGAATATGCCCAGTCCCAAAGGGGAAACCACAAGCAGAAGCTGATCCACTAGCCATGTTAGACATGGGCGTAGATCCGGCTGCACCGGCGGTAAAGGAAAAAGAGGGATTTCCAGCAATGGACATCCCTGAAACGAAGGGACCAGATTGGGAAGCATATGCTTGGGTGAACCCAGAGCCAAACATAGCAGTGCTAGAAGCACTCGAAGATAGAGCAATAGTGCCCCCTGCCTCGGCGGAAGCAGGAGTCTGAATGCCCGCAACACTCACGGTAGAAGCCGCGTTCCCAGTCGTGGCCATCGAAAGATAAGAAAGATATGGAAGATCCGGCGGTCTCTCAGACTCCGGTCCGACGTACTGAATAACAAACGGATGATCGGCAGGAAGAGGAGATGGACCTGTAGCTGCAGGCTCAGGTATATCTTCTATCTGAAAATCTTCTTCCTGAGGAAACAATACTCTCGAGGTGAGCGGAACGCTCCTCTAGGAACCGACACCGGAATCAGCAACGAAACCTTCAGACCTTAGTGGAGGATCTCTCTCCACAGCGTCAGACTCTACAGGGTGAAAACCACCTGCTAAATCGCTCCTACGCCTTCTCGAAGAAGGCTCTGCACTCTCGGGAGATAACCCCCGGATTCTCCTCGAACATCGAGGCGATTGATCAGCCACTTTTACAGATTTATTATATTAGACTCAAGAAAAGTGAAAAGCTAGGCAAGCTAGGAGCAAAGAGCACTCACTAAAATCAAAATCCCTGAGAAACAGCAAGTAAACAGCCTCCAAGTATTTCCGCTCCGGGTGATGAGGACCGGACACCAAAATATAGGAAAGCGAAGTATAGGGCCTTCCGAAAGCAGTCTGGGATGATTAGGGCCTAGAACAACTAGCGAAGGTATCAGAAACAGTTACGCCGACCTCCTAACGACAGCCTTTTCCGGCTCAAGCACCCAAGCTTCGCAAGGGCACCCCCCAGAAGTACTGCTGAAAGTGATGCGATGTCTGCCTCAGGTACCACGGGTATTCCCCCCCGCAGTCACCTGTGTGGAACCTAGGAACGGCAACTATGGACACCAATCCGTATCAGAAGCTGGGCGGAACGGTCTTGAGGTCAGATTCAGCTAATCGGAGGGGGGGTATCCCTCTTCTTAACCTTCACTTCCCCTCGCGCTTGACTCTCGGATGAGAGCTTTCCCAGTCCACCTCACGGAGTTGGATTTCGCTCGATTAATCAACTTCTATGTTTGTTTGAGCGGCCTTGGAGAGTTAACTCTCCTCTCACCTATTCCAAGGCCCTACAACCTAGCTAGTTGGTGATTGACACTTAATAAAACTTGCTAGTTGATTTTAGATTAAATCGCTTATTTTAAGGGCTGTTGTATTAAGTCACAAGGATATGGAGTTGAAACCAATGGTGTTTTGACGCGAAAGAAATTAATAAAAACCTGACTACATGCACATGCAGTTCTTTGTCTTTCTTTGAAGAGCAATTTCTATAGAGGTTCTACGAGACTAAAAAATGTATTTTTCTTTTTGAATTACAAACTCACACTCACAAAAACTAAGAAGCTAACTAAATGATTTGATGCACCTAATGCAAATGACCACTAGCATGTAAATTCTAAGATGCAAAAAGTCCCTTGAAACAAGGTGAAATTTCCCAAAAAGCTCCTTCAGTTTTAACTCATCTTTTGTTGTCCAGAAAGCCAATTCTTGAAACAAGAACTCTTAGTATAAGACAACAAAAATACTTGACAACAAGAAAAAGAAATCAAATGACAACTTCTCCTCAAAATAAAACCAAAAACTAGAAGCAAGAAACTTCACTAAAGCTCCAAAAGATATGACCAAACGAAAATGAAAAACGCAACAAAAACAAAAACAAAACCAAATGTTTTTTGAGTTTTTGAAATGCAAAAAACAAAAAGCAAAACAAATGTTTTTTGGGCTTTTTAGTTTTATAAAACAAGAGCTCAAGAAGACCAAGCACAACTATCCTAATTCAAGCCAAAACGAGACCGAATTTCAAGCACAAACTTCAACTATGCCCCCAAACCTTATAAAGCTAATGATAGCAAGATCAATAAGAGCAACGGAAGACCAAAAACTCAGCCAAACAGCCTAAACGAATAGTGCAAACTTGCCGCAACAAAAGACTCCAAAGAAGCAAGAAAAGTTCTTTGAAAATTGCAACAAAACCCTAGCCTATGAAACTCAAGAAAACCAATCGAAAACAAAGCAAAAAACGCAATGCAAAGCACAACACAAAGATAGGAGCGAGTCAGTGAGCAGAAGCTCTCTGTTCTGATAAAGCAGAACAGCCAAGAATGCTCAGAAAGCAATCTTGGAACTCAATCGAGGAGTGCCAGCACCAACAAGAACACTCTGCCAAAAAGATTAGTTTTCGAACAAACGAAAGAGAAACAAGACTTGAAACCACTTCTGTCACACTCCAGTAAGTACAGAGACTCTGCAGACACAGGCCTCCACAGCCAGAAAAGACCAAAAACACCAGAATCTTAAAATTTCAAAATCTTCCTAGGTATACGCGACCTAGCAGTTATTCAACCAGCATGTATACACGTCTGTGTTAAGGGAAACTCGCGTATACACGGGTCCCTTTATACAAACTCGCGTGTATACGCGACTGTGTGCAAACAAAAGAGCGTATACAAAGAAAGATAATGAAAAACAAAAAGACAAGTCTGGGAAAGACACCAAGACTTCAGACTGACTGCAAGAAAGCAATCTGGACTGTAAAAGACAGAAAAAACTATTGGCAACCTACCAAACAGCTGAAACAACCCAACAGGAGAATCACAAGAATGTGATCCCCAGTGGAGTCGCCAGTTCTGTTTCGGGGAATTAACACCCTAGAGGTTGGTTGGGATTCAACCTCCACAGAGCAGGGGCATACTACTTAACAGAGACTCACACAATCATGCACATTCATAAAAACTAAATAGAGCAGAATGAGAGGTTTACCCGTTGGTCCTACGTTTGAAGTAGATCCACGTGGAGTCCAAACTCCCTGCAACCGTCCTTCCTCCTTAACCTGAAATGCAAGAAGAAACCAGCACAAAGGACAAGTTGTACAGCATATTTCTACTCTATATGTTAGTGAGATTCATATAAAACATTAAATAAATCATAATAAATGCTTGTATAACAAATATTATTCATACATCAAAGCATACACTAACACGTTTATTTCGGGAACAGCATGATACTTCTGTATTATAAATAGTACGTACAAAAGTAATCAAGAGGAGAGATCACCTGATCCTTCCAAGGCCTTCGCAGACCGTCGTCCGGATCCGTCCAGCCCTTGCCTCGCTAAGACTCCTTCTAAACTGGTGCATACGAGATAACATATAAAGGGATGTATATCTCAAGGAAACAAGGGTTTCCTACAATGAACTGGGAAAGTGCAGGAGGCACGGGGAATCAGACTTGGATAGGGAATACCAACAGAGTATAATATCAATACTTTCTCTCTCTCCCTTAGGCCATACACATGAGGGCTTTTTATAGTCCCTTAAAGTAGTTTCAGCAGTTGGAAACAGTTGGCCACGGGCTGGGGTGGTTGAACTACCTGAGTAACCATCAACCCAGCGCGAAATTAGGGATTTTTTATATATTTTTTAATCATTTTAATGGCATACACGGAAAAGTCTAGCTGTACTCGCGTATACACGCGGAAAAGTATGAGCATAGTCGCGTATGAGGGATTTTCCACTGTTTTTAAGTGAATTTGTCCAAGTCTGTAGGAATGGGTGCCCAAAAAGCCATAAAGCAATCATGAATCATGTCAAAGTGAGAAATGATGCTATAACAGACACAAAATCCTCGCAAAATAAAAATACTAGCACACTCATATCCTCATGACTGTAAAAAAGGAAAAACTTTAAAATAGCAAGACTGCCTTTCTCTCTAGAAGAAAGGCTAAAGTGATTTATAAAGTACATAGCAACCTAAAGCCTCTTAACAATTTATATATTCCATGTGATATTTCATGGCCTTCTGAAGACTCATAGCTCCATGACATCAGCAGCAATGGGGCTATAATAACTCGTGACAATAAAAAATTTTAAGCTTTTCATTCACAGTTTCTCACCATTTCTTCACAGACTCAAAAAGTTGAAATAATGTATGCAACGACAGCATTGGCATGATGATCTTGTCAAAGAGATAAAAAATTATGGACGCAGTAAAGTTCACAAAAAGTTCCTCAAATGTCAGATCAACCACATCTATTCTGGAATTGAATAAGAATCAACTATTCTGAAAAGTATAGTTCAAAATTCAAATAAGCGGTGGGCCTACATGAATATTTAAACACATAATGCAATAAAAACCAATATCTCAAGTAGACAACTCCAACTTCTAGTTTCCATTACCCTAACAAAGCCTTTGTAGTTCAAACAAATGGTCATCATGTCCTACTCAAACCATACATTATGCAAGTAAATAAATTTCACAAGGAGATGATACCAATTTCAAGTTTCAACAACCCTTACAAAGTCCCTGCAGGGTTCCAACACAACCAATTCCAAAAGATGATATCACTGCAATATAGCAGGTTAAGAAGATAGGTTTGATTTGACTGGCAACACATCTATAAGATTTGAGCATGTTAACATACTTATTTTTTCAGTAGGCAACAAAACTTGTCAGCGTGAAACCTTGCTGAAGCTATTGCAAGTATCTGAAATAGTTGGTGCCTCAAGGAAAACCTGCTAGAGATTCCCTCTCAAGTATTCTTGTGTTACAACAGAATCTCAGCAATATCTTAATAAATCCAAATATTTCCAAGGGGGAACCAGGCTTCTACTCTGCCAGATAGCTCTTGGTTTTCAGGTACTTCCCTTATGCCTTCAAACTTTTGGTATTCAGGTACTTCCCTTGTGCCTTCGAATCCAGGCAAGTTGCAGTCAATCAACCAGAAGCAGTTTAACCTCATACTCCAGGAGGAAGCATGTTAGCATGATTACCAAGAAAACTGTATAGATTTCACTGAAATTTTACATTTTCTTCTCTGATCTAACTGTTAGCTAAGGGTTTGGCTTTCTTCAGAGCAACAATCTGCAAATGTCCTAGAAACAAGCTATGTAATTTCAATGCAAATGTGCACTTATATTTCTAGGATCAAGGAAATAAAGACTCAACTTCTTAGTACTTGAGACTACAAAAAGACTAGAGCCAATTTTCTTCCATGATATTCATGTTTATTAATTCTAGAACTGAAGATTGGGATTGATCATTTTAGAGCCCAATTTACTCAAAATCAAACTAAAAATCCTGGCATAACAATATTTCAAATGGTTTGCAAAACGCAATTTTGCAATCAATTCATTTAGCTCTTTCAAAAAAGGAAACTCAAGAAGAGTCAATTTTAATAAAGTAAAAGGAATGTGTTTTTGGTTTCCCACGTCTCTGTCTCAGCCGTTCTAGACATCCCATCCTACAAGTAAATATGTAAAACAAAGAAAAAGAGAAAATGAAAAATCAGTTATTGCACTATTAGCTAGAGAGTTTACAAAATATACAAAAATTCCTAGGGTATAGTGAAATTGTGTATCAAAATGCAAATATGGCATATGAATAATAAAATCAATTCTAAGAATGACCATTATTGGGTTTCCTGATTGTACCACTGGATCAGAGGAACTCCTGGAGCAAAGTGCAAAACACACAAGAAGTATGATGAATGCACACCTTGTGCTGTATTACTTGGTTCTGTTACTCTGGGAGCCCTATTGAATCTGAATACATGGCTTATTATTGTGAGGCCTATTGGTTGTTGAAGCTCTTTGAGCACGTTCTTATTAACTCAGATGCAAGAATTGTATAGAATTGACCTTGAATGAGAGACAATCACACTAGTATTATCTCTTGACAAGAATAGGGTGATAGTCTCACCTTAATCAACAGTAAAGCTTGCTTGGAATTAATATCTTTTCAAAGATGGGTTCTTGGTCTAAGTAAATTTGGTATCCATGCATCAAACAATAATGCATATGTCAATCAATCCTTTGATACATGTGCAGCCAAAATCCTGGTATGTAAGTGACATTAAGACAACATGTCTGTGACAATTTGACAATAAATGTATGCAATAGATATGATTGGACAAAAGTGGAACAGTGGTATGATGAAGGAAGAATGCCAGTAAGAGAATTAGCAGAAGTGGATGTTGAAAAATGATAGTATTAGCAGAAACAATGGATTGCAAAAAGCCACTGGCAGCAATGATATGATTTAGAATGCAATCTTGTGACATATGATAGAAAATGGAACAACAACACATATACCTTATCAGTTATATATGGCATTAATTCTAATGGCTTCTCAGCATATTCAATTTTTTTTTGTCTTGCATTATGTATAAGATCATTACAGTGAAGTAGCAGTATGTTGTAGCCTTAGTAAATTGGTGACAAATTATATAGAGCTTTGTTCACAAATGAATTTTTGAAGAAGACAGATTTAACCTTTGGATAGATTATATACTATGAATAAGCTACAAATATCTGCTAGTAAAATAAATTTCAGGGGTGTAGCACACTCGAAGCTTTCATGCTTGAAGAACTCCGAGAAGAAGAAGAACATGACCCTTTGGATTAGTTGTTTATAATAAACCTTATCAGCATGAAAGAGGTACCATGAAGAAAGTGCATGAAAAATTCTATGTCTTGACAAGAAGAAATCCTTGACTCTGAAATCTTGATTGCATTGAGCCAAGATCTCATGAAGAATGGTTTTATATATATGGATGCTCAAAGAAATTCACCTCATGGATTGGATAATTTGATGCATAGCAAGGATTTAGAGGGAGCTATAAAATCCATCATGACTTTTCTTGCTCAATATTTTTTTTATGACAACCGAGTATGATGGCTCATATCTGTGTTACATTAGAGGCTGCAAAGAAAGTAGAAGTTAAATATCTAAAGACCTAGCCCCAGCCCTGATGCACTTAAATATATGATGAGATGGAGAATTTGTTGATCCCTGGTGCTCTTGATAAACAGTTATCATATGTCTCTATGTGGATCTATACATAGGGGATAGTTACTTGTTGAGATATCTCTATGATGCTATTACTTATGGTAAGAAATTTACTGTCGGTATATAAGATTCCATGGATATTCTAATACTAGCTCAGTTGGCAGTATGATGAATGCACACCTAGTGTTATATTACTTGGTTCTGTTACTCCGGGAGCACTATTGAATCTTAATACATGGCTTATTATTGTGAAGCTTATTGGTTGTTGAAGCTCTTTGAGCATGTGCTAGTGTAGTAGAGGGTTTGTTACCATCATCATCAAACTGCTATACATCCACATGAACAGTATCATCCCAAAGTTTGGCATCACTACATTCTGGAAGGAGAAGCATTGCTAGGTTTTAAACCTCAAGATTAAGTACCAACAATGATGACCTCTTCTAGTAAGGGAAGGATGGAAGAAACATCCAAAGGATAGGATGTACTAGTTGATGAAGTAATCCCTTTAGTCCTGACTCCCCATAGACTATTAAATAACTACAAAGGATGAACTCAGAGGAGTTTGACATTTGTATAGGTGGACCAACCCAAGATGAAAATGTGGAAAGGTTCACTACAACCAGCTGAAAGTCATCAACAAGAAACCCAACAAGAGAAGAAGAGGTATGTTCCATGGATACATGTTGAGAGTCATCACCAGAAAGGAGCTATAAAAGAGATCCTAGAAGTCACCATGAAAAGGCTCATCAAAGATAGCATCAGGATGCTTAGTCACTTGGTGAGAAGGGGGGTCATAGAGATGATACCTCTGAAACGTTACATAGTAGCAAACCAAATTCATATGAGGATTCTAACAGACAGGTGATATATGTCATGTCTTTCATGATACAAGTGTGTCGATCCAAAGAACCTAAGATGTGAGATAGAGGACTTCCAGCCATGCAACTAATATGTTTCTGACCTTAATTTTGCATCAAGGAATAATTTGGGTTGGTCATGGAGACAGTATTATCTACAAAATATTTAATGTTGTAGATCATCACACCATTTTAACTACCATGGGGAGAGCACTGTTATTTCAGAAGTAGTGAGCCTTGAATGTAGTGAGCTATGAAATTACCAGTTAGAGATTTGATGTCTCAAACAATTATAGGAACATATGATTTTAATTTTTGGTTTAATATGGTTGTTGGTAATCCAAATATTTTAATGAGATATTGAACTTAGGTGTTGGTCAAAAATCCTATTTCACTAATCTCAAATACTAGGTTGTCAATTGGGTCTACTATGGAGGAGGTCAAGGAATATATCAGTGCTATCCCAAGGATATGATCAAACACTGAAATTTGGATGGAAAATTACAGTCAACAGTTTGATTATCATTTCAGGAAGAGGCTCGGATAAGGGTACACAGAATCTCGGTGTAATTGCTGATATTACAATGCATACTAGAGCAGAGAACTTAGGAAAAGTTTTTGTGATGCCACGGTGACATTCCCTCACTATCTTGGTACTATATCACAGTAAGGATCTCAGTGTAATTTGGTGCCACCGTGGTTAATTGATATCACACTTTGGTGACTATCTCAGTCATGATGATTCTAGAGTCTTGGGCCTTGGCACCATGATTCCATAGATCTCGGTTCTATCCAATTCATGGTGTTTCTACAATCTCAGCGTTATCCCAAGGATAAATTCTCAATGCTATCTCAGTTCTATCCCAAGGATAAGATCTCAATGTTATATCAGTGCTATCCAAGGATAAGATCTCAGTGCTATCTGAATGTTATCCAAAGTGATGTCTCAAACAATTATAGGAACCCATGATTTCACTTTTTGGTTTAATATGGTTGTGGGTAATCCAAATATTTTAATGAGATATTGAACTTAGGTGTTGGTCAAAAATCCTATTTCTCTGATCTCAAATACTATGCTGTCAATTGGGTCTATTGTGGAGGAGGTCAAGGAAGATGAGATTGTTCATCATCAACAGCAAGATGTCAAAATGTCGGTTCTAGATCAGATACCTATGGGCATTTTGGAAAGGGTTGAAGTTAGTGGTTATGACAGATTGTTATCATTGATTAGTGATAAGGGGTTTTATAGGTCTTATCTAGTGGCTTTATAATGGACCAAGATCATCCTAGGAAATGGCCATTATGTGAGACCATTAACATTCACAGAGCTTAAGGAGGCAAGAAGATTTCATCCCTAATAATAGGAATTTTTTTTCCTAATACTGATAGAATGCATTCCGAGGAATTATTGTTTCTAGAAGAATCTATAAACATCGAGTATGGCTTCATTTTGACCTCATATTGTGAAGTAGGTCATGGAAGATGATATTGTTCATCATCAGTAGCAAGATGTGGAAATTTCGGTTGTAGATCAGATACCTATTGACCTAAGGGGATTTTGGAAAGGGGTGAAGTTAGTTGTTATAATAGATTGTTATCATTGAGGAGTGATAAGGGGTTTTACAGGTGTTATATATTGGATTTATAATGGACCACAGTCATCTTAGGAAATGCCCATTATATGAGACCATTAACATTCACAAAGCTCTAAGAAGGCAAGAAATTTTCCTGGTATACAGTATAAATATTGTTTTACAAACATTACCTACCACCTCCATATATGCTCAGCCAATATTGGCAAATTTTCATAAAATTCCTCAAATTGAAGGTGTTAATTTAACTCCCACAATGAATTTGTATACACTGTCATTTAACTCCACCAAACTGAAACTCGCTGTCATTTGAAATACAATGCGTTTTAACTCTTATCACTTTTCTCGCATTATCCCACCTGCCATATACAACATGAATGCTTAATAGAAGTTCATAAAATTCAGAATCTCCAGGCTCTAAGTTGCAAAGGTGTTCCACTTTAACTCACCTACATAAAAAATTCAATGAATTCAGGATGCATCAAACAAGGAGCTACACAGCACGATCAGGTTATAATGTCATATTTCTTATTAAAGTCTTGAGTCTATATGAAATAATATGCGTGACCAAGATGATCAACTATACAAAAATAATATTTTTGGCACAACACTTCTAAATTTTGTTGTATCAATTTTTTCCATCTCTGTTCATCGAGTCTTGGATGACTGTGAGTACACAAAAGTAAAAGAGATTAAATTGGTAAAAGAGAGAAATATTTACATCCTTATAGTCGTTACAATAGATATAAATTCAACATCAAGTCTAAGAAACTTCTAAATCCATGTTGATGTTAATGTGGTATTAGCACCAACTACAGTCAATACTCTAAATTAAATTAATTATTTGTTAGAAAGGAAAGAGGGAAGTGTTTTTAATATTCTGAAATAAATTAAGAGCACAATAAAAATGTATCTAAAAAGGTGGCATATCCATCAAAAACAAAATTAGTTATCTAGGTTGAAGCGTAAACACCTAGCTATAGAACTCCATAAAGGAGGTCGTTGAAGATTCCGAAATACATTAAAAGCAAAATTAAAATTAATTGAAAAGTAGACATATCCTTCAAATACAAAATTAGCTATCTAGGTTGAAGCACAAACACCTAACTATATAACAACACAAAGGAGATCGTTGAAGTATGTCAAGTGGAGGGATGGAATATTGGGAGAAAAATATCAGATTAATGAAACATATCAAATGTTTATGTTGAGCTTAAAAGATTTAAATATCTGAAAGGTATGGATAGCCTAAAATAATATTCATATCATCGACTCTTTGGAGAGTTAAATTCACATAGCAATCGGTCATATTTTTTATGGTTTCTTAAAAAGTAGCCAAATGGTGTTATAACAAGCATATATGTTGATGAAAGATAAATAATCAACTAGAAGAGCTTGAATGTTTGTTATTTAATTGTAACCAGCCTCCAAGTTCAAAATGGGTAAGAACCAGAACTTTTTCATGCTATATTTATTCTTTGTGCCAATGGAAGAAAGGTGCTTGATAGTCTAGGGTGGGGGAGATCCCCATGTGTGGTTGTGTCAATAATAATAAAAAATGAAAAAAAAAATTATTCAGCATCTTATTTATTTAAATACTTCACCATAAAATAAAAATAAAATGACATCATATTTATTTCAATTTCTATATTTAAATTTTATGAAACTATAAACTAACGTAAATCCATCTTATCCTTGGATTTATTAAACATCGGTAGGGATAAAAAGGGCAAGGTGAAAACATCAAACATTTTTTCTTGCACTAATGGATATTGTTTTAACTAAAATTAGGGGATTGTAGTTGTACATATACAACTTGTTACAACAAAAAAATGGGAGAATTATATCAGCAATACTCATATATGTCCATCTCCATCTCAAGATGGGCAGGACGGTGAATTTGTTTTTCACAAAACCCATGCTCTAAGTTCTAACATAGCTACTTGGAAACTATTTTACAAACTAATTAGATAACAAGATACATATATAGATCAAACCTAAATTTTCAATAGGCCTCAAAGGAAGTATCCAAACTTGGTGAGCAAGGATTGTAATCCCAATGCTTTGTTCCATTTAGATTCTTGTTCTTGCATTTATTTCCCATATTTCCTCCCTCTCATGATTGGTATAGAGCTTAATGTTTATTTAACTACACTTTCATAAGTGATAGTTCTAATGTCTTCCTTTGTTACCCCTAGGCTAAGGGAAAATCTTCCCTCACTATCTCTAATCAGTGTTCCTCCCATGGATTATAAATTTGTTGTTTCACCATTTTTTCCCTGTATTTCTTCTCCATTTTTGCATTTTTTACCTTTTTTTATTTTTTCCACTTATCTTCTTCCTATCAATATTCTAAGGACTTCTCATGGCTCATTTCCCACTCCTCGCTCATATCTTTCTATACCAATACATTATAAAAATATTTATATTTCATATGAGGAATTTACATATTTCAGTCCTCGAGGGATTTCTTGGAAAACAAGGTTCATAGCAATTACAAGAAATACTCATTATGAGTTCATCACTTCATCACATGTAGGATTTCTACCTACCACCTATGCTAAACCTAATTGGCTTTGAATTCCTTATATTCCATATAAGGAATATACTTATAAGGAATATGTTATTTTTGGTTCTTGATGGATTGCTTAACAAGGCTTCAAGTCACTACAAGAAATAATCATTATGAAATTTGCTAGCCCTTCCATTTTCCCTATGTATCATGGGGATTCGCCCATTTATTATACTTATAAATTTAGGGGGGTTCTTAAAATTTTCCCTGAGGTTTTTGGGATAATGGGGGATGCGGGACTTTGGAGAGTAGGTTACTGGGTTTTTTACCTTGTCATGTTTATGATGGTACTGGTTATGTACATGGATTTAGTTAAGTCACTTCCCTTGTGAAGTCAAAGAGATAGCTTTAGGTTACTCAATATTGAGATATTATGGGCAACATGGTCTATGGATGAGAGGAATGTCTATGCTCTGCAGCCAGTCCATGCTTCCTTAAATTTATTTATTTATTTTTATGTTTAAATGACTCTATTATAATTATACATGTACTCTCCATGTTTCATTTCTGAATATCAATTAAATTTCATATTATATGAGGGTAAAAATGAAAATCGGGGTTACACTTTTGTGAGAAACATGGTCGAAAATTTCATTTTCCCAACATTTTGGCCGAACTTTTATAAAAATTCGGCTGAAATGTTAGAAATTTTGACCGAAGTTTTGAAATTAATTCAGCCAAAATAATTCTGCTGTTACATTGACGACGTATTCAAAATGTGGGTAAATATACCTTTGGCTAGATATGGGGAAACCGATAATAAAATTTCAGCCGAAATAATAGTCCGGATGAAATTTTAGATTGGGCAAACTTCTTAAAATAATTTGGATGAAATTTTTCTTATAAATATACCAGCCCCAAGACCGTAAAAAGTTTTTGGTTAGTTACTGTTTGATTAGTTACCATTGTTATGTTGATGCTCTGTTGTTGTCTGTCTCGATCTATTTGTGTTGCGTTGTTGCAAGGGTGTTGTCTCACTCTGTTTGTGTTGTGTTGTTGCACGGGTGTTGTATCGCTCTGTTTTTGTTGTGGTGTTGCAGGGTTGTTGTCTCGCTCTGTTTGTGTTTTGATGTTACAGGGTTGTTGTCTCGCTCTATTTGTGTTGTGCTATTGTTGGGTTATTATCTCACTCTGTTTGTCTTGCGCTGTTATAGGGGCGAGGAGGGGAGCAAGCGAAGGTGAGAAGGTAAGGTTTATGGTTTATGCTCTGTTATTTTTTGTTTATGTTTTTTTCTCTTTTTTAAATTTTATTTTATGTGTTTGCAGGTTTTCTCTAATCTGCGTCCTTGGTGATCTGCAACCTCGTTGTTTTGCTGTCTGCTCATTGTGCGCACTCTCGTTGTTTTCTCATTATGCATACTCTCACTGCCTCATAGTCTCCAAATTTCTAGGTAGAAGAAAAAACCTACTATGCATCCTCCTATTTGAATTTCTTGATTTGGTTGTTTTTACAAACTTCCGAAAGACAATTGCACATGGAAATGAAATGAAATATTTTCATAATTTTATCTCTTCTCCTGATTTTGATTAATATCATTGAATTTTCGAATGAAAATATGATAATCATACTAGAAAAGAATAAATTTATTAGATGTACTCAAATTTAAATTTCAAATGATACGATCTGTAAGAAAATAAATGTATCTTTTTTTTCTAGACGGAGAAAAAACATCTAGTTTATATAGTGTACCAGTACAGCTTCAAAATGCTTCTAATTTTTATAGAAAAATTGCTCAGAGTGATTGCATAGTGTTGTTTCTTATATATATGAAAGAGAAATTGGTTCCCTACCTCATCACTTAGTATATTGTGCATCAAATATTATAATAACTCTTCGTTACCCAAGTCCATGCCCCTACCCCAATGATATGAATTAGGTTCCCTGGCCCACTCCACAGGAAGTGCCCAAGTTCGTCTACAGGATTAGCCTAAATGGTGTTTTCTTCTACGAAGTCTACTTCTATGGGAGTCTTGGTTTCATAATCACCTTCTACTGATGCATCCTTCGCATAAAATCAAGCATCTGAGAAATATTTAGTGACATTTTAAGGTGCAGATAAGGATCCATATCGATGTTGATACCTAGATCCAAATCTCAATCTACTGTGACACACATACCCTTGAGTTTTATGGAACCTCCCAATAATTCTAGTGCTTGAGGTGGGATCTTATTAAGGAACCATCTGATCATTTCTACCATTTCATACCTGTGACCTTGGGAGCATCGTCCTGAAGATTAATGAGATCAAACTATAGGGAAACTAAATCTTACAAGATCATCATATCTGCAGCCTGGCCTTGAGTTCTTGTCTCATGCATTTTTTTTTTAGAAGACTTGGATATGCATTGAGATTAATATTTATTTGATATTTATTGAGATATAGATTTATATTTATTACCTGATATTCACTTCAACTTCACTCACTCCCCGAAAAAAAATGTTATGGTAACAAAGAGTCCATGTGAGTAGCATCTAGACCATCCCGAAACATATTAGCTTGTATGTCTGTCTAACCTGTGATCTTCTTGTGTTTTTTATGTGTACTGATGTGTAGTGTTGTTGATCATATTTGTAGCCTGGCCTTGAGTTCTTATCTCAAGAATTTTTCTTTTTAGCACACTTGGATATTCATTGAGATTAGTATTGGTCTAATATTTATTGAGATATAGATTTATATTTATTATCTGATCTTGACTTGAACTTCAATCACTCCCCGAAAAAAAATGCTCAGGTAGGAAAGAGTCCATGTGAGCAGCATCCAGACCATCCTGAAACATATCAGCTTGCATGTCCGCCTAACTTGTGATCTTTGTATGTTGTTGATGTGTACCTATGTGTACTGTTGTTGATCATTTTTGTAGCCTAGCCTTGAGTTCTTGTCTTAGGAATTTTTCTTTTTAGCAGACTTGGATATGCATTTATATTAATATTGATCTAATATTTATTGATATATAGATTTATATTGATGACCTGATCTTGACTTGAACTTCACTCACTCCCTAAAAAAAAATTTTCGGGGAGCAAAGAGTCCATGTGAGCAGCATCAAGACCATCGCGAAACATATCAGCTTGTATTTTCGCCTAACCTGTGATCTTCCTATGTTGTTGATGTGTACCATGTGTCAGAAAAATTGCACATTATCAATATTAAAATTTCCATGCATATAGTCTAAGCTTGTTGTGAGGGTAAAG
Organism: Pinus albicaulis; assembly: GCA_034641835.2. NCBI lineage: Eukaryota > Viridiplantae > Streptophyta > Pinopsida > Pinales > Pinaceae > Pinus > Pinus albicaulis. The sequence continues at coordinate 371,237,816 of CM076569.1, read as the reverse complement.
ATCAATCATAGGATGATCTGATGTTGTTGGCTATTACTATGTCCCGACGTGAAGTAAAAAATTTCAATGTTAGATCTCTTGACTTATTAGATGTTGACAATTAATTTATGATTTATAACGAAAACCAGTTAAATTTTAGCTACATATTAGTTTCATGCAAACATTTCCAATTGCATTTGAGCCACACGTTAATTTCTTCTCCCAAGAACTTAATGTTGTCTCTTGTGGTAATGTACTTATACCCACACACTCAACTGGACTGAGCTACTATGCTCTGAAAATAAAACCCAAATTGTTTATACTATCATCCATTTCTTATGTAATTATTGTCCCATTCCTTATCATGTTTCTCTTCTCAAATATTCACTTCTGGTTCAAAAAGCACTATTTCACAACACAGGAATAATTGTATTCACACAACTTTCACATGCATAGAGCAACTCCACCAAACATGCATACGTGCATATATTAAACATTAGTGTACATTTATCTTGTAGAACCTATCATTATATTTTCATTTCTAGCAGCATATTTATTTCAATTAATTTCATAAATAAACAGACCAATTTAAACTTATGCACATACCAGGTTTTCTTGGCTAATGTTGATCCTCAAGGGACATCACTCCATGGTTGAATCTAGGTCATTGTTTCATTTTTATTCTTAGAGCTGAATAATACTAATGTGCATGATAATTTTATTCACACAACTTTCACATGCACACAACAGCTCCACCAGACATACATACATACATGCGTATATTATACATTAGTCTACATCCATCTTGTAGAACTATCATTTATTTTCATTTCTAGAAGCATATTTATTTCAATTAAGTTCATAAATAAACATACCAATATAAACTTGTGCACATACCTGGTTTTATTGAAACATATTTATTTTAATTAAGTTCATAAATAAGCATACCAATTTAAACTTACATACATGCATATATTAAACATTAGTCTACATCCATCTTGTAGAACCTATCAATATATTTTCATTTCTACCAACATATTTATTTCAATTAAGCTCATAAATAAACATACCAATTTAATATTATGCACATGGGTAAACTCACGATGGTGGGATACACTTTTGTGAGAATCAGGGGCGAAAAAGTCATTTTCCCAACATTTCGGTCGAACATTTCTAAAATTTCGGTTGAACTATCTTAGAGTTCGACCAAACTTTCGAAATTAGTTCAATCGAACTCATTCTGTTGTTTACATTGACGGTGTATTGACGAGGTGTGCAAACAGATTTTTGGTCGGAGGTGAGAAAGCTAGCAACTAAAGTTCACTCGAACTAATAGTTTGGTCAGACTATTTGTTCAGTTGAAATTTTAAAATAATCTGGCCAAACTTTAGTTTATAAGTACATGAGCCCAGAAACGTGGATGGGTTTCAAGCTTATTACCGTTGTTTGCTATTGTTTCTTTATGTTGCTTGGGTCACAGGTGCTTGTTGTTTCTTGGGTCGCTGTTTCTTGCTGTTGCAGGGTCACAGGCGTAATTGCAAGGTCACAGGCATTTTGGTGTTGGTTTTCTTTGTTTTTTTCGTTGTGAATTTCTTTTATTGTTTGTTTTATGTTTTATTTCGGTGTGATTTTTTTTTAATTATATATATATATATATATATATATATATATATATATATATATATATATATATTTGTTTTACAGGTAATTTGTAATCTATGACTTCCTTGACCTCCTACTTTTTTTCTCGTTGCTGCCTCGAAGTCTTCTTATCATGGTGGCCTCAACGTCTCCAAATTTCGAGGTTCTCACGTCCTTGAATTGTCATATGCTTAGGATTTAATTCCATGGGAATTCTGTTCTTCTATAATTTCTTCTGTTCATTCTATAATTTAGTACTAAATTTAATTACCTCGTAGTCTCGTGTACTACCCAATTGAGTGATCCCTTGGCCTGCAAATTAAATAAGAACAACTGAAAGCTCATTTCTTCATGAAACTTCACTAGTTTACAAATATTGAAATATGGATAACCTGACTACCGTGGGGGCAGAGACTCTCTTTTGGGTAGTTTTTGATCCATAATAAATCTCATTATTCTTCTTGGATGGAATATTGTAGAAATACTTTGAAATTTGAACAATTTTATTGCTATATTCTAAAATATTTTCAAAATCTACGATTTACCATAAAAACAGGTTCAACACCTCAAAACTCAAGAGACTCTTAGGATATACAAATCAACAAAAAAGGAAAAAAATTACAAAAGGGACACTTAGGACATGAAAATCAACAGAAAAGGAAAAAACTACAAAATTGGTAGAGTATTGAGGTCCATACACTTTCTCCTATAAGGGAGCACTTCTCCATTGAGATCTACATTGTAAGGAGACACAAAAAGAAAAAAATGCCTGTTCAATATTTTACACCCAGTTGTTCTGGACGAGTGATCAATCATAGTTATAGTTCACCAGTTTTTAAGCTAGGGAAAAAAAAATGTCAGACTAGAATGTGAACCTCTTTTTCGAAAACAACCCCTGTGAATAATTGATTTAATATATTCTGGTAATCTCACATTTTCAAAAATACCTATCGCTGAATATAATACACCAAAATTTATTCATATTTTACAAATAAGTAGGCATTATCCCACTCATAGAAAGAAGGCCATTTGTATAAACCTCCCTCGTCTCTCCCTATTTGTTTCCAAAATATTATTTCCCTGTGGGGGCAGAGTCTCTCTTTTGGGTAGTTGTTGATCTGTATGAAATATGGTGCTTCGGTTAAGAGTGCATATCTTCTCTTGGTAAAGAAAGAGTCATGTGCTAAGGTCAGCTGAGTAGCACTGTTTCCTATGCTATCAAAATCAACCTATCAGAAATCCACCTAAATATGGAGCCTCTTAATGCGCTACAATGAGATAGCAGGGATGGTGGGCCAAAAGCGAGGTCTTCTTGCTTTCTATAGGAAGTTCGACATTGTTTAGGAGATAAAGTCAAATTATATTTTGAGTGGAGGTAGTCATTACCCATTATTACAGTGCATATGTCGAGGGTATGTCCACCTACCTTTGTAGTCATTTATGTCACTTTATTTGGTTACTCAGGTTGGGGCTTAGACTATCTCTTGTTTATGGATTTATCTATGCAAATCCCTTATTGAACTAACCTTGCCTTACATAGTCAGTTTCTTGACATATCTATCATGATTTTTTTTGTTTCTTTTTCTTTTTAATATTGACTCTATATGTGATACATTATTTCTTTATATTTTAAATAATGCATAAAAATATTCTCCTATTAGCTACTTCTTTAATAAACACATATAATCTTGTTTATTTTAATTTTGTATAACAACTCCTATCAAATTTTCTAGTTTTTTTCTAGAATTAAAATATACCATAACGTACCGTCGGCCCACAAGATTATATACATGTTTCAGGAAAGGACTAGTCTGGCCTCGGACTCTATCTGATGTTGAACTAACCTTGCCTTACATAGTCAGTTTCTTGACCTATCTGTCATGATTTTTTGTTTTGTTTCTTGTTCTCAATATTGACTCTATATGTGATACATTATTTATTTACATTTTAAATAATGCAGAAAAATATTCTCCTATTAGCTGCTTCTTTCATAAACACACATAAAATTTTTCCTATTAATTTTTTATAACAACTCCTATCAAAATTTCTAGTTTCTTTCCAGAATTAAAATATACCATAAGGTACCCTTGGCCCATAAGATTATATACATGTTTCAGGAAAAGACTAGTCCCTCCTTGGACTTTGTCTGATGTCGAACTGACCTTGCCTTACATAGTCAATTTCTTAACCTATCTGTCATCATTTTTTTTTGTTTCTTCTTCTTCTAAAGATTGACTCTATATGCGATACGTTATTTCTTTATATTTTAAATAATGTAGAGAAATCTTCTCCTATTAGCTGCTTCTTTCACAAACACACATAATCTTGTTTATTTTAATTTTGTATAACAACTCCTATCAAATTTTCCAGTTTTTTTCCCGAAATTAAAATATACCATAAGGTACCCTTGGCCCACAAGATTATATACATGTTTTAGGCAAGGACTAGTCTGGCCTCAGACTCTGTCTGATGTCGAACTAACCTTGCCTCAAATAGTCAGTTTCTTGACCTATCTATCATGATTTTTTTTTCTTCTTCTTCTCAATATTAACTCTATATGTGATACATTATTTCTTTATATTTTAAATAATGTAGAAAAATCTTCTCCTATTAGCTCCTTCTTTCATAAACACCCATAATCTTGTTTTACTAATTTTGTATAACAACTCCTATCAAATTTTCCAGTTTTTTTCCAAAATTAAAATATACCATAATACCTTAGTCACAAAACCATTATCAAGACCAAGATACTTATTTGGTTAGCAAAGACAATCCAGGAATTTTTTTAGGAATAAAGCTCTCCTCCCTTCCTATGAGACCATAAAAAACGTCTCTATCTCCCCCAAGCCTCAAGACTTCTAGAAAACTTTTGTACCAAGACTATTATATATGTAATAGTTTGTCTTTTATAAAGAAATATTTTTTATTCTCTTAGAAAGAAAGCAGTATTAGCAAGAAATAAGGTGAGGGCCTGATCAACCTACCTACCTTATTGGGTTTACTATCCATCAAGGGTTGCCCAGAAAGGACCAGAATTTCACCAGTGACCTGTAACCATATTCTATCTGTTTTATATTCTATATGTTTTATATTTAAAGGCTTCAATTTCGCACTTCTACATTTCATAAACTGCGCTCTTCCACAAATATTTAGGTTTGAAAAAGTGCTCTTATCTGCTAATGCTTCTCTTGCTAGGAAAACTAACCTAGATATGCTTTAGTACTGCCTCTATCAATAAGGCTAGCAAAAGAGAAAGCCACTAGTAGCAAGCTAGTTCTTCAATCTTCAGAAATTTCCAATTCAGTAATAAATCAAGCTATATCAGAGCTTGTAAAAAAGGGTTATTCATTATGCAATCAAAGTGATTAGTATCCCAACCATTTCAACTTCTGGTTACATATAATACTAGTGATTACAAAGCTCATAATTAATGTAATGTTTGTGTTACTGGTTTTCTTATACTAGTCTTTTACCCTTCATCCTAGTCGATACCTTTTGGAATTTTAAATACTCTATAACCCTTCAAAAATACCTTTTGGAATTCGATTTCCTGAACAAAGAATTATATTGTTTTTGAGGTCATCTGTTTCTTTTAAAAAATATTTTTCAATTGTTTTTGAGGTCATCTATCTCATTCTGAAAAAATATTTCTATTGTTTTCGAGGTCATTTGTCTTATTTAAAATATTTTTCAAATTTGCAATTTGCTGTGGGTGCAAAATGTGTGGGGTAATTCGATTGCTTAAATAGAGAATTATATTGTTTTTCAGGTCATCTTTTTCATTTTAAAAATATTTTTCAATTATCTTTGAGGTCATATGTATCATTTTTAAAATATATTTCAATTGTTTTTGAGGTCATCTGTCTTATTTAGAATATTTTTCAAATTTGCAATTTTCTTCGGGTGAAAAATGTATGGGTGTTGATGATCTTTGCATTCATTTACACAATGTGTACCCAATTGCAAGAAAATAATTGAGACGAATGACCTATTCAATAACTAATAAGTTGCTCCCAAAACATTCACAGACTCGAGAGGAATAACCCAAAATATTTGAATCATCCTAACCAAGATCATATGGAATGAGCCCAACTTTGTTGCAGGTTGAACTTAATTTGATTTTAGAATTCTAGAATACTGATAGGAATTTTTTTTTTTGATTTTATTTTATTTATCTGATTCTAAAATATTGTTTCTTAAAACTTTGAAATTCTCTCTAAATTGTAGGTTGAATTTAACTCAAATTGTAAATTTCAGAAATACCTTTTCGAATTTGATTACTTGAATAGAAAATTCTATTTTTTTGATGTCAACTGTCTCATTTTAAAAATATTTTTCAATTTTTTTTTACGTCATCTGTCTGATTTTTAAAATATATTTCAATTTTTTTTGAGGTCATTTGTCTCATTTTTAAAATATTTTTCAAATTTACAATTTGCTGTGGGTGCAAAATGTGTGGGTGTTGATGGTATTCAGGCTAAATTTCTTTAAATCTTAATTTTTTCCATATACTTTTGGGATTTTGTCTCCAAATTGTTTCTAATTAATTAGAACACCCTCAAATATAATTTAACTAGCTGATGAACCTTAAACTTCTTACATCAAGTTGAATCATCCTAACCAAAAGCTAATGTGTTGAAAACTAGTACAAAACAAAGTAATCACATAAAACAACAACAACAAACAAGTAATGGATATTATGTGTCTAGATTGACATGGAGTGTTTTATGATGTAATGGATATTAATAATCTAGATTGACATGGATGTATTTTTATTAATGTACCTAAATTTACACCTTCCATGATTCTTCTAATCTTGTAAAATCTTAAAAGTGGAGTGTTTTATGATGTAATGGATATTAATAATCTAGATTGACATGGTTGTTTTTATTAATGTACCTAAATTTACACCTTCCATGATGCTTCTAATCTTGTAAAATGTTAAAAGTGGAGTGTTTTATGATGTAATGGATCTTAATAATCTAGATTGACATGGTTGTATTTTATTAATGTACCTAAATTTACACCTTCCATGATGCTTCTAATCTTGTAAAATGTTAAAAGTGGAATGTTTTATGATGTAATGGATATTAATAATCTAGATTGACATGGCTCTATTCTATTAATGTACCTAAATTTATACCTTACATGATGCTTCTAATCTTGTAAAATGTTAAAAGTATAGTGTTTTAGGATGTAATGGATATAAATAATATATATTGACATGGCTACAGTGATATGATGATAGTGTAAGTTGATGCTCAAGTTGTAAAATTCTTTTACATATCAAGGATGAATGATAGTACAAGCCAAAAATGACATTATTATAAATTATTAAACAATCTGATAGGTGCTAAATCATACTCCTTATTAAGGACATATAACTAATTTGTAAGTTGAAAATTATTTCTTAATGTTCTTAGCCTATTTATAGATGTCAAAATAAATCTTTCTAGATGTGATTTCTACCATAAAATTCAAGGAAAACTAAATGGAAAACTAAATTCTAAGGAAAACCCTATACATGTCATTTCTCCCACAAACTCATAAAGGTGTGACTTTTGACATAACTTCATCAACCACTAGCCCTAGTTGTTTTAGTAAGTGCATAAAATAATTTTGTAAACCATGCACATGTCATTTCTCCCACAAACTCATAAAGGTGTGACTTTTGACGTAACTTAATCAACCACTACCACTAGTTGTTTAAGTAAGTGTGAACCACTACCACTTTAAGTCAAACCATGTACATGTGTCATTTATATGTCATTTCTAGATATGATTTCTCCAGTAAGGTTTAAGGAAAACCATTGACATGCCATTTCTCCCACAAACTAAAGGCTTTATCCCATAAATTCAAGGAAAAATTCAAGGCCTAAAAATTGAACTTAAAGTGGCTGAAATTCTATAGGATTTTGAACTTCCATAAAATTTTAGTTTGTCTATTGAGTGTTAACTTCTACAAGTTCTAAAGGTAGAGTCTGTAAAGGGTCAGGTAGCCTCTGGATCTCGTCTTTTCTGAAAGGTGACATATAAATTAAATGCCCCTACAATCAATCTCTGAAACAGATCTGAATATAAGTTATTCATTTTAATATCTATAAATCACAACCACTTTAAGGAAAATTGTGTGCATGTGTCATTTCTCCCATAAAATCTTAAGGAAAACTTTAAAGCATGTGTCATTTCCTAAGGCTTTCTCGCATTAATTCAAGGAAAAATTTATGGGCTAAAAATTGAACCTAAAGTATTAGAACTTCTATAGGATAGGATCCCCCAAACTCAAGGCTTTCTCCCATTAATTCAAGGCAAACTTTAAGGCCTAAAAACTGAACCTAGTTTTTTTGAACTTCCATTGGATTTTAGTTTGTTTGAACTTCCATAGGAGTTTAGTTTGTTTGAACTTCCATAGGATTTTAGTTTGTTTGTTGAGTGTTAATTTCTAGAAGTTATAAAGGCATAGTCTGTAAAGAGCCAGGTAGCCTCTAGATCAAATATTTTTTGAAAGGTGATATATCTAGTAAATTCCCCTACAGTCATTCTCAAAAAAACATCTAAATAGAAGTTCTTCATTTTAATATCCATAAACCATTACCAGATCTAAATAGAGGTTCTTCATTTTAATATCCATAAACCACTACCATTTTAAGGCAAACCATGTACATGTGTCATTTCTCCCATACATGTTTCATTTCTCCCATAAACTCTTAAGCAAGCTTTAAAGCATGTGCCATTGGATTTCTCCCATTAACTTTAAAGCATGTGTCATTTTTCAACGCTTTCTCCCATTAATTCAAGGAAAAATTCAAGGGCCAAAAAGTAAACCTAAAGTAGTTGAACTTCCATAGTATAGGATCCCCCAAACTCAAGGCTTTCTCCCATTAATTCAAGAAAAAATTTAAGGCCTAAAAACTAAACCTAGTTTGTTTGAACTTCCATTGGATTTTAGTTTGTTTGAACTCCCATATGATTTTAGTTTTTTTGAACTTACATAGGATTTTATTTTGTCTATTGAGTGTTAACTTCTACAAGTTCTTAAGGTAGAGCCTGTAAAGGGCTAGGTAGCCTCTGGATCTCATATTTTCTAAAAGATGACATATCTAGTAAATGCCACTACAGTCAATCTCTGGAACAGATGAAAATAGAATTTATTCATTTTAATATCCATCAAACACTAACACTTTAAGGAAACCTGTGTACATGTGCCATTTCTCCCATACATGTGTCATTTCTCCAATAAACTCTTAGGAAAACTTTAAAGCATGTGTCATTTCTCAAGGATTTATCCCATTAATTGAAGGAAAACTTTAAGGCCTAAAAAGTGCACCTAGAGTAGTTGAACTTCCATAGGATAAGATCCCACAAACTCAAGGCTTTCTCCCATTAATTAAAGGAAAACTTTAAGGCCTAAAAACTAAACCTAAAGTGGTTCAACTTCCATGGGATTTTAGTTTGTCTATTGAGTGTTAACTTCTATAAGTTATAAAGGAAGAGTCTGTAAAGGGCCAGATAGCCTCTGTATCTCATCTTTTTTGAATGATGACATATCCAATAAATGCCCCTACATTCAATCTTTGGAACAGATCTAAATATAATTTATTCATTTTAATATCCATAAACCACTAGCAATTTAAGGAAAACTCTGTACATGTGTCATTTCTCCCATAAAATCTTAGGAAAAATTTAAAGCATGTGCCATTTCTCAAGGCTTTCTCCCATTAACTTTAAATCATGTGTCATTTCTCAAGGCTTTCTCCCATTAATTCAAGGCAAAGTATAAGGCCTAAAAAGTGAACCTAAAGTAGATGAGCTTCCATAGGATAGGATCCCCCAAACTCAAGGCTTTCTCCCATGAATTCAAGGAAAAATTTAAGGCCTAAAAATTGAACCTAAATTAGCTGAACTTCCATAGGATACGATCCCCCAAACTCAAGGCTTTCTCCCATTAATTCAACTAAAAATTTAAGGGCTAAAAACTGAACCTAAAGTGGCTAAAATTCCAAAGGATTTTAGTTTTTTTGTTGAGTCTTAACTTCTACAAGTCCTAAAGGAGTTTGTAAAGGGCCAGGTAGCCTCTAGATCTCATCCTTTATTAAGGCATATAATTTCTAGATGTGATTTCTACCATAAAATTTAAGGCAAACCATGCATGAACCATGTACATGTGTTATAAATCTCCCTTAAACTCTAGGAAACGCAATATTTAATGCATCTCATTTCTAGATGTGAATTCTACCATAGAATTTAATTCAAACTTTAAGATAAACTATGCACATTTCATTTATCTCATGAAAATCTCTCATTTCTCCCATGAATTTGCAATAAATGTTAATTTAATAGATTTTATTGAATTTGGTTTCTTCAGGGATAAAAAATCCCACTAAATATGGTTGAAAATGGACATTATGCATATATTTTTCTTTCTATCCCAATCCAGGGAAAGAAGTGATTAAATATGTTCTTTGCAATATTGGAACTGACAAGGTCCTCTAAAGGAAAATGAATATACCGGGAAGAACAACAAACAAAAAGGCATATTATATTGCATTGTTAAAAGGATTGGGAATAGCTATGGAGTATGGATAAAATGGAATTGTAGTTTTCATCAATTCTGAAATTTTGTGCAACCAGATGAAAGGCATGTACCAAGTTAAGAAGGAGAGGCTAAAACTATTGCATGGAAAAACAAACAATATTGTTAGCCAATTTCAATTTTTTAGTATAAGAAATTGTACAAATGTTAATAAGATGTCCATTGATCTATTGCGTGGGGAAATGCCAATTCAGGATTCATCTATCAAAGATGAATTAATAGATGAATTAGAATTATATGGGGCAATGCTAATGCAAGATTCATCTCTCAAAGATGAATTAGTTTTGAGATGCTCTTCTTAAAAAATTCAAGATTCATCTCTCAAAAATTAATTAGTGTTGAGACGCTCTCCTTCAAAATTTATTGATGTACATTGTAACATATCTTGGATATGTGTGTGCTTTATAGTTATAAATGTGTATTTTTTAATGGCCATGTGTTTTTTTCAATTATATACCAAGTGTGTTGCCACCATGTAAAGCACAACTTGGTGAACTTCACATTTTTATAAAATTAAAATATGAGGACTTCCACAAATGTTTGTTTAAATGGAGTTTCACACTTCTTTTTTAATGACCATGTGTTTTTGTTAGTTATATACCAAGTGTGCTCCCACCATGTTTTTAATTATATACCAAGGGTGCTTCCACCATGTAAAGAACAATTTGGTGAACTTAACATCTTTATAAAAAAAATTCTTAAATTGAGTTTCACACATCAATTAGTGCTTTGAAAGTTGTGTTTTACATACTTTATGTACACTAAATTACATTATTATTTTTAAATTTATTTTGAATTTATTTTAAATATTAATTTAAACAAATATTTGTAAATGTCCATTGTAGATATATCTACATATATATATCATGGAGGATGAAAGGTGAATATCAACAGAATCCCATATCTCTACGAGAGAGGGGGATCAAGGATCGATGGATGTTCATGGTATTTAAATATAATCTTAAATATCCATACACATACATACATGTGTGTACATATGGAATTAATTTTTTTATCAATTATGTGAGTTAAATTAGTTGTTAATAAGTTTCATTTTTTATTTTCTAGAAAATAGGAGGACAAGGGTGTCTACTCCATCAATGGAGCATGGCCATGGTTCACACAATCATTGTATGGTTCACGCAATTTAATCAATGAATATGTATATGTATTTATATGTATGAATAGATTTTTGAATTGATTATAAATTCATATTTTTTTATGAAAGTTCTCTATTGTCTCATGAGGTTGGTGGTGGTAAACATTCCCTTGGAGGGCCATCAATAGGTGCTGGAAAATTGCGTAAAGGTGGTGATATGTATTCCCCCAAAGGCCAATCAGCAGATGGTTGTGCTGGTTCTCAACCAACTAGTGGTCGTCCTAGTTCTCAATAGGGTTGTTCTGGTTCTCAACAGTCTTAGGGTGGGAAAGATGCTAGCTAACCATATCGAGGTGGCCATCAATTCAAATACTATTTTCATTCAATTTTTAGAAATTTTTTTACATGTGTTTTCTTAATATACAAAATTCTATATCTTGATGCAGAGGCTAAAAATGCTGCTCCAAATGTTGCTAGAAAAAGACGTAGGACATAATGTGTCATTCAAGAATAAGGTTGTACAACAACCACAAATTATCCGTTTGAAATTTCCGATATACGTTGGGAATCAAACATGCATCAATGCACCTTACAAAGGTGTCAACATCTTAATGCAAAATTGAACAGAGATCTCATGGCTTTGACGCTCCCCGTTGAGAGTCGACAAAGCTTGGAAATAGTTACTCACTCTTTAAGTGAACTAGTATATATGTACCTAAAGCTTGGGCCAACCAATGATACTTTTGTATAAGTGATGATAAAAAGAAAGTAAACAGTGATGGGTCCCGCTACATGGAAGGTTTTTAAACAAAGAGTTACAACATAAATGGCCAAGTCTATGTTTAATTTCAAAGAAGGGCTAAAAAGAAAGATGTTGAAGGTGAAATATTTCATGCACCCTCATATAGCCGGTTATTTGTATGATAGAAATCGCACTATGGAAGACTCCCATGGAACAACAAGGTTACACTTTATTTTGCAAAATTATTTTATGCAAACTTTTTTTTGGGAATGAAACCCAATTCCAATGACCTTCCCTCTAAATTTTTTGGTGCTGGGAAAGGTCGATTGTGTGACTGTAGGGGCGCTAGGCGCAGTGTTGAGTTTCCTCCCCTTGAGCCACCATTGGTTATTCGACTTCTTTGTGTCGAAAATTTACAGTCATAGATGGATGCCACTTCTCAAATTAGTTGAGAAGCAATAGATGGCATCATTGACAATGTTCATAGTGGATTGGGTGGAGTCTATCTTTGTCTGAATCAACAAAGAGAATGTGAGAATGCACATGCTAATTTTATGTATTATATAGATGAAGAGATTGACAACATGAGTGTTGAAGATGTCAGAACGTATGCAAAGAATTATCGCAATGGTTGGTAGGACATAATTGTTCATGAGAAAGAGGGCATGCGAACGGTATGTGTTAATGGTTAGGGTGATTATTTTAACACATGTACAATTTGTAATAAATACATATATACATAAATTTATTTGTATACATTAATCAAACAAAAATTTATCATTATATGTTAACACCATTTGTAGTTGTCACGCTTGATGAATGAAGAAAATGCTAATACCACGGTTGGAGCCTCTGGTTCAAACAATCAAGATGGGTCCCACCATCAATAACACAATCAAGATGGTTCTCACCCTCAAGATATGTTGGCAAATGTTAGTTTTTTTTACGTGAACATGATGACGTAAAATTATTTTTTATCTATTTATATATAAATCGAAACATTACGAGATATTTTTAAAATAAATAATTGTGCACACACACACACACACATATATATAATAGAATGTTTTAACAGATTCTAATTCTATCTGATGTTGTTGGGATGGCGGTACCTTCTTCTTCCTTGGGAGATGTACCAAATCCACCATCACAAGTATGAACAATTTTTCACTTTTAAATATGTTTTTAAGTTATATATTCCAACTCAAAAAGTTCCATTAAAAAATGAGATATCTAGATATTGAGTTATTTGAAAAAAATTTAATTTTATGTTTTTGGAGATTTTCTTTCCGAGCCACTCTTAGGATATGTACCAAATCCACCCGCACAAGTATTCAATTTTTCACTTAAATATATATGTTTTTAAGTTATAAGTTATAAATTGAAGTTCAAAAGTTTTATTAAAAATTGAGATTTAGATCTTGAGATATTTAATTTTTTTTGGATTTTCGGTTTTTGGAGATTTTATTTTGGAGCCTCTCTTAGGAGATGTTCCAAACCCACCAACACAAGTATTTAATTTTTCACTTAAATATATGCTTTTAAGTTATAAGCTATAAATTGAAGTTCAAAAGTTTTATTATAAATTGAGATCTAGATCTTGAGTTATTTTATGCTTTTATTTTTTTTGAATTTTAGGTTTCTAGAGAGGATTTCTTTTCTCCACGGACTCTAGCGATGGAGTGTATGATGGAGATAGAAACATCCACACCATTTCAACAATTTGAACAAGTTGTCTAATTTTTTTTTTAATATTATTGAAAATAAGTTTATGTATGCATTTTCATTTGAATTTTTTTAATATATATATATATATATATATATATATATATATATATATATATATACTTGTACATGTATATTGTATAGTTTAATGTTGAAGATGTTCCAGTGGGGGAAGTTTCAGTAGACGAGCAACAAATGGAGATTGAACCTCATGAGGTATTGCATGATTTTTTTTACATTTTGTTTTTTTACATGAAGTTCTATATATTATCATTAAATTTTAATGTTTGTACACATTGTGTACAGGTTTCCCATGCTTCCTAGGATAGCTCGAGGATCATGACTTTGCTGGGAGAAACACTACATCCTTTTGTATTTTATGGATGATGCACATGCACGTGCAACATTAAATTTTCAATAGATTTAGTCTTAAATTTACTTTTTTTATTTATAGTCTTATCTAGATGCAGTCATATATAACTTGATACTTGATACTCGATACTTTTCAGATACAAATTTTGGACATATTTTATGAGAACTACATTTGGTACATGTGAATGTGATATAGTGTTTGTTTTTATTGGATAGTTGAACTACAATTGGTATGTGAAGTAATGTTCTGATCTATAATGTTTTGTTTTTAAAATTCAAGTTTTGGATGGTTGAACTACATTTGGCATGTGATTGCACGATATAATGTTTTGCTTTTATTGGATAATTGAACTACATTTGGCATGTGATTGTGATATTTAATGTTTTGTTTTTACTGGATAGTTGAACTACATTTGGCATGTTTAATAATGTTGTGATATAATGTTTTTTTTTTTTTAAATCAAGTTTTGGATGGTTGAGCTACATTTGGCATGTGAAGTAATGTTGTGATATAATGTTTTGTTTTTAAAACTCAATTTTTGGATGGTTGAACTACATTTTGCATGTGATTTCATGATATAATTTTTTGTTTTTATTGGATAGTTGAATTACATTTGGCATGTGAAGTAATGTTGTGATATAATTTTTTGTTTTTAAAACTCAAGTTTTGGATGGTTGAACTACATTTGGCATGTGATTATGATATAATGTTTTGTATTTAAAATTCAAGTTGTCGTTTTCCAAACAAAAAAAAAGTTCACATGAATATATGTACATGTAAAAATGATTTAAGTACATGTTTGAATATATATGTTAAAATGATTGAAGTACAACACACACACACACACACACACACATATATATATAAACAATCATAAGATCATAGGTCTTGTTAGATGTTTCAGACCATCATAAAATTTTAAAATTGCATTCTATAATGTATATATATCCCGTACATGCAAAATTTTTCATGAATGCATGTATAGAAAATATACTTTCAGTTAATTGGATTCTAGAACATATATATCTAGTTCGCACAACATTTTTCATCAATGAACATAGAAAAGCTACTTTCAGTTAATTGCATTCTAGAACATATATATCCAGTATGTGCAACATTTTTCATCAATGCACATAGAAAAACTACTTTCAGTTAATTGCATTCTAGAACATATATATCTAGTGCTTGCAACATTTTTCATCAATGCAAATAGAAAATCTAATTTCAGTTAATTGCATTCTAGAACATATATATCCAGTACGTGCAACATTTTTCATCAATGCACATAGAAAAGCTACTTTCAGTCAATTGCATTCTAGAAGATATATATCCAGTACAGGGAATATTTTAAGGATGGAAATTTATCTTAAATTTTATAAAACTTGGTGAATCTTACAAGTCCCTAATATGCAAACTGTAAAAAATTTGGTGACATTTTTTTAAAGATATCCAAATTTCCAATGAATATATGTAGTATCTATAATTTTTTGGCTATTTTTAGGATAACATAATTTTATACTATAAAATTTGGGCGAATCACTTTTAGAAAAAGATGGAAATTGGCGAGTCTTTTTTTTGGAAAAAACATGGAAAATTAGCCCACCTACAAATATTAGCCCCTAAAATTTTCCATGATCCAGTACTTGCAACATTTTTCATCAATGCACATAGAAAAGCTACTTTTATTTAATTTCATTACAAAAGATATATATATCTAATACGTGAAACATTTTTCATCAATGCACATAGAAAATTTACTTTCAGTTAATTGCATTCTAGAACATATATATCCAGTACGTGCATTATTTTTCATCAATGCACATAGAAAAGCTACTTTCAGTTAATTGAATTCTAGAACACATATATATAGTACGTGCAACATTTTCCATAAATGCACATAGAAAAGATACTTTCAGTTAATTACATTCTAGAACATATATATCTACTACGTGCACCATTTTTCATCAATGCACATAGAAGAGATACTTTTAGTTGACACTAGTGTGCATGTACCAAAACAATGTACATGTGCAAACACTTGCACAAATAACATAACAAGGCAGTTCAATTTTTAGATGACTTCTAGAAGTTCTAAGACATGAATCCGAAGAGAAGAAATTGTTTGGCAATTCAATAAAAAAATTTCCAAGGGAATGCCATCTTTAATGATCTATTCATGATCGGATTTTGACATTTTCCATTTCTTAATTTTCATTTTTTTTGTTGATTGAAACTCTATCAAATTTATGCGTGCTACACACACCAAGTGACTATATTTACAACTTATGATATCAAGTTCATAGTCTTCAAAGTAAACAAAATCCCCACTTTGATTAGTTTGTCTGAAAAAATAACCTTTCAGTATAATAGACCCTCTGTCATATGGAAACCCGTGATTATTATAGTTTTCTAATAATATAATATTTCATTCAGTACAACACATCAAATAATACTTCAAATTTTCATCATTGATAGTAGGTGCAATGACAACAAAAACATCTCCTGCACAATAAAACAAACTTATGTATTTAATTTTAGATCATAATTATCATAAAAAATTAACTTTAAAATAATTTTAGTATATATTTCTAGATCTCTATCATTTTAAATCAATTCAAATGTTACCTTCTCGAACAAGATTAGAGACTCAATCGCCATTAGAGGATATTGTGCTCTCCTCTAATTTCATTTCTTCAAACAATGCAACGGAAATTTCCCCATTTGTATTTAGCTCTGTATGTTTCCAATCTCTTACATACATTTTTTTTTTCACAAACATCATTGGATTCTGTGTTGTCTATGAAAACATGGAAAGAACAAGAATGTTTTCTTTTATCCAATGTAAACACATTTGTGGACAATTTTTTTTTAATTGAATGCAATTTTCGAGTACCTTTTATTGTTTCAACGTCATTTCTAATCAATCTACCTACATCTTCAACCCCAATATGCCAAAAAAATATATATGGAAAATTCAAAGAATAATGTAAATATGATATCAAAATACCATCAAAGATAATCATTGTGATAAATGTACATTGTTTAAAATTGGATATCCAATAAAAAATAAATTGAATGTACCTTCACACTTCCCTTGATCGGTTTGTCTCATGGCTTAGTGCAATGATGCACAATTAAACAACTTATTTAGAGCTCGCAAGTCTGTTTGCAAAGGGGTCCATTTGATATCTTCAAAGTTCTCATTTTATGCATGTCCCTGCACCCCATCATGTTCTCCTTTTCCATGACCAGTCTCAAAGAAATTCCAACAATGTTTAATGCAGTTTTTCTTATGAAGACAACACAACCAAAAGAATGATCATGAATATTTGAATTGACCTATGCATCCATATTACCATATCAAATGTTCATTGAATTTTATTCCACAAATTTTCAAAGAGTCATAAATCTTTCCAAAATAGTGTTGTACAGAATATGTATCATGTGTACGATCATCACTGATATAAAAGTGATATTATTTAATAACATGTCAATTTTCACTAGTGCTTTCTATATGATCAATGTTTTATTCAGCATGTCTATATAGAATATGGATGAGCATGGAAACTTGGTCAGAATGATAGTATTCACTCTCAATTTCTTTTTGTGGAACAAATGTGTAGTTTTCTACAAAATCAGCTACTGAAAAAATGGTCCATGGTGGAAAAAATTCATGGGATTTTTTGAATTAAATGTCCTGCCATTGATTCTCTATGGGAATTCTTGGTGTATTTATAAATTTCCGCGTCAATCCTTCTCAAAAAATATATCACAAAAATTTCTTACTCTTTTAATTCAATTCTTTTAGCACTATTCGAACCTTGAATCAATGTATGGATATATTCATATCTCTTCCATTTCACTTTCATGTTGGACAATGATTGATCATTTATATCAGTACGATATTTTTTTTTTATTTCGTAAAATTTCCACAATCATCGCATTTTTTACCACCAACACATTTCTTTTCGTAAAATAATTCATCGCTTTCTCTTCCACATAGAATTTTAGATATGAAATCACAGATAGTGGAAGGAGGAGGTGAATCTTTCAAAAAATTTCTACCAAAATTAAGGAAAGTGTCATAATACAACTGAAATTCCACATGATAACGACAACAAAAAGTGTCATGTATGGTGATAGGTTTTACATACCGTGGTTTTTGTTGCACCGAAGCATTGATTGAGACATGAATTTCACGATTCTCTTCTTTGAACTTTTTGAACAAATCTATCTAAGTGGTTTCCAAGAAATGTTTTGGATGTGTTTTGTATTGATTTCATGCTATTCTTCTTCGCATCTCATCCCTTGCATTTGGAAAAACACATGAATTTTATTCCAATATTCATATGGTGTTTTTTTTAAATTTTCCCCTAGTCTACCTTTGTAAGGTTGCCTACAAATATCTCTCCAACAAGAAAATTCATCATTTACATCTATTTACAACTAAAATTTCCGATGTTTGTGAATTTTTTTTTGTGAGGTTCCTAATGCTCGTGCTATAGATTTTAACAAGCGATTATCTTTAGTACTTGATGAAACCACTACCATATGTATTGCTCTATGTGCAACTGAAACATTTTTCTGTCTATATCTTATAATTGAATTTATAGCACTATTTATATTTTGCATCACATTTTCCTTCATTTTTTTTTTTAATCTTTTGTTGATTTTCAAATATCCAATAAATTCATAGCTTCTTTTAATTTCCTTAAAGATAGGACACCTTTGAACAATTGGGCTTGAACTGCAACATTTTCCTTTATGAAGTACGTATCAAAAATGTGATTAACATGATATCGTATAACTTGGTCAGCCCTTTTATCTCCATATGTGTGAGTGTCAACATTTTCTAACATCTCATCATCGACATTGATTTCATATATACATATTCGAATTAATAACTAAATTAATATATATGTATAATTTCAATAATACGTGCATGTGTTCAACGTATATATATATATATATATATATATATATATATATATATATATATATATCTATATATATATATATATATATATATATATATATATATACACCTTGTGATTCAATTTCTTCACTTGAATTTCTTTCATCATTTTCACCATCTTCAATCATTGGTTCAATATCTCTTTCACTTTCTCTTTCAAAATTTTGTATCTCATCATCAATGTTTTGAGGAATATCTCTCTCTGTTTACATTGCAAAATATTTTTCAAATTATTTCATCAAATAAAAATTAAGCTTCACATTTTACACTAGGAAAATTTTAAATATCAAATTCATAATATTTACATTTACATACATGCTTCAACTTCTAGTTGAGGTTGATTTTCCCTTTCAATATTTGAGAGTGCTTCTCTCTTTCTTTTGCGAGATTCTCTCCCTTCTTTGTCTATGTTCCTTAGGGTCTCCTGTTCGATCAATTTTCTCGTGCAGTTCTTTCGGTTTCCCATGATAATAGAGTATGAAGTTCAAAACATTTCGTTCAAAAATTTAGACAAAAACTCAATTAAAAAAAACATCACAAAATATTTAATTTAAAAAAAAAAACTCATTTTCAATTTTTTGTAAAAAATACATACTTCAATCCAAAACACTTTAAATGAGAAAAAAATGTCTTATAAAAATGAAATGAAGTTCAAAATATTTCCTTCCAAGTCCTGCAAAAAAAAATTCATTTAAAAAGTTAAACAAAAAATCATTTTGAAAAATCAATATAAAAGATTTACTTCAACCCAAAACACGTACTCTAAAAAAATGTCACTTCAAGAAACACCTCCAAAAAATGTCCATTGAAAATTAAGCCCAACTTCTTAAAAAATGTCACTTTAAAAAATACCTCTAAAAGCTTCTAAAAAAATATCACTTTAAAAAATACCTCCAAAAAATATCCTTTGAAAATTAAGCCTAAAAAGAGTCCTTTCAAAATTAAGTCGAAAAAATGTCTTAAATACCTGGTTTTCTTGGCTAATGTTGGTCCTCGGATGACATCACTCCATGGTTGAATCCGAGTCATTGTTTCATTTTTATTCTCAGAGTTGAATAATACTAGTGTGCAGGATAATTATCTTCACACAACTTTCACATGCACATAACAACTCCACCAGATATACATGCATACATGCATATATTAAACATTAGTCTACATCCAAATTGTAGAACCTATCATTACATTTTCATTTCTGTGTGCAAGATAATTGTATTCACACAACTTTCACATACAGACAACAGCACCACCAGACATACATGCATACATGCATATATTAACATTAGTCTACATCCATATTGTAAAACCTATCTTTATGTCTTCATTTTTTTATCCTCCTGTATTATACAGATTTCACTAAATGACTGTGGATGTCCTACAAGCACCTAAAGATAGCATAATTTTCCTATCAGCTATCTTTAGAAGTTTCAATGCCTTCATCATCCTAAAAATTGACTATTTTTCACTAAACCTTCCTATCTTTATGCTTCCTCAAAATTTTACCCTGCTGCTCTAAAAAAAACTCCATCTTTGGGCCTAATTCCCTCATTCATCCCTCTACTGACACCCTCATTTTATCTCCTTTCTTCCTCCTCTTAAAACGCTCATTATCCCCCTCATACATAATTCTGTCATTAAAAAAAAACCCTTAAAACAATGTAAAAACCCATTTTACATCGTTTTATCCTAATTTTAAACCTTATTGGAACCCTTCAAATTCTCATAAAAACCTTGTTTTTATGTTAAATGCGCATTTTTTCATATATAGGCCTTAAGCCCCTTTTCGCTTAAGCCCTAGCCCCTTCTACCCATGTGACCCTTAACCCCGACCCTCTACTATTCCCCTAAACCCTTTTCCTTCCTAACCCCCAGTCCCATCTACCCCCACGGGACCATTCCCTTCACCCATTCTTAAGCCCCTTCCCCCATGCAAACAATGCCTCCGCCACTTCATTACTTCACCTTGCTCCATCCTTCCCCAAGCCACCTCCACCATTGATCTTAGGCCCACTCCCCCCATCCAATGGTGGTCGTCCATCCTCCCCCATGTATAAACAAAATCCCTCATATAACCCAACCCCGCTACCCGACGAAATTGCTCACGTCACCACCTGACACCACTTTCCACTCAAATCTTTGTCGCCCATTCACTTGGCACCACTTGTCCATTTGGTCCCCTATGCCAACCTACACCCACTCCTCGGGCTCCACTCGCACCGTCGATCTCGCTCCCTAAGATCTGACGGTCTGTATTTCGTATCGCATGAAATTCAATGCCAAAAATTAACGGTCCCTGTCCAGACGAAAATGGCAGTTTATCCTTGGACACGCAGCCAAATCTTAATGATATCATGCTGCCTCTGCCTAATACTGCTTACCGACTCTCGTTTGCATGAAAAACTGTGGTGGTTTTGCAAAACCTCTTTCCTCCTTTGCGTGCCAAAATTCAAAAGTTCTTCGCCCTCGCTTGAATTTCTTCATGATTTCGCCTCCAAAATCATTCCCCTGCACCCCTATTCCTCTGCAAATCACCCCCGAAACCCTCAAAAACCCCAAAAAAGGCAGATTTACCCCATCCCACAGGTTTTTAAGTTAATTTTTGTTTTTATGTTGCAGGTTTAATGGCAACCAAAGCCCAGAGAGGAATTTAAATGATGAAAAGCCTCTAGATGATGATCTAGGGGGAAAAAAACATATTAAAATGGCCGGGGATATACACCAAATAATTAACCCATCGATGTATCATGATCATTGATGGGTTATAAAACCTTCTGCCATGAAGAAAACCTACATGCACACAAAGAATAGATACAGACAAAGAAGCAAAGAAGAAATGAAGAACAGGAAGATTAAAGGGCTAAGTTATAGATCAAGAAAACAAAACATAGAATTATCCCTTTAAGCAGTGATTAAAGGTAAAAGGTCAAAGGTTTACAGATAAAGGATGGATGAATGAAATAGTTATAAAGCAGAAACAGAGATAAATGCACTAAGACAGATTATTAAAGCTAAATCAAGGTTAAAGGCCTAATACAAAGGTTTGATGAATGAAACAAAGATAGATTACCCAAAGACAAACTTTTGATAACTTAAAAAAAAAGGAAATTACTCCAAAGACAAAATTTTCACCTAAAGCATTATTTTCAATAAAGGCATCAGAAAATCATTACACAGTCAGAGATATTTTTCAGGCGGATCAGCAGTTATTTCAAAGTTATTACTAAGCCTTAAAAGTTAAAAGTTTCAACTAAGATAACTTAGAAGTTGTTATTTCAGAGTAACTCTTTCAAATATTTTTTCCTTGGGCCTTGCATGGTCTAAAAGGTCAAAAATCATTAACTCTGTCATAAATAACATTTAAACACCCTAGGTTAGTAGCACCTCCTCATTTTTCATATAAATATTGCATATGAGCTTCATTTCAAATGTTGGTTACTTAATGGTTATTGGATTGTTTTCTGCTGCTAGGCTAGTTGAGGAATGCTAGAATGAACCAAGGAAGCTCTCATTTGCATAGATCTATTGTACATGGAGTAATGTCACTGGTCTGATCATCAATAATACAAGCATTTTCACAAGATCCTTGAGCCATATCAATGGTGAAGTTTTCCTAATTGTTATTGTTTCTCCTTATGTTTTCATTATGTTCATCTTTCTATGATAAAGAAGCAGAAGTTTCAGATTAGGATTTGTTGTTTTAACATCCTATTTTTTTCTGTATTCTTTATGTTAATGTTTTCTTCTGCAAGGTATGATTATAATATTCTTAATTTCCTTCTAGTTACATCTAGCTCATTATCTTGGAAATGATTCAATAGAGTGAAACCAAGGAAATTTTGGTGAACCCATGTTCCTTGAGGAAGACTTGAGATAATGTTTTTAGGATCTTTCATTAAAGTACACTTATTAGACTCTAAACCAGAGGGGTCTATGGTATGCCCTGCCCTTTGGTCTACCTTGAAATTTTTCTTTGAAGAGACTTTGAGGGTTGTCAAAAGCAGATTAGATTATTTCTATTTGATATTAGACCACTCTTGCTGTTATCTTATATGTTTTATTTTTCTAAAAGTAGTTTGTTGATTGATGGATTGTTGTCTGAAAGTTTGCTTATTAAACATTTGTCTAATGAGATTTATGGTTTGACCTGTCCTTTAGGTTTCCCCAAATAGTTACCTTAAAAGTATTTTCTTATCTAAGTAGAGCTAGAAGATTCTTAACTGACTATAGCTTTGATTCCCTTCACAACTTCTTAATGTTTCATATCACAACCTAATCTAAAGAATTCATTTCATATAGTTATCCTGCCCTA
The DNA here is from genome assembly GCA_034641835.2 of Pinus albicaulis. Taxonomy (NCBI): domain Eukaryota; kingdom Viridiplantae; phylum Streptophyta; class Pinopsida; order Pinales; family Pinaceae; genus Pinus; species Pinus albicaulis. The sequence continues at coordinate 371,214,380 of CM076569.1, read as the reverse complement.
TGAAAGCCCTTGTTGAGTTGATGAGAAATTAAATCCTTTTATGACTCCATTTCTCAATGGATTGATGTTTCTTATAGTCTATTTGTAATGTTCCCACTTTTGCAACAAGCAATTTGGAACATCATATTTTGCTACTTTCACCTAGGAGAGGAATAAATGGGTAAGGGAGCCCATGACCAATAAAAATATGAATAATTTCCACCTTAATAAGGAAGGGGATCACTTCAGGAGCTGACCTTTACACTTACAAGTGTGAACAAGGGAAAAATAGATGAGGACATAGTCAAGTTTGACTAAGTCAACATGCATTCTTGAGGAGGAAGAGATGACCTAAGTAAACCAGTTCAATGTGAACAAGGATCAGCCTAACACACACATATGTAAACTAGATTGAAAATACACAGTGTGAACAGAGGCATTAGAGGTGGATTAGTTGACCAAGTCAACAACGCAGCCACAAGAGGAGGAGAAGAAACTAGGGCAGCGCAGTTTTGAAAGAGGAAGCTTCATGAAGAAGTCACCTCAACATTATGTGGGGTTCAGGGTGAGGAGGCTCACCAAAGATAAATGGAAGGCATAGCATCAAAGGAAAGAGATCATGTATTTAGATATTCTGGTTTAGAGACCAATTGCATACTTCAGCTGTTTAGCTGGAGTTTTCGAACTACTTAGTGCAAGGAATTCCTGTGTAGGAATTCCATCCTCTCTTGAGATCAGCTTGCTTAAGGGATCAAAGGGGAGCGATTTGAGGTTCATTTCATAATTTGGCTTGAGGCCATTCATTCATACTCAGCCACAACGTAGTATCCTTTATAAAACCACGTCCTTGATGTAGAGGCAATAGCAACAGTGTTACATCCTTTAATTTTGTGCTAGTATTTGAGGAGGAGGTACTCATTCCCCTTCGACAGTTTTTTAGACAATAATTTGGCCATATTTCTATATTATTCAGATATTTCATGTCATATGCGGCCATTTATAATACATAGATGCAATAACTATGTTATTTCTGCAGTGTTGTTGCTTTTCATGCATTTTGCCGGAATCCTTCGCTAGTTATCTCGTTTTACTGTATAAGAGGGAAAACCTCCATTTCTCTATTGTTTGGTTAATATAAGTCTCATATCAGAGCTCCTCCATCATTTTTTATAGAAACCCTTATTAAAATAAATCAATCCTTGCTTTAGTACTGTCGACATTCTCTAGACTATGGGGTTTGGGCTTATTTTAACTGCATAGATTTGGAAGATCTATTTATATGAGCTAGAGTTATTTATTTCACCTCTAATTATTCATATGAACTGTATATCATGTCTTATAAGGGATAAAAATCCCATTTCTTACTTTCATAGTGTTATTTTCTGAAGACAACATTTTTATTCCCTATATTGCTGCATTTCCCCACCCGGGAAGGGTAATGGAGGCCAATATCATGTTGAGGTTATTCCATATGATGGTTAGATGTTATTTGAAATCTAATGATATGCTATTCATTTCCATTCTCATGATTTTCTGAAGCAACACATTAGTAATATCTTGAGATATTCCCAATAGTGTAGTTGTTCCTTAGTTGGGAACATTACAGTGGTATCAGAGCTGCCATCTTGGCTCAGCCTGTAGATTTTAGATCCACTCAGAAGATAAGAAGGAAAGGAGAAGGAGAGAAAAATTATGGAGAGGATGAGCTTACTCTCATCCATTTTCAGATCCAAGAAGAAAGAAGCGAAGAAATGCATTGAAACTCCAAAAGGGTTTCAAGGAGGAGAGAGTTGTAATGAAACCCCTAGGTTTCAAGAGGTAGATAAATATGCATGTAATTTCCATTCTCATAGAGGAGGTGAAGAGCAAGGAGACAACTTAGAGCATGATATCCTAAGTGGATATTTGGTAGAATATAGGTGCCAACCTAAGGCTATCAAAGAAACCCTAGATTTCCCTCAGTTTATTCAACTAAGAGAAGAGAGGACACCCTATAGTGAGGGAGAGATCAAATTAAATAGGTTCCTATTGTCTAAATTTGATGGTTCAATTACAGCAAGAGATTGGGCAAGGAAGATTAAGGAATTTTTCCTACTTCATCCAGTGGTAGAGAGGGAAGAAGTTGCAGCGCTGCACTTGGAGGGTGGAGCCAATGCTTGGTGGTATAGTCACTTAAGCCACACAAGAGTGACTTATTTTTCTGAGTTCACTCAAGAGCTGATCAGAACCGTTGATGGAGAATGATCAAGGGAGAGTAGATGCACACCACCATGGGAGGAGGCAAGTACCGACACTGTCACAACCATGAGAGAGAAGCCTTCTACACCAACAGTTGGAGCAACCATAGTATGGGAGGAAGGAGCCCTTGCAACACTACAAGAGGTTCCCGCATCTCACCAAGGTATGGGAAGATTTCCACTTTTACTAATTGTAGCAACTATTTCTAAAGAATGTGTAAATAGGTCATCATATGGCCTAGGATAAAACTTTATTGCTGAGATAGAGCAGCAGGATTGCTTGGCACTGTGCAAGCATGGAGGGATCAAGGGAGATTTGAACCCTCAACCTCATGCATCACTGAGGAGTTGCACTCAATCCTTGAGGATGGAGTGTGAATTATTGGAGGATGGAGTGAACTTTGCTCCAAGTAAAGTCATGTAGAAGCAAATGTTCATCCAGAAGTTGACACATGAGATAGAAAAAATACCTTGGAGGAGGGTTACAACACTGTCAAATAGTAGCAGCAAGGAGGCTTTTCTTTCAGCCCTTTTGGATCCTTATGGGTCCAAGATAACCATTGATGAGAGATATTTTCTTGGAGATCTCCAAGGAGTTTCATTTCAGCCTCTTATGAAATGCAAGGAGAAAGGTTTGATATGGGAGGATGGTAGAACTCATTGGAGGAATGCCAAGATAGAGAAAGCTAGGAAGCATCCACTTGGAGTTGAGTGGATGTAGATGAGAGGCAAGAGATTGGTAAACCTCTTACATGTCTATGACACTGGGTAGCAAGATTCAATGTTGCGTTGGCTACTCTTGAGAGAGTTTGGTCACCCTATGACATGTGCTTTCCCATGGGTTGAGAAGAGTAAGGGAGATTGGTAGGATACTTTCATCATGGGGCATTAAGGAGTGTGGATGCATTATGGTGATGTTATCACTATGTTTTCACTACATAGGTTTTATGATGGAGGTATGGTGAGGTAGCAAAGTCATTTGTTTCTTTGGAGGATTGGGAGAGAGAAAGGGCAGAATTGCTCTCACACTTGGCATGATGTTGCAGGAGTAAGGTATTGCACTAGCATAGTGCAAAGAGTAGCACCTCCATCTTGGGAGGATCTCTACATGTACAAAAACATTTTGGGAAGAGTATTTGACACAATCTATGTCAAATAATTGACCTTTGAGATGACAGTAGCCCTACTCCAAAGGCTAGTAGCGTTGTCACTTAGTAGCTTGCATTTCTTGCTGAAGTGTCGCCAATAACACTTCACAAGTAATGCACCATGGAGGCATGTAGAATATGGGCATGAGAAAGTAATGGATAAGAGTATCCCTTACTATTTTTTGACGTTCTTGGCTTGGATCCACGAGCACAAGGAGAAAGATCTACATGCAGCATTTGTGGAATTTCCTTCCATGCATTTTTAAGCATAACATCCCTCAATGGAGGAGTTCACTTGGGAGGGAATTCAATTGAATGTATATCAGCATATGGAGAGATTAATAGCCTGAAAGATGAAGAAAAGTTCAGCACAACCACTTCCCTACGCACCTGCAGCAAGGGAGAATTTTCACTTGGGCCATTTCAGCTCAATGACCGAAGTACATGATGCAGGAGGTAAAATTTTGTTTTGTATTGTACACTTCCTTATCTATATGACCAACATATCATACCAAGAAGGTTATTTCCTCCTTTCATATTACATTTTTATGTACTTGAGGCCACTTGCAGCGTTTATGATGGCCATTCTATTTGTGGATTGTGGGGGAATGCCACATGGTTTTCGGTGTGCATCATTGGCACCAAATTATGTTTTCATGATTCCATTTTGTAAAATGAATGTTGCAGAAAAAAATTGGATGAAAAAACACTTGTTGCACTATGTATTGAGGTAGGCAAAGAATGCCTAGCATTGGTTCCATGTTTGGGACTATGTTCTACCTCCTTGTTTTCATATGTTTATGCTTCCATATTATGCTTCTAAAACCTTGATTGCAGGAAGCACCATTGGAGGAGTAGCATAGGAGGTGAAGAGGCATAATGAAAATATGATTCTTCACATTGTACAAGCTACATATTTTAGTGATAACATCGGTAATACCTTGATTTCCATGCTATACATCTTGCCTTCAAGTGAGAGGACTCATTTGGGAGGTTTTAGTTCTTGGAGGAGACACGTCATGGGTGTTGGATTTGATGGGGTGGCTTGGGTCTTACTTGAAGACAATTATATTTCATCCATATTTCAGCAACATCCCCATATGTATCATAATTGGATAGAGAAGCAACAAGAGATGTACCTTTTGACTCCACACAGTCAGCTATGCAGCCCACCTTCTTTGCAGGAGCTCAAGGTGGAAGAGATACTTCATGAGTTGCCATACTGGAGGGTGACTCATTTTATTTTGTTGATAGCTTTGGGAGGAGAGATTAAAATGGGGATGATGAGTCCCAATCTATATTACCCCTCATGCTTCAAGAGGATCTTCAAACAACCCATTTTTGCTTCCATGAATGTTCTATTGCCACATAATGTCAGCTTTTTAGATAGCTTACACACTTGGGAGAGGCAACTTGGAGATATATTCATGATGTAACACCTTGATCTTTGGAGGATTTTATCTTATGAGTTTTCTACAGGGAAGGATAGGATGCTCTTCAATCTTATCCTTGCAGTTTCTTAAGGACAAGCAACATTTGGGAGGGGAGGACTGTAATGTTCCCACTTTTGCAACAAGAAATTTGGAACATTAGATTTTGATACTTTCACCTAGGATAGGAATAAATGGGTAAGGGAGCCCATGAACAATAAAAATATGAATAATTTCCACCTTAAAAAGGAATGGGATCACTTTAGGAGCTGAAATTTACACTTACAAGTGTGAACAAGGGAAAACTAGATGAGGACAAGTCAATTTTCACTAAGTCAACATGAATTATTGAGGAGGAAGAGATCACCTAAGTAAACCAGTTCAATGTGAACAACGATCAGCCTAAGACACACATATGTAAACTAGATTAAAGATCCATAGTGTGAAAAGAGGCACTAAAGGTGGATTAGTTGACCAAGTCAACAACGCAACCACAAGAGGAGGAGAGCAAGCTAGGGCAGCATAGTTTTGAAAGAGGAAGCTTCATGAAGAAGTCACATCAACATTGTGTGGGGTCTAGGGTGAGGAGGCTCACCAAAGATAAAAGCAAGGCATGGCATCAAAGGAAAGGGATTCATGTATTCATGTATTCTGGTCCGAAGACCAATTGCATACTTCAGTTGTTTAGCTGGAGTTGCTGCACTGCTTAGTGCAAGGAATTCCTGTGGAGGAATTCCATCCTCTCTCGAGATTAGCTTTCTTAAGGGATAAAAGGGGAGTGATTTAAGCTTAATTTCAGAATTTGTCTTGAGGAAATTCATTCATACTCAGCCACACTGTATTCTCCTTCAGAAAATTGCGTCCTTGATGCTGAGGTAGCAGCAGCATCAGTGTTGCATCCTTTGATTTTGTGCTAGTCTTTGAGGAGGAGGTACTCATTCCCCTCCGGGAGTTTGTTAGAGAGGCCTTTGGCCATATTTCTATATTATTCAGATATTTAATGTCATATTCATTCATGTATAATACAGAGATGCAGTAACTGTGTTATTTCTGCATTGCTGTTGTTTTTCATGCATTATGCGGGAATCCTTTGCTGGCTATCTCGTTTTTCTGTATAAGAGGTAAAACCTCCATTTATCTATTTTTTGGTTAATATAAGTCTCATATCAGATCTCTTCCATAATTTTTTTCATAATCCCTTATTAAAATAATGCAGTCCTTGCTTCAATACTGCCGCCATTCTCTAGACTATGGGGTTTGGACTTATTTTAGCTATATAGATTTGGGAGATTTGCTTATATGAGATAGATTTATTTAATTCACCTCTAATTATGCATATGAATTTTATATCATGTCTTCTAAGGGCTCCAAGTCCCATTTCTCTCTTGCATAGCGTTATTTTCTAAAGATAGTAGTTTTATGCCTTGTATTACTGCATTTCCCCACCCGAGAAGGAGAATAGAGGTCAATATCTTGCTGATGTTCTTCCATTTGCTGGTTAGATGTTATTTGAAATCTAATGAGCTGATATTCATTGCCATGCCCATGATTTGTTGAAGCTCCACATTGGTAATATCTTGAGATATTCCGAATAGTGTAGTTGTTCCTTAGTTGGGAACATTACACTATTTCTTTCAGTTAAAAAATTCCCTCAATCAGTCACACCATTGATCCTTCAATATATCATTTAATCTAACCAAAAACAAAAATATGTCCTTAGAACTTCATAACTAGCCTAATATCTTAAAAACAAAGAACACAAAGATATATCAATTGAAAACACCTTTATAGAGAGATCCCTCTCTGAATCCAGGAAGGCTAGGTCCTAGGATTCCAAAGTGGTTCTGATGTGGCCTCTGCAATGTTTGTTCTTTCCACTCTTGCAAATCACAGGGAGCTAACACATTTCTAGCATCATATTTATTTCAATTAAGCTCATAAATAAGCATACTAATTTAAAATTATGCACATACTTTTTTTTCTTGGCTAATGTTCATCCTCAGATGACATCACTCCATGGTTGTAACTTATGGAAACATTAACAAAAACCATGTATAATGATAGTGCACAGGATAATTGTCTTCAGATAGCTTTCACATGCAGAAAACAGCTCCGCCAGACATACATGCATACATGCATATATTAAACATTAGTCTACATCCATCTTGTAGAACATATCATTATATTTTGATTTATGTGTGCAGGATAATTTTCTTCACACAACTTTCACATGCACACAACAGCTCCACTAGAAATACATGCACACATGCATATATTAAACATTAGTCTACATCCATATTGTAGAACCTATCATTATATTTTCATTTATAGCAGCATATTTATTTAAATTAAGTTAATAAATAAACATACCAATTTAAACTTATGCAAATACTTGGTTTTCTGGGCTAATTTTCATCCTCATATGACATCACTCCTGGTTGTATCGTAAGGCAAACAGTAAGGCAAACCATGTACACTACTAGTGTCTAGGATAATTGTCTTCACATAGCTTTCATATGCACACAACAACTCCACCAAACATACATGCATACATGCATATATTAAAACTTAGTCTACATCCATCCTGTACAACCTATCATTGTATTTTCATTTCTATGTGTAGGATAATTGTCTTCACAAAACATTCACATGCACACAACAACTCCACTAGACATACATACATACATGCATATACTAAACATTAGTCTACAACCATCTTGTAGAACCTATCATTATATTTTCATTTATAGCTTCATATTATTTCAATTAAGTTCATAAATAAACATATGAATTTAAACATAAGAACATACATGGTTTCCTTGGATAATGTCATCCTCGGATGACATCACTCGATGGTTGTAACTTAAGGCAAACATTAAGGAAAACCATGTACAATACTAGTGTGCAGGATAATTGTCTTCATGCAACTTTCTCATGCACACAACAACTGTTGGCAATATGATTCCTATATATATGTTGTTCTTGATGGAAAGTCTCTAGTATATGTCTTCAGTAGAAGCTTAGGAGTCCATCAGAAGACATGTGTAATGTTCAGAAAAATATTTGGTAATATTCATATTGAAGATTCTATACACAGCTTTGTAAAGGTGAAGCTGTGTATACATGCGGATAAGAATGACCCAAGTCACGTATGAATTTTGCACTCCAAAAGGATAACACCAGGGGGCATTACCATGGTATCAGCCCAGAATATTGAGCGCCATGTCTTCTATTTGATTTCGTCCAAGGATACCATTGGCAACAGTACGATTTTGAATCATGGCATTGATAAAGGATAAATCTATATAAGGAGAAGAATACCATAGAGAAAAGGTGTGCATGTGGAAGGGCTATGACTAAATACTTCTCTCTGAAGTATATCTGCATTGGATGAACTCTGTTTTATTGATAAATATGAATTTATGATGTACCCTTCGATAGATTGATGGATCAAGATATCTAGACCTGGAATGACTATGTTCTTGTATGATCCATTGAATACATGATTAGATCTGAGACCTGGCAGATGTTTTCTAAAATGAAGTGAAGAAATCTGGGTAAGTTCCATAGATCTAAAAAATTCTGCATAATTAATATTTACATATCTATACACTATTTCATCTCAGTAAAAGTGCATATATAAGTGGACTTGCTTCAGAAAAGTCATGTATGGAAGTTAGAGTTTCTGAAGCTTATTGTAGAAGGTTTACAGTTATTGCTGCTATATTTCTGTTGTATGTCAATGAAGTATTCATATAGATTTGGGTTGATTGATTGTTGTATATGATGTTATGTTGATTATGTACAAATATGATCAATGAGTGAGAAAATATGTGTTATGATGACTGAATGATAAAAGGCTCTGCAATTCTGAAAAGATATCTAACTGAAAGCCTCAGATATGGATTTGAGACTAACTATATTCTGAAAAATATTATTCACAGATCTATGCGCAGTTTGGTGTTAAGGAAAGAATGTATACATGCCGGTTCAGTGAAGAAAAGTAGTGTATGCCTTTTGAGATAATGAGTGTTTAGGGTTGAAGTTGATTCTGCATATTGATTATGAAATCTGGTTATTACAGTGTTCTAATTACATTGATCTCACTGTTCGGGTTTGATGTATTGGGTGAAGTTTATTTCTATTGATCTTTATGAAGGGTCGTGTTGAAGCTATATGATCCAGTATGAAAATTGATTAGATGTGGTCTGTTGTGATTGTGAGGGAAGTAAAATCTTCTTTCTAGTAGACGCTTGTGTTCTGATCAGGGGGTTGAAGCTCCCTTCTAGTAGTGGTTGGTAAACGAGATCAAGGGGTTGTAGCTCCCTTCCAGTTGTAGCTGGAAAATGAGAGAAGGTTTCAGCCTTCTGTAGGTAGATTCATGCGTATTGATATGAGTATGCATCAGTACAATATTGTAAGCACTTTTCCATACAATAAATATTGAAGATAGAGAGGACAACAACAGTGGTCTTCTCCCGAATTGGGTTTCAACCTTAAATCTTGGTGTTCATGTGTCTTTCTCTTGTGTGATGATTTATTCTGTTGTTGTTTCATATATTTACTGATTAAATAACAGATGCATGACTGATAAGCTGAGTTAAATATTTTTTTTGAAAAAAATTCTAACAATAAAATTATACCAGTATACAGAAGTTCATTTTGGCATATGTGCGTGCATACGTGAGTTGCGTTCATTGAAGTCGTGTATGGAATTTAGTAAAGAAAAATTTAAAATTATCAGTAAGATCTAAATACTGATTCACTTCCCCCCCCCCCACCCCCCCTCCCCCCCCTTCTTAGTATTTTTCCCAACAACTGGTATCATAGAAATTCCTTCTAAAGAAGCTTAATCGCTAGAAGGAAGATCAGCCAAGATGAGTAATAAAGATGGGACAACCTCTATCAGGCCTCCTCTCTTCAATGGAAACAACTTAATCTTCTGGAAGACAAGGACAAGATCCTATCTTTAGACTCTTAAAGCAGATGTATGGGCTATAGTTGAATGAGGTTATCAATATCCAACTTCTGTTCTAATAGATGCAGTAGAAAGAAAGAAATATGAAACTAATGTAAAGGCAGTCAATCCATTATTGGGAAATTTGACTGAATCAGAATTTGTCAAATTCATGCAGTTGAATACAGGAAAGGAGATATGGGACAAAATCATTCTAAGTTATGAAAGTGATGCCAAGGTAAAAAGTGTTAAACTCCAAACTCTCATAATTCAATATGAAAAACTCAGAATGCACTATGAAGAAATCATTTCTAGTTTCTTTCTATGTTTACATGATACTGTAAATCGTATGAGAAATATGGGTGAAACTATATCTGACACTACTCTGGTAGAAAAGGTTTTAAGATCTCTAACTCCCAAATTTGAATCAAAAGTGTCTGCCATTAAAGAGAAGCAGGATCTACAAACTCTTACTATTTTTCAACTTCATGGGATTCTAACTGCTTGTGAAATGATAAAAGGAGGTCAATATGAAGTCAAATAAGTTGTCTTCAGGGCTGCTACAAAAGGAAAGGACGTAGAAGAACAAGAAGGATCAGGGTATGTTTCAGAAGAAGATGAGATAAATTTTGTAAAGAAGCTACAGCTTGGCACTAGAAGGTTTAGAGGTAAGCTTCCTTTTAAATGTTTTTATTGTGAAAGAGTTGGTCATTATGCTGCTAAATGTCACCATAAAGATAGTCATGAAAATAGAAAGGAAGTGGTTAAAGGAAATAATAAACGGTTTATCAATAGAAAAGTCTACTATACTCATGAAGATAGTGATGGTTTACCAAATAGTGAAGAAGGAGAATCTGATCAAGATATTAGACTTCTCATGGAATTTTAAAAGGACTCTAGTGATACTTTTATGGATGCATTAGAAGAAAATGACTTTATTGAAGAAATAAATCTCTCAAAATATGTTTGGAAGAAAAAAAAATTGCCATAGATTCTCTAAAAAATTAGCTTATGGAAAAGGAGAGGCACAATGAGAAATTAGAATGTGAAATAGTAAGTCTAAGAAAGGAAATCGAGAAAATAAAAACTTTAAATGTTAGATTTGCTAAAGGATCTGAAACCTTAGATGAAATTATCAAGGTACAACGCTCTCCTCTTAGAAAGATAGGTCTTGGTTATATTGGAGAATCATCTTAGTCTTCAGCACCAAGCTATCTAAATGCAACTAATTCCAGCCTACAACATTCGGTCTCTCAGCAAAAGAACACAGAAGCTAAACAGGTAAAGCATGACCACATTAATACAAAGAATAACAATAACATAAATATAAATCAACAGATAAACATAAACAGAGGGTTTCATGATCGCAAAAATTTATTCTTTAATGGACAATGTTTCTTGTCATAATTTTGGTCATAAGCTGCTCAATGTGTTTCATGCAAAACCATCATGACCAGAGAAGCAAGAAAGCAAAGAAATGAGACTGGAATAAAGAAATATACTTATAAAAAAATTTCTCCTCTTCAAAATTGAATTTAATGTGCTTATTGAAATAACTTTGGTCATGAAGAATCTAAATGCAGGAGAAAACTTCAGCCAAAAGAGCATATACCTTCAAATTCCAAGGTTTGGAGAAAGAAAGACTTATAGGTTGAAAGTTGTGGCATAGCTTTATTTTCGGAAGGGGAAGAAAATCAATGGTACATTGATAGGGGATGCTCAAAACACATGATAGGTGACAGAAATAAACTCCTTAAGACAATTCTGTAGAAAAAGGAAAGAATGTTACTTTTGGAAATGACTCTCCAGCTGTCATTAAAGGAAAAAGTTCCGTTTTTCTAAAATAAAATATGAAAGATAACAATTTTATGTATGTGGATGGATTTAAACACAACCTGCTAAGTGTGAGTCAAATGTCTGATCAAGGAAATGAAGTTGTCTTTAGTTCAAAACAATGTATAGTACGTGAACTTGACATTGCAAAAATGGTAATAAAAGGAACGAGAACACCAAGCAATGTGTATGTATTGAAAGGTGGCCAAGAACAATGCTACTTGGGTAAATATTTAGAAAATTTGTTATGGCATAGAAGGTTGGGACATTTGAGCTTCTCTAAAATAAGAAAATCCAGCAGACTCAAACCAGTTCATGATCTTCCTAGCATCACTCTACCTAAAAGTACCATATACAAATAACGCCAATTTGGTAAGAAAACCAGGGTGCAATTCAATGCTAAAGAAGGATAAAAAAGTAAGCCTCTTGGACTTATACATACTGATATATGTGGTCCTGTAAGGAAAAAGTTACCTCGTGGAGAACAATACTATATTTTATTTATTGATGATTTCTCTAGAATGTGTTGGAATGGTTTACTGAAACATAAAGATGAATAATTTGAAAAATTTAAGACCTTCAAAGCTTTGGTAGAAAATGAAATAGATCTAAAAATCAAATTTCTCAGATCTGACTGAGGAGGAGAATATATATTAGATGAATTCTCTGATTTTTGTGAACATCATGACATAAAAAAGATAGTTTCCTGTAGCTGGAACCCCACAATAAAATGGTGTGGCAGAAAGGATGAATAGAAAAGTTCAAAAAATGGCTCGGGCTATGCTTTATGAATCTGGAACTCCCGATACCTTTTCGGGAGAAGCAACACATACGGCGGTAAATATTCTGAACAAGGCTCATGTTCGGGTGAAGAGTGATAAAAATACTTATGAACTCTGGTATGGTAATCTTCCCACCATAAATCACTTTATAGTTTTCAGAAGAAAATGTTTTATCAAGAAAAATGATGAAAAACTTGGTAAGTTTGAACCTAGAGCACATGAAGGAATCTTTCTTGGTTACTCTTCTAGAAGTAAAGAATATACATGTTACAATAAAATACTTCAAAAGTTTGTTGAATGTATTTATGTTGTAATTGATGAGTCTCTCTCAAATCCTGAAAGGGAAATATCAACAACAAATGAAGATGATGATGATTTATATCTTCATGCATCAAATAGCAACAATATAGAAGGTGAAACCATTGAAGCACTAGAACAAGATCTATTTGAAAAGGCTCCATCCAGGTATGCTAAAAATAATCATACAGAATCTCAAATTTTGGGAGAAAAAGGATCAGGTGTCCAAACAAGAAGAACTCTTGCAGGATCTCCTAGCTATCTCGCATTTCTATCCACTATTGAACCATAAAATGTCAATCAAAGTAGCAAAGATGAATGTTGGATTCAAGCCATGAATGAATAAATTTACCATATTGAAAAGAATCATACTTGGGAATTGGTTCTAAGACCTCATGATAAAAATTTGATTGGAAGAAAATGGATATTCAAAAAAAAATTAAATGAAAATGGAGTTGTTATTAGAAACAAAGCTAGACTTGTTTGTAAAGGGTATGCTCAACAAGAAGGTATAAAATTTGAAGAAATATTTTTTCCTGTAGCTAGAATTGAAGCCATAAGAATGTTTCTTGCTTTTTCAAGTTTTCAACATATCAAAGTTTATCAAATGGATGTTAAATTTTCCTTTCTCAATGGTGATCTCGAAGAAGAAGTTTATATCGAACAACCAGAAGGATTCATTCTGGGAAATGATGATTTTTTTTTTTGCAAACTTAAAAATGCTTTATATGGTCTCAAACAAGCTCCTCGGGCATGGTACTATTGTCTTGACAAATATCTTCATCAAGAAGGTTTTACAAGGGGATATTCTAATAGTAAATTATATACAAAACTAGAGAATGATAAACTATTGATTGTAGTTTTATATGTTGATGAAATCATTTTTGGAAGTAATGAAGAGTCCATGAGTCAGAAATTTGCTTCTGTTCTGCAGCAATAATTTGAAATTTCATTACTTGGGGAACTAACATTCTTTCATGAATAGATGGCATATTTTTATCACAAGAAAAATATCTTAAGCAAATTTTGAAGAAGTATGGGAAGGAATACTGCAAACCTGTGAGTACCCCAATGGTAACTGGATGTAACCTAAGTTCTTATGATTATTCTCCCATGGTGAATCAAGCAAAATACAGATCCATGATTGGAAGTCTGTTGTATCTAATTGGGACAAGACCAGACATCATGCATGCAGTTGGGATTGTTGGTCGATTCCAAGCTAATCCAAAAGAGTCTCATCTTCAGGATGTAAAAAAAATATTAAAATATCTACAAGGGACTCAAGACCTTGGTCTATGGTATCTAAAGAATGATGATCTCACTCTTCATGCTTACACAGATGTGGATTGGGTTTGGAATGTTGATGATCGAAAAAGCACTAGTGGTGGTGCATTCTATATGGGGCCCCAATTAGTATCTTGGTTGAACAAGAAACAAAGTTCTATTGCCTTATCTACAACAAAAGTATAATATGTGGTTGCTGCATCATGTTGCACACAAATCCTTTGGATGATGCAAACTCTACAAGACATTCAAATCAAATGTTCACCTCCCATCTCAATTCTATGTGATAATACAAGTGCCATTAGTATCTCAAAGAATCTTGTTATGCATTCCAAGACCAAGCACATTATTATCAAGTATCACTTTCTACATGAACAAGTGCTTGAAAAAAATGTTAAATTGGAGTATGTTCCCTCCAAAGAACAAGTTTTTGATATATTTACTAAACCTCTTCCTAGGGAAAAATTCAAATATCTCATACAAAATTTGGGATTTTTCTCCGCCTCTCTGATCAAATCTGCTTAATTCCAAAAGTTTAAGCTTGATACGCAGGTTTCTTAAAGACTAATCCTGTATATACATGAGTTTCTATGCATAAAACCGTGTATGTGTTTTTTCTGACAAAAATTCTCTGGGTTAGAGCTCAGAACAGTTGTGGTGTTGTTGGGATGCATCAGCTTAGGGGGAGCACCTATCTTGCAGAAAAGGATGCACTGTTGGCATTTTTATTGGTTTTTGACATAAAATCTCTCTCTTGAGATCTCTTGGTCATGTTTATGACATTTCATTTATGTAATTTGATATAAAGGGAATATTGACTCTCATGATGTAAATTGTTCTATTCAGTCATGTAAGGACTTGTTCTACTTTGTAAACCCACTTTGTCGGGTAGTTGATTCAAATATCTAATTCCACCTGGTTGTATCATTGCTGTAAGAATGAGTCCCTGGTGATAGGAAAGGCCATACTTGGTTGAGTTATAGAGTCATGTACTTCATCGAAAAATATGTCTGAAGATTCAGCAGCAACTCAGGGGGAGCATGGTCAAAATAGTGCCCTTTGCCGTTGATGTCAAAGGGGGAGAGTATTTTGGTGGTTGAGTAATGGTTATGTTTACTGTATCTATAATTGGTGGTTGAGTAATGGTTATGTTTAATATATCTATATGTTGTGGTGATCAAACACCACCATGGTTGCCATCAAGTCCAAAGGGGGAGTTTGTTGGCGATATGATTTCTATATGTCGTCGTTGATGGAAACTCTCTGGTATATGTCTTCAGTAGAAGTTTAGGAGTCCATTAGAAGAAATGTGTAATGTTGAGTAGAATATTTCGTAATATTCATATTGAAGATTCTATACACGGGTTTGTGAAGGTGAAGTCACTTATACACACGGATAAGAACGATCCAAGTCACATATGCCTTTTGTGCTCCAAAAATCTAATACCATGGGGCATTACCATGGTATTAGCCCAGAAGATTGAGCGCCATGTCATCTATTTGATTTCTTCCAAGGATACCATTGGCAATGGTATGGTTTTGACTCATCGTATTGATAAAGGATAAATCTAAATATGGAGAAGAAGATGATAGTGAAAAGGTGTGCATGTGGAAGGGCTATCACTAAATACTTCTCTTTGAAGTATATCTGCATTGGATGAACTCTAATTTATTGATAAATCTGAATTTATGATGCACCCTTGGATAGATTGATGAATCAAGATCTCTAGACCTGAAATGACTATGTTCTTTCATGATCCATTGAAGATATGATTAGATATAAGACTTGGCACATGTTTTCTGAGGTGAAGTGAAGAAATATGGGTAAGTTTGATAGATCTGAAACATTCTACATAATTAATATTTGCAGATCTATAGGCTAGTTCGTCTCAGTAAAGCATGTATATACGCGGTCTTGCTTCAAAAAAGTCACATATGGAAGTTAGGGTTTTTGAAGCTTATTGTAGAAGTTTTACAGGTATTGTTGTTATATTTCTGTTGTCTATCAATGAATTCTTCATATATATCTAGGTTTCATGATTACTGTATATGCTGCTAAGTTGATTATAGACAAAATATGATCAATGAGTGAGAAAATATGTGTTATGATGACTGACTCATCAATGGCTCTACAATTCTAAAAATATATCTAACTGAAAGCCTCAGATCTAGATCTGAGACTGACTATATTATAAAAAACAATATTCACAGATCTATACGTAGCTTGGTGTTAATAAAAGAGCGTATACACGCGGGTTTATTGAAGAAAATTACCGTATGACTTTTGAGATAATGAATGTTTAGGGTTGAATCTGATTCTGCATACTGATTCTGAAATCTGTTTATTACAGTGTTTTGATTACAGTGATCTCAATTTTTTGAGCTTGATGTATTGGGTGAAGTTTATTGTTGTTGATCTTTATGAAGGTTTTCATCGAAGCTGTGTGATCAATTATGAAAATTGATGAAACATGGTCTGCAGTGATTGTGAGGGAAGTAGAAGCTTCCTGCCCATAGAAGCTGGTTTTCTGAACAGGGAGTTGAAGCCCGCTTCCAGTAGTGGTTGGTAAATGAGATCAAGGGGTTGTAGCTCCCTTCCAATTGTAGCTGGAAAATGAGAGAAGGTTGCAGCCTTCTGCAGGTAGTGTCTACATACTGATATGAGTCTCCATCAGTACAATATTGTAAGTAGTTTTTCATATAATAAATATTGAAGACAGAGACGGCAACAGCGGTGGTTTTCTCCCTAATTGGGTTTCCACCTTAAATCTTGGTGTTCATGTGTGTTTCTCTTGTGTGATGATTTATTCTGCTATTACTGCACATATTTACTAATTAACTAACAGATGCATGACTGATAAGCTGAGTTAAAGATTGTTTCTGAAAAAATATTCCAACAATAAAATTATATTAGTATACAAAAGTTTCTTTTGACATATGCGGATGTATACACGAGTTGTGTTCATCGAAGTCGCGTATGGAATTCAGTAAAGAAAAATTTAAAATTATATGTAAGCTCTCAATACTGACTCACCTCCAACCTCACCGCCCCCCTCCCAGTTTTTTTCCCAACAACAACTCCACCAGACATGCATGCATACATGCATATATTAAGCATTAGTGTACATCCATATTGTAAAAACTATCATTATATTTTCATTTCTATGTGCAGGATAATTATCCTCAAATAGATTTCACATGCACACAACAGCTCCACCACACACACATGCATACATGCATATATTAAACATTAGTCGACATTCATCTTGTAGAGCCTATCATTATATTTTCATTTCTCGCAGCATATTTATTTCAATTAAGTTCATAAAGATACATACCAATTTAAAATTATGCACATACTTTGTTTTCTTGGCTAATGTTCATCCTCGGATGACATCACTCCATGGTTGTAACTTAAGGCAAACATTAAGGCCAACCATGTACATATTGTTTCTGCCATAAACATTAAGGCATTTTCTAGTGTTTTTGAAACCATGTACATGTCATTTCTCTCATAAAATTTAAGGCAAACTTTAAGGATAACCATGTACAGGTCATTTCTCCCATAAACTCAAGGCAAAATTTAAGGAAAACCATGTAGATGTCATTTCTCTGATAAAATTTTAAGGCATTTGCCAGTGTTTTGGGAGCCATGTGCATTTCATTTCTATGTCATTTCTCCCACGAAATTTAAGACAAAGTTTAAGGCAAACCATGTACATGTGTCATTTCTCCCATAAACTCGAGGAAAACTTTAAGGCATGCCATTTCTCCCATAATATTTAAGGAAAATTTTAAGGGAAACAATGTGCATTCCATTTCTCCCATATACTCTACGCAAGGCAAACTTTAAGGCATGTCATTTCTAGATGTCATTTCTCTCATAAACTTTAAGGAAAACCATGTACATGTCATTTCTCCCATGAACTCAAGGCAAACTTTTCTCTCATAAACTTTAGGGCATTTTCTAGTGTTTTGGGAACCATGTACATGTCATTTCTACGTAATTTATCCATAAACTTTAAGACATTTGCTGGTGTTTTGGGATGTATTTAATGTCATTTCTATGTAATTTCTCCCATAAACTTTAAAGACAGCGTTAATACAAACAATGTACATGTCATTTCTCCTACACACTTCAAGGCAAACCATGTACATGTCATTTCTCCCATAAACTTTAAGGAAAAATAGGCAAACCGTGTACATCTCATTCTCCCATGAACTTTAATTTAATATATATTTCTAAACGTAAGGAAAAACTTAAGGAAAACCATGTAAATTTCATTTCTCCCATAAAATTTAAGGCAAACCATGTACATGTCATTCTCCCATAAAATTTAATTTAATATATTTTTAATGAAAATGCTAGTGTTTTAAGGAAAACCATGTACATGCCATTTATCCCATGAATTTGCAATAAAATTTGAGTCATTTTCTATAAATGTTCATTTAATATATTTTTAAGGAAAATGCTAGTGTTTTTGCAAACCATGTACACATCATTTCTCCCATAAAGTTTTCACTTGGTAGTGTTTTTGGGAACCATGTACACGTCATTTCTCCCAACCATGTACATGCCATTTCTCCCATAAAATTTAAGGCATTTGCAATAAGTAAAATGCTAGTGTTTTGGAAACAATGTACATGCCATTTCTCCCATAAACTTTAAGGATTTTTCTAGTGTTTTTGGGAACCATGTACATGTCATTTCTCCCATAAAATTTGAGGAATTTGCTAGTGTTTTTTGGAACCATGTACATGTCATTTCACTCATAAACTTTCTCCCATAAACTTTAAGGAATTTTCTAGTGTTTTTGGGAACCATGTACATGTCATTTCACCCATAAACTTTAAGGAAAACCATGTACATGTCATTTCTCCCATGAATTTGCAATAAATTTTCATTTAATATATTTTATTGATTTTTTTTTTTTTGCTAGTGTTTTTGGGAACCATGTTCATTTCGATTCTCCTATAAAATTTAATGCATTTTATAGTGTTTTTTGGAATGATGTACATGTAATTTCATAAATAAACTTTAAGAAAAACCATGTACATTTCATTTATCCCATGCATTTGCAATAAATTTTCATTTAATATATTTTATTGAATTTGTTTTTTCAAGGATAAAAAAACCCACTAAATATGATTGAAAAATGGACATTATGCATAGATGTTTCTTGCTATCCCAATCTAGGGAAAGAAGTGATTGCATATGTGCCTTGAAATATTGCGAATAACAAGGTCCTCCAAAGGAAAATGAATATACTGGGAAGAACAACAAACAACAAGGCATATTATATTGAATTGATAGAAGGCTTCGGAACAACTAGGGAGTATGGATCAAATGGAATTGTAGTTTTCACCAATTCTAAACTTGTGTGAAACCATATGAAAGACATGTACAAATTTAAGAAGGAGAGGCTAAAAAAACTGCATGGAAATGAAAACAATATTGTTAGACAATTTCAAGTTTTTAGTATAAGACATTGTGCAAATGTTAATAAGATGTATGGTGATCTATTGTGCAGAGCAAGCCAATTCAAGATTCATCTATAAAAGATGAGTTTATAGAGGAATTAGTATTATATGGGGCAGTGCCAATTCAAGATCCATCTCTCAAAGATAAATTAGTGTTGAGATGCTCTCCTTCAAATATTTTTGATGGACATTGTAACATATCTTTGATATGTCTGTGTTTTTTACTTATAGATGTGTCATTTTTAATGACCATGTGTTTTTTCAAGTATATATCAAGTGTGCTCCCACCATGTAAACAAAACTTGGTGAACTTCACGTTTTATAAAATTAAAATGTGAGGACTTCAAAAAATTTTGGTTTAAATTGACTTTCACACATCAATTCATGCTTTGAAAGTTGTGTTTTACATAATTTGTGTACTAAATTACATTAATTTTTTGAAATCCTTTGAATTTATTTTAAATAGTAATTTTAAAAGTAATTGTAAATGTCCACTGTATATATATATATATATATATATATATATATATATATATATATATATATATATATATATATCATGGACGATGAAAAGAGAATATCAACAGAATCCCATGCCTCTACGAGGGAGGGGGATCATGGATTGAGGGATGTTCATGATATTTATATAAAATGTGTATGTTTTTAAATCACATTTTAATATATAAAATATTATCTCCATACATACATGTATACATGTGGAATTGATTTTTTTATTGAATATATATATATATATATATATATATATATATAATTTTATCCCCATGTACATACATGTATACATATGGAATTGATTTTTTATAATTTTTGTGAGTTAAATTAGATTTTAATAAATTTCATTTTTTATTTTTTAGGAGTTAGGAGGACAAGAGTATCTACACCATGAATGGTACATGGCCATGTTTCACGCAATTGTGGTATGACTCATGCAATTTATCAATCATATGTACATGTATTTATATGTATGAATGTATTTTTAAAATTGATCATAAATTCATATTTTTTTTATGAAGCTTCCCTCTCGTTATATGAGGTTGGTGGTGGTAGACATTCCCCTAGTGGCCCATCAATAGGTGGTGGTGAATTGCATGAGGGTGGTGATATGAATTCCCCCAGAGGCCAATAAATGGGTGGTCGTGTTCATTCTCAACCAATCGATGGTCATTCTAGTTTTCAATAGTCTCAGGGTGGGCATGATGCGGCCCAGCCATCTCCAGGTGGCCATCAATATGAATATTATTTTCATTCAATTTGTACAAATTTGTTCACATGTTTTTTTTTTTTATACAAAATTTTATAAATTGATGCAGAGGGTAAAATGTTGCTCCAAAAAGACATAGGCCAGAATGCATTATTCAAGAAGAAGGTTGTACACAGACCACAATTTATCCATCTAAAATTTCCGATTTACCATGGGAAACAAACATATATCAATGCAAATTAAAAAAGTGTCGACATGTTTATTCAAAATTGAAGAAAGATCTTGTGTCTTTGAAATTCCCTGCTAAGAGTTGATAAAACTTAGAAATAGTTACTCACTCTTTAAGCAGACTTGTAGATTTGTACAAAAATTTTGGTCCGATCACTGATACTTTTGTAGAAGTGATGAAGAAAATAAAGGAAAGAGTGATGGGTCCCGATACATGGGAGGTTGTTAAACATAGAGTTACAATAGAAATGGACAAGTCTATTTTTAATTTCAAAGAAGGGGTGAAAAGAAAGATGCAAAAGGTGAAAAATTTCAAGCACCCTGATATAGCTTTCCATTTATATGATAAGAATCTTGCTGCCTATGGAAGACTACCATGGAAGAACAAGGTTCCTTTTCATTTTGAAAAACTATTTAATGCAAAATTATTTTTGGAAATGAAACCCAATTATAATGACCTTCCCTCTGAATTTTTTGGTCCTAGGAAAGGTTGATTATGTGACCGTAGGGGTACTAAGCATGATGCTGAGTTGCCTCACCCCGAGCCACCATTGGTAAGTCGACCTCTTTGTGTGGAAACTATTGATAATTTGGAGGGCTCGAGATTAATACACATTCTCTTCTTGATAATTACTTATTATGTTACGTATATCTTTTCTTCGTTATCTTGTTTAGTCTTTCATCAAGTCAATTATCAAAATAAGTAAGACAAAAAATTAGGCTCCTAGATCTAGGGAAAAACCTCTCCTTCTTGGAGAGGAAAACTTGCAAATAATTCTTCTTATAGATATTCAAATGAAAAGTACCGTGACCAAGACTGAGACCCTTGACCTAGGCATGCTTCCAAGACCTTGATACAGCTCCTTCAGATGAACCAAAACTTGATTCTACTTCTTTATAACAATCTGCAATGTTCTGCACTTGACCTAGAGAACTCAATCTCTTTTCAAACCTTTCAAATTGATCTCTTTTCATGCACTGTGTGAGTGTGCTTACTTCAGATCCTATGTTAAACAATTCTGCACTTTGAATGTTGTAATTTACTTCTACTTCTATGTGATTATGTCTTTGAGTTCCACATCCTTCTTTTCATATAAACATTATATATATAATAGCTTCCTGACCCTTAAATCATAAAAAAATCTGCACTATTAATTCCTCCTAAAGTCTGCAATATAATTTAGTGCAATCCGCAAATGATATCCTTTATTTTGTCTACCTTAAACTTAACTCACATCTGCATTTTTTGGTTGCAAATCTGAACTTTTTCCTTTATTTTGTCTACACTTTTTCTTCATAGAGATCTATAGTTTTTCTTGTCCAAATGGCTCCAGAATAGGTGTTATATATACAATGACAATACTGGTTTTTAGGTCCTCCCTTCAACCAACATTTAGGCTAACTTTAACAAAGATTTTAGGTTGTCTTTAATACATTATTTTCTAGTGTTGAATAAGGCTATCTTAAGGGCCGATAGGAGAATGTCTTCAACATTGTTTGAGGGTTGTTAGGTGCCCTTCTTCCATAAGGTCTTGGAGCATATATATATATATAGCTAGACTAGGTACTTTAGGAAAATGAAACTTAATTATACTTTATGCCTAGGAGATTCAAACTTAATAGACATCAAGAAGAATTCCATCTACTTAAAAAAAAAACTCAGGAAACCCATGAAGGAAGTACAACAAAAATAAATTTTATTATTTTGACTTCTTCTTTTCATAACTACATAATTACATAATCAACAGGAAGACTGACTTAGTTACAGTTTTCAACAGAATATTTGGGGTTACAGATGGATACCACTTCTCAAATTAGTTTAGAAGCAAGGGATGTCATCATAGACAATGTTTAGAGTGGACTTGGTGGAATTTATGTTTGTATGAATAAAAAAAGAGCACGAGAAAATGCACATGCTAATTTTGTGTATCAAACAGATGATGAGATAAAAAAAATGAGTATTGAATAGCTGATAAAATATGCAAAGAATTGTCACAATGGTTGGCATGACCTACTTATTCACGAGGAAGAGGGCATGGGATCGATATGTGTTAATGGTCAGGATGAATATTTGAACACATGTACAATTTGTAGTAAATACATATACATACATTATTTGTATATGTTAATATAACAAAAATGTATCATATATGTGAACACCATTTGCAGTTCTCACGCTTGATGAACAAAGAATTTAATATCATAGTTGAAGCTTCAGGTTCTCACAATCAAGATGATATGTTGGAAAATGTTATTTTTTTTTGAAGTGTTCATGATGTTTATGTACAATTTATTTTAATCTATTATTATATCGTAACATGATGACATATTTTTAAACTAAATAATTGTGTACACATGTACATGTATATAATTAAATATTAATATATTATGATTCTGTCCAATGTTTTTGTAATGGAGGTACCCTCTTCTTCCTTTTTGGGAGATGTGATAAATCCACCATCACAAGTATGAACAATTTTTCACTTAATATGTTTTTAAGTTATATATTGCAGTTCAAAAATTTCATTAAAAATGAGATCTAGATCTTGAATTATTTTACAATTTTTAATTTTTTTAATTTTAGGTTTCTACAGATGATTTTAGTTTGGAGCACCCTTAGGAGATGTGCCAAATCCACCGTCACAAGTATTCCATTTTTTACTTATACATGTTTAAGATATAAATTGAAGTTCAAAAGTTTTATTATAAAATGAGATCTAGATCTCAAGTTATTTTATAGTTTTAAATTTTTTGAATTTTAGGTTTTTGGAGATGATTTTTGTTCTCCAAGGACTCTATTGATGGAGTGTATGATGGAGATAGGAACATCCACATGATTTGAACAATTTTTCTAACTTTTTTTTTTAATATTATTGAAAAATAGTTTATATGCGTTTTCATTCGAAAATTTTTAATATATATATATATATATATATATATATATATTGTACATTTTATTGTGGAGGATGTATTAATGGATGAGAAATAGAAGACAATGGAGAGTGAACTACATGAGGTATTGCATGATTTATTTATTTTTTCATTTTGTTTTTTTACATGAAGTTCTCATTCTCATTCAATTTTAAAACATTAAATTTTAATGTTTATACACGTTGTGTACAGGTTCCCATTCTTCAGGGGATAGCACAAGGCTCAGGACCCTGCTGGAAAAGACACTGGATCCATCTGTATTTGATTGATGATGCACATGTGTGCAATATTTTATTCGATAGATAGTCTTAAATTTACTTTTCTATATACAGTCTTATTTATGAATTCATATTTACGTTTCTATATAAATTGATACTTTTAACACTATACATTGGACTATATTTATTTACATTTATTATTCATGTGATATAAATTTTGGACATATTTTACTGTTTGGATGTAGTTTGAAATTACATTTAATTTTATCAAGAATGATTTAAAATTTTGGATATTTACATTTGGCATGTGATCACATGTTGTGATATATAATGTTTTGTTTTTAAAACTCAAGTTGCTTTATTTTTAAAACTCAAGCTTTCATTTTATTTGTTAAATATAAAATGAATCTATATGGAAATTTCAAATTAAAAAACACATACATGTGTATATTTTGGATAGCTGAACTACATTTGGCAGGTGATCACATGTTGTGATATAATGTTTTGTTTTTAAAACTCAAGTTGTCATTTTATTTGTTAAATATAAAATGAATCTCTAGATGGAAATTTAAAATTACATTTTCACAATGTGTATATTTTGGATAGTTGAACTACATTGGGCATGTCATCACATGTTGCGATATAATGTTTTGTTTTTAAAACATGAAAGTTGTCATTTTATTTTTTAAACATAAAATGAATCTCTAGATGGAAATTTCAAATTACAAAACATGTATATACGTGTATATTTTGGATAGTTGAACCACATTTGGCATGTGATCACATGTTTTGATATAATTTTTTGTTTTTTGATATAATGTTTCGTTTTTAAAACTGAAGTTGTCATTTTATTCGTTAAATATAAAATGGATCTAGATGGAAATTTCAAATCACAAAACACATGTGTATATATTGGATACTTGAACTACATTTGGCATGTGATCATATGTTGTGATATAATGTTTTGTTTTTAAAACTCAAGATGCCATTTTATTTGTTAAATATAAAATGAATCCTTAGATGGAAATTTCAAATTACATTTTCACAATGGGTATATTTTGGATAGTAAATGTTTGTGCATGTACATTCTCCCCTTTGTATTTAGTTCTGTATGTTGCCAATATTTTACATACATTTTTTTCACAAACATCATTGGATTCTATGTTGTCTATGCAAACATGACAAAAACAAGAATATTTTCTTTTATCCAATGAAAACACATTTTTGGACAACTTTGTTTTAATTGAATGCAATTTTCAAGTCCCTTTTATTGTTTCAATGTCATCTCCAATCAATCTATCTACATCTTGGACCCAAATATGCCAAAAAAGCGTATATGGAAATTCAAACAAGAATATCAATATGTTATTCAAAATACCATCAAAGATAATAATGGTGATAAATAATGTTCAAAATTAGAAATCCAATAAAAAATAAATCATGTACCTCGTACTTACTTTGATTGGTTAGTCTCATGGCTTAGTGCAGTGATGCAACATTGAAAAACTTGTTCAATTGAGACATGTCGGTTTGCACAGTGGTCCCTTTCATATCTTCAAAATGCTCATTTTATACATGCCCCTGCATTGTCATCTTCTCCTTTTCCATGACTAGTCTTAAAGAAATTCCAACAATGTTTAATGTGGGTTATCATATGAAGACAACACAACCAAAAGAATGATCGTGAAGATTTGAATTGACTTGCGCATCCATCTGACCATATCCAATGTTCATTAAATTTTATTTCACGGCTTTTTAAGGAGTCATGAATATTTTCAAAAAATTTTGTACAAAATATGTATCATGTGTACGATCGTCACTGATATAAAAGTGATATTCTTAAATCACATGCTAATTTTAACTAGTGCTTTCTATATGATCAACATTTCGTTCAACATATCTATATAGAATATAGACAAGCATGGATACTTGGACAAAATGATAATATTCTCTTTGTATTTCTTTTTGTGGATCAAATATGTAGTTTTCTGCAAAACCAAATATTGAGAAAATGGTCCCTGGTGGAAAAAATTCACAGGATTTTTTCAATTGCAAGCCTTGACATCAAGCTATAGGGAAATTCTTGTTGTATTTATAATTTTCTGCCTCAAACTTTTTCAAAAACTCTATCACAAAAATTTATTCTTTTTGTAAATCAATTCTTTTAGCACTTGTAGTACTAATTGAACCAATCGATGTATGAATATATTCATATCTCTTCCATTTCACTTTTATGTTGGAAAATGATTGATCATTTATATCGGTACGATATTTGTTTTGAAATTTAGTCAAATTTCCACAATCATCACATTTTTTACCACCAACACATTTCTTTTGGTAAAATAATTCATCGCTTTCTCTTCCACATAGAATTTGAGATATAAAACCGTGGATAGTGGTAGGAGGAGGTGAATCTTTCCAAAAAAATTTACCAAAATTAAGGAATGTGTCATAATACAACTGAAATTACACGTGATAATGACAATAACAAGTGTTGTGTACAGTGATAGGTTTAACATACCATAGTTTTTGTTGCACATAAGCACTGATTGAGACATCAATTTCACGATTATATTATTTAAACTTGTTGAAAAACTCAATCTGAGTGGTGTCCAAGAAATGTTTTGCATGTTCTTCATACTGATTTCATGCTATTCTTCTTCTCATTGAATCCCTTGATTTTGGTGAAACACATGAATTTTTCATCCAATATTCATATATTATTTTTTTAACATCTTCTCCAAGTCTATATTTGTATGGTTGCGTACAAAAAGCTGTCCAAAAAGCGAGTTCATCATTTACATCTATTTGCAATCAAAATTTCTGATGTTTGTGCAAATTTTTTCGTGAGGTTCCTAATGCTTGTGCCATAGGTTTTACCAAGAGATTCTCTTTAGTGCTTGATGAAACCATTTCCATTTGTATTTCTCTAGGTGCATCTAAATCAATTTTCTTTCTATATCTTCCAATTGACATTAGAGCACTATTTATATTTTGTATCACATTTTTCTTTATTTTATTTTTTTATCTTTTGTTGATTTTCGAATACCCAATAAATTCATAGATTATTTTAATTCCTTTGATGTTAAGAGACTTTTCAACATTTGGGCTTAAACTGTCACAATTTTATCTTTGAAGAATGAATCAATAATGTGATTAACATGATATCATGTAACATGGTCAACTTTTTTATCTCCATATGTGTGAGTGTCAACATTTTCTAACATCTCATCACTGATATTGATTTCATTTGTAATTAGAATTAAATTTACATAATGAGCTTACATATTCAATAAATATTTATAATTTCAGTAATACACATTCAACATATATATATACACACACATGATGATTCAATTTCTTCACTTGAATTTATTTCAACATTTTCAACATCTTCAATGAGTGGTTCAATATCTCTTTCAATTTTTTTTATCTCATCATCAATGTTTTGAGGAATATCTCTCATTGTTTACATTGCAAAATATTTTTCAAATTAGTTCATCAAATAAAAATTAAGTTTCACAATACACTAGTCAAATTTTAAATATCAAATTTATAATATTTACATTTACATAATTGTTTCAACTTCTCATTCAGGTTGATTTTCCATTTCAATATTTGAGCCTTCTTTTTTTTGTGATATTCTCTCCCTTGTTCTCTATATTCCTGAGGGTCTCTTGTTCCATCATATTTTCTCTTCCAATTCTGTTGATCTCCCATGATAATTGAGTATGAAGCTCAAACGATTTCCTTCAAATTCCTGTCAAAAAAACTCACTATATCAAAATTTAGACAAAAACTCAATTATAAATAGTTTAAAAAAAAACTAATTTTAAAATTTTTGCACAAAAGACATACTTCAACCCAAAACACATACTTTAAAAATTAATCCTAACCTTTTAAGAAATGTAAATTTAAAAAACACCTCCAAAAAATGTCGTTTGAAAATTAAACCTAGAAAACCTCTAAAAAATGTCTCTTAAACAAAATACCTCCAAAATATGTCTTTTGAAAACTAAGCCCAAAAAACCTCTAAAAAAATATCACTTTAAAAAATATCTCCAAAAAATGTCCTTTGAATATGAAGCCCAAAAAGAGTCCTTTCAAAATTAAGCCCAAAAAAATTTCGTTGCAAAATCAGCCCAAATGAAGAAATGTACAAAATTAGGCGAAAATAATGATTCCATTTTCTGCTATTTATATAGTCGCGAAATGTTTTTTTGGTGGCGCTTCATCAAGTTTTCCAGCCAACGAAATTTTGATCAAAATTTCGGTCGAAATTTGTGTCGTAAGAATTAACGAGCTGGCATGGAAAAAACAATTTGGCTGAACTTCTGTAAAAACTTTGGCTAAACTTTTGTGTTTTTAGAATTAACGGGTCGACGCGGCAGAAAACAATTTGGCCAATTTTTTTTAAAATTTCGGTCGAACCAAAGCGTCTACAACTACAGAACAACTCAACTCTGAACACATTTCTTAAATTTAGAATGATTAAACTCCATCAAACATTACGAATTAACTGTCGGAACCAAGACAAGCATTTGCAGAATTCAATCTACTTTTAGGAAATATAACTTTTTGTGGAATTCCATAAATATTTACTAATTTTCTTTAATTTTGTAATAAAATGGGTGCAAACAATTTCTGAAGTTCATTATGTTTCAGTGAAATCAAAATTCTATATCTTTCAAAATATATTGTAAAAAAATTGAAAAAATTATGGTGCATTACATTGGTCCATTGTCTATAATGGTTAGTTTTTAGATTTTTAGTTTATAACTATTATGCTCAGAAATTTCTCACGAGCCGAAACATATTCAAAATATGCATTTTTTCATATTGGATTAGTTCAAAAAATTCTAATAATTATGATATGCATCAGTTGGTTTCGTAACTATAACGAAACCGAAGTAGACTCTGTCTTGATTGTTATAAGACATTTTTTCTCTCAAAAACACAATTTTTTCAAAGAATACAACAACATGTTTGAACATGACTTTTGATGAATCCTTTGATTGTTAAAGAACACATACTCAAAGAAATGTTAAGTTTACATATCAAATGTGAACAAAAAATTTCCAAAAAACAAGTAATGGAAAGCTAAGAAATTTTCTGAAAAGTTTTATATTTATCGTAAAATGAAATTCTAAACGGAAAAATTGTTTTGTCTTGTAGAAAGTTGTTCTCAAAAAAGGGAAAAAATGTAAACCAAATTTACATTCCCATATATGAGTGCACTGCATGATAGAATGCATTAGCCATACTTGAATAATTGTTACAGAAAATCAAATAAAAGGAAACATTGCAAAAAAAAAGGTTACATGGATATTGATATGGCCCAATAGGTGGCCAGGGGCATTACAAACCATATAAAATTAATTTTTTCATATAGATTCTCGATAAAAGAGAAAATATACAATGGAAAACACACATATTAACATAGATATTTTATCCTCGAAAACAAAAAAATAGGAAAAACTGAAATATTTTTCAATATATTCTTCCTCATAGTATTATAATATGATATATATCCCACATTATTCATAATACTCCATTCCATTTAATTCGGACTAGAATATGACCATAGTTTCTTAATTGAAAATACATCACCATGGGCTAAACCACCATGCACCATAAAACTAGTAAAGATGAAAATCATGTGCCAGAATATTCTTATGATAAGATATTTATATATAATTTCAATTTTGAATATACACTATCATATTTATATATAATTTCAAAGATATTTATATATAATTTCAATTTTGAATATACACTATCATATTTATATATAATTTCCAATTTGAATATACACCCATAGATCAATTAGAACTTGAGGAATAATTACACCTCGACAAACTTAATCCCTCTTAGTGGTTGAAACCAAAAAGATACAATAGAAAACAAATTCATTGAAATAGAAATTTATGGTCAAAATCCAAAAACAAAAAACCAAAATTAATTTTCAATATATTCCTTTTTATAGGATTACAATACGATATCTATATCCACTAAATCCATAAACTAATAATCCAGTTACCTAGAAGTAGAATACATCTATAGTTTCTTTATTGAAACTACAATAGCATATATCTAGATTTAAGATGGAGCTAGGTTAATCTTTATTATTAACTATATTTAAGATTTCAATTTAATTTCTTTTTAGGAGTTTAATTTTGAAATTTTATAAAATAGATATTTCATTATATATTTTAATTGGACTTTAATGCTCTTCAACTATAATAAAAAATAGACTTAATTTTAGAAGTATCATACTTTATATTGTGATTTTTTTTATATTATTAATATTATTATTATTAACCGTAGTGAATAAATAACTCATTGGAGTTTCAATTATAACATAAAGATATGTATCTAAAGTAAATTGCTCTTTTACCGTGGTGAGAAAACCAAACTTATCTCTTTAAATTAAACCTAGGTAGATGGTAGAATAGATAATGCTCCCAAGTGCTTAAGCTACTAATTTCAGCCATGTCTCTACTTATAGTATTAAAATACATAATTCTTAATTATATTAATTAAAATTCAAAATATATTGATTTAAAATATGTCAATTAATATAAATCTAAATCTTGCACTTGAATATAATTTTATTGTAAAGTTGGCTTTTCAAATTAAACCTGGGTGGATGGTAGAATAAATAATGCTCTCCTAAGTGTTTAAACTACTAATTATAGACATGCCCCTACTTATGATATTAAAATACAAATAATGCTTATAATATTAAAATACAGATAATTCTTAATGGTATTAATTAGAATTCACAATGTATTGATTTAAAATATGTCAATTAATATAAATCTAAATCTTGCATTTTGAATACAATTTTATTTTAATATAATAGTATATTCTATTTTCAATTTTGTTGTCAAGTTATTGTCTATTCTATTAAAGAGTTAGTTAAATTATTTAAATTTTTAGGTTAAGTGATTCTCTGTTATTTCTTTATTGTTTTTAAATTTCTAGAGATTATTTTAAAAGTACTATTATTCTGCGAATATTTTTTTGCGTAAATATAATATTGTTATTATGTGTAAATAATTATCTAGTTGATGTTGTTCAAGATTAATTGTATCAACACACTTTCAAATTGTGTGCAATATTCTAGATTTTTCAAACTATTAAAAAAAATTTCAATTTCTTTAACTACATTTCTTTCCAAGAATCTCAACAACATCAATTTCAAAATCTTGCATTCATATCCTGAAATATCATTACGAATAACTACAAAAATCAAGATTCCCAAACATTAAATTGACATCCAGTTCATCAAATCTCATTTTATTATAAATTTCTTACTAGTGTTTCTACATTGCTAGCTTTTACACCCAATCCTTGGAACGACGATTGTTTTGATCTTTTTAAATAACTGTACACTATTTCAATTAAAAGAAGTCAACTATTTTCATTTATAAAGGTTGATAATTCCAGTTATATATCAAGATGTTATTTAATAAAAGTAAATATTAATTAATTATTATATATTAATTTTAATTATTAATTAGCTTATATATATTAGTTTTAATTAAAAAATTATTGAAATGATACTCATGTATGTTAAATTTTATATTACGTCGATCCTTTACCATTTAAATAAATGTAGTTGGGCTACTGTAATAATATCGATTGCAATGATCATCAAATTACAAAACCCTCTTCACTAAATAGTTTAATGAAATATCAACCATCCAAATTCTTACCAAAACATCCGAAACTCGTTAATTCTTGTTATAAATCTTTACAAAACATGCAAATACTTTGGACATTCATACTTATTATACTTGGCAATGGTAGCTGGGTGTATTGGTTCTCGTTCAAATTTTCCCTTATTTAAGATTTTATTAATGTTTTGAGCCAAAATTTAAAATTTAATTTTTCTTGTTTGGCTGGTTAAATAAATTGATGTTTTATTGGTGAAAATTTTCATGTCTATAATTAATTAAATAAAACAAATGCAACACACAACAGATCTCACACAACACAACTTGTCGTTAGCTCAATGACAACATTACATATTTATAGCATAGGCACTCAGATAATCTTCCTAAGTTTGGGGCAACAATCCTGAACTGGTGGAACTAAACTCTAATTATAAAACTCGTTCAACAAACCATAACCACTCCTATTTCTACATTTTTCTAGATTATTCTCACATCCTCCCTTAATGCAGAAATGGATTTTCTACAACACCTAATTTACTTCTAAAAATTTCAAACTTGAGTGTACCAACAGGCTTGGTAAAGATATCAGCCATATTATCTTTGGTATTAGAAAATACTAAATCAATTTCATTTGATTCAATCTTCTCTCATACAAAGTGGTATTGTAGCTCAATGTGTTTTGATCTGGCATGATATACTGGATTGTGTGCTAATTTGATAGAACTTTGATTATCACAATTTATGCATGTTGAACCACTTTGCTCCTCTTTGAGATCTGCAAAAATTCTCCGCAACCAAACAACTTCACAAGTGGCATTGGTCAAAGCTTTGTACTCAGATTCTATTGATGATAAAGAAACAGTTGGTTGTTTCTTGCTACTCCATGACACAACCCCTGATCCTATATGAAATGAATAGCCAGAGGTAGATCATCTATCATCAGGATTTCCTGCCCATTCTGAATCAGAAAAACCTGTCAGTACAACATCAGATTCATTAGTATACATAATACCTAAATTGATTGTTCATTTTAAGTATTGGAGAACTTTCTTTGCAATGTTCCAGTGATTTCCTGATGGCTTAGCCATAAGCTGACTAAGGATACTGACTGAGTATGCAATGTATGGTCTGGTAGTGGTGAGATAGTTCAGACTTCCCACCAACTCACAATATAAATTTCTATTTGCCTCTTTATTTATATCTTATTTGTACAACTTTGCATTCTATTATAAGGGAGTAGACATAGCTTTGCAATCACTCATATTGAAATTTTTAAGAATTTCCTTTGTGTATTTAATTTGAGTGATCAATGTTTTACGAGGCTCTCTCCATACCTCAATTCCTAAAGAGTAATGTAATTCACCCAGATCTTTCATTTCAAATTCCTGAGACAACTGAAGTTTAATTTCTTCAATTAATATGTAAGTAATGCATATGATAATGAGATCATCCACATATAAAGATATTAAAGAAACATTTCCTTCTTCATCTTTCTTAACATATAGGTTAGGATCATTTTTGCTTTTCACAAACCCATTCTGATGAAAAAAGGTATCAATCTTTACATACCATGATCTCAGCACCTGTTTCAAACCATATAAGGCTTTTCTTAACCTGCGAACTAGATGCTCATGTCCCTGTTTGACAAACCCCTCAGGTTGAACTAGATAAACTTATTCCTTTAAATCATCATTCATAAAAGCAGATTTGACATCCAATTGATGTATATTCTAATTATTTTTTGTAGCTAAGGAAATCAGTACTCTAATTGTATTCAATTTAGCTACTAGTGCAAAAGTATCTTAATAATAAATTGCCTCATGTTGAGCATATCCTTTTGCAACTAATCTCACCTTAAATTTATCAATGCTACCATCTGCTTTAAATTTAGATTTATACAACCATTTTCTTTCAATTGGAACTTTTTCTCAGGGATTTCAACTAATTCCCATGTTTTATTTTTCATAAGAGAGTCATATTCATCGGTCATAGCATTTCTCCATTGTTCATGCTCTTTAGCTTGTTCATAATCAACTATTTCTACAACATTCATGATATTAGACATCAAGGCATAATCTCTATACCTTGCAGGAAGCTAGGTTTTCCGGGTTGACCTTCTTGGTTATACAATACCTATTGGAGTTCCATCCATGATTCTCCTTCTTTGAGGTGAATCTTCCTCTCGTGATGAATCACTAATACTGGATGTTCTCATGCTTCTTTCATTCTGATCTTGAACCTGTACCTATACCTGTTCCTGTTCCTGTTTAACCAAAATATCAATTTTGAAATGATCATCATTAGAGATATGCCAATAATCATTCATTGTATCACTTTTATCAACATTCTCATGAAACACCACATATCAACTTGCAAAAATTTTATGTGAATTGGGATCCAATAGTTTATATTCTTTCTGATATGTACAATACCCAATAAAAACACACTTTATTGACATTGCATCAAGCTTTCTTCTGTTATCCTTAGGAATATGTGCAAAGGCAGTACATCCAAATACTCTAAAATGACTGACATTAGGTTTATGACCATAAATAATCTCAAAAGTAGTTTGAAAAGCTAATTTTTTAGTGGGACTTTGATTCTTCAAATAAATAGTGGTATTAATGGCTTCTGCCCAGAAAACATTAGAGATGGTTTTACCTTGAAGCATACTATGAGCACACTCCACTAGTGTTCTATTTTATCTCTCAGCAACACCATTTTGCTGAGGAGTATGGGGTACTGTGAACTATTGTTTGATCCCATGAAATTTACAATACTTGTTAAACTCTCCTGATTTATATTCACCATCCTGATTTGTTCTGAGAAATTTAATGTATTTTCCTATTTTCTTTCCAATCAAAGTTCTGAATTCTTTAAAATACTCAAATACATCACCTTTTCTTTACATGAAATAGACACATGTATATCTAGATCTGTCATCAACCAAAATAAGAAAGTAGGAAGCACCACCAAGAAACCTAGTTTGCATAAGTCCACATACATTAGTGTGAGTTAATTCAAGTATATCATATTGTATTTTCTCTGTATGAATGGGAAAATCCTCTTTATGCTCCTTTCCAGGGGCACAAGCTTCACATGGTAAATGTTCACACTCCATAACAAGAAGACCTTCAACCATTGTTTTTATTTGCAATAACAATAAATCATTGTAATTTAGGTGCCCATACCTGTGATGCCATAACTCTGCTGTTGATGTTGTTGTGGATGTCAATGCAACATTATGCTTCATTGTCACATCCAATTTATACAATCCACCAACCCTGGTAACTATGGAAACAACCCTGTAGCAATCTTCAACATCTTTCACAATACACCTCAATTTACCAAATTCCACTTTTAAATTATTATCAGTGATAGTTGAAACACACATAAAATTATTTTTAATACCAGGAACATACATCACATCATGAATCTGTCTCATTTGTCCATTAGGTAAGTACACACTTATTATGCCATAGCCTTGGACATTATGTGGCCTATTATCTCCTAGGTAAATCTGTGTGCCATCATTTTTCCCGTAATATTTATCATACCATTCTTTATTACAAGTCATATGAGCTGATGCACCAAAATATATGAACCAAGCAGTCTCATCATCATTTTCAGTAGACATTGTAGCATCAGAAAGAAACAATTTAAGATTTTTAAATCCATTAGTAACTGAAGTGTCTCTGTTCATGAAATTTCCATTATGCCTTCTATGTCTCTGATTTGATTCATGATTCTTTCTTCTATAGCAACTTTAGCTAGATGTCCAGGTTTTCTACAATAATCACATTCAATATTTCTCTTAACATAAGAATCAGGATGTGTCATACCTTTCTGCTTTTCTTGAAAACAACTATGTTCCTATCCCATGGTCTCCCTTGGAGTGATATTTTACCTCTTGCAATCAATGCCAATTCAGAACCATTTGAATCCAATTCAAAATGTTTCACACTCTCTTCTTCTTGAAGAATAATTCCAACCAATTCATCAAATGTAGAAGGCGTTTGTCCAGCTAAGAGTGCTAAAATAAAGACTTTATAGTCTTGGACTAAACACTTCAAAGCAACAATTACTAAATCTCTACTAGACACCTTTTCACCAATGTCACCAAGCTTATCACTTAAGTATTTAATTCTAGAAACAAAGTTGTTGATGCTTTCATTGGCTTCCATTTTGATAGATAGTAGCTTCGTTTTTGAAAATAAAATGTGGTTTACATTATTAGTTTAGTACAAACCTTTGAGAGTTTCCCATGTGTTCTTTGAAGATGTATAGTCTCGAATGTGAGGAATGATGTTGTCCTTTACATACATGTGCAATAGCACTTTCGATTTCATTTCTCACTTATCCCATTCTGGAATCACGGTGGCAGCAACATGCTTGGGCTCATCACCTTTGACAATCGTCCACAGGTTGTATGCCTCAAGAACGGTGACCAACTTAAACTTCCAATTGACGTAGTTTTCGCCATCAAGTTTGGTGGATTCATTTAAATATGAATTGGCAAGAGGATTAGCCATTGTTTTCAACATCGATGACCAGTTTCAATTGCAAGAAATTAATACACTACAATGATCCACTTGAAAACTTGCAGAAATCATAGTTTTCACAACTCGGAGGCAATCGAACTGGCAGCCATAGTGAAATAGAGGCACTAATCAACAAAACAAGGCTGACAATGAAAATAGTTAATCCACAACAAATTTCAGCATAACGTAGTGGTGTGGTGGTGATGCAACAAATATACAACAAAACACTTGGTAATACATTGTCCATCTGGATTGATGGAATGATGAGAGATGCGCATATAGAAGAAGAGGAGAGCACTTGATTTAGCAACACGTGATTTTGGAAGCTCAGATGTTCATCTGAAATAGAGTCGAAACATAGCTACACAAATCTCGCCTCGCAAATTTTCCTTGATAGAAAAATGGGTGAACAATGTTGAGATAATAAAAAAGGAGGTGATTTAAATATTTGAAGAAATCGATCCTACAGGAGATCACGAGGATCACCACAGCAATCCACGGACACAATGCCAAATCATGCATAGGCTTGCCGTCTCAAAGAGCATGCTAAGCTGCTTTTTGTCACACCATTCCTCTTCTCTCTTAAACCAGACTATGCACAACAATCTCAATTCCACTCAATCAATCCTGAGGTGTATTGTTAGACATAAATCGTCCAACGCTCACCCCGTTATAATTTGGGGAATTTTATAGTCACATTCAGCATGAAGGGACCCCAGAAGGAGTTTTCTATACGCCATGAAGGAGTGGTGTAAGGAGAGACTGGAGATAACGAGCCTCCCGATGTGCCCTTATGACTTCTATACATTTGATACCACAACACCTTTGATACCATGGGCTATCACAGCCTTCACACGAGCTCTACCTTCACGCACAAAAGGGCCTTTCATGCAGGCTCGGCATGTTCGAATTCATTCACAATACCTGCAACCATGGCGCTCTGATACCAAATTAAATAAAACAAATGCAACACACACAATTTGAGACAGAGCTCACACAACTTGTCATTAGCTCAATGATAACATTACATATTTATAACATAGGAACTCACCTAATCTTCCTAAGTTCAGGGCAACAATCCTGAACTGGTGGACCTAAACTCTAATTATAAAAATTTCATTCAACAAACCATAACCACTCTTATTTCTACATTATTCTAGATTATTCTCACAGAATTCAGTAAATATTTCTCAATCTCTTGTTGTCAAAACTTATTTTGTTGGAACACCTAATCCTACATGGGTAGGTGTGGAATGCGAAAAGTCACAATGGAGTTCAAGTGACCTTGGAATGTGAAACCAAGAGTCACACCATTGTACTATAAATGTACATATTTGTATAATGGAAAATAAGAAAGCCTCACGCTTATCTTTCATTGTGTGTTGAGTCTCTTGTGTGTGTGTGTTCATCTTCCTCATACACCATGTGTGTGTTAACATGGTGTTTAACATGGTATCAGAGCGAGTGATTGTTGGCCCTGCTCCAAATTGAGTGAGCCATTTGTGTTTATGGCCTGTGCATATCTGCAAAAATTCTTGACATTTTTGCAGCATTTAGAGAGTTTTTTCAGCAGACATTTTGTTGGATTCAGAATGGTGTTTTGAAGAAAAGCAGCATTGTTTTTTAGAAGGAGCAGCATTCAAAATCCTTGGCAGCATTCAGAAATTGGTTTGGATAAACGCAGCCTTGTGCATCTGAAGGTTTTCTAACTGCTCATTTATGCCTTTAAATTCTGCATCTTAAAGAGCTACTGAAATAGTGTTTTAAATTGGGTTTCTAAAGAAGAAGTTTTTGGTTTTTAATGAAAAATAATTCTGAGTTTTTCCATTGAAAGTTTCTGCATTTTTAAGCTGCCAGAAAATAGTTTAAAGAGGGTTTTTGAAGAAATTTCTGAGATTTCTAAGCTCTCTAAATTTTGGGTTCTTCTGATGTTGGGCTATTGGAAAAATTTCTGGCTTTTACTGTTGAAATCTTCTGGAAAATTCTGCATTCTGGGTTTCTCTGCTGCTGGAAAAATCATTTTTGCAAGTTTACAAGTTCCTGCAAATTATTCTGCTATATATTTGGAAGAAAAAATTCTGCTGCTAGATTTCTTACT
Source organism: Pinus albicaulis (assembly GCA_034641835.2). NCBI lineage: Eukaryota > Viridiplantae > Streptophyta > Pinopsida > Pinales > Pinaceae > Pinus > Pinus albicaulis. The sequence goes on along the minus strand of CM076569.1, from coordinate 371,176,035 downwards.
CCTCTCTGTTGTTTTAACATTTAAAATAAATAAATAAATAAATATGCAATCGACCCCCTCTCCACAACTCACGCGCTCCTACACTACCTATAACCTCACCTCACAGTGCTGCATCTCTCAAACTACGTCATTCCTTTACTGCCCTTTCAAACGCTCCTCAACACATTGCGCCCTCGACATATCTGCAAACACAACCTACGCTACCCACAGCGCGCTCCCCATACCTGTCTGCACTTACCAACTCGACCCACAACATTACACACTCCACCTTGCTTACCCATCCTACCTCACAACCTTACGCCCCTCCGTGCAATTTTTTACAACCCTTCTGCCATTTCGGCTCTCTGCCGCCCCTTAACCATATGCCCTCTACCCAACCATTACCAAATGCCTCACACTCCTCTCTACTCGCGGCCTGCTCACACTACTCAACACTCCGCCTTTCATACCTTTCGCCCTTCCTCTATATGCTTCCCCTACCCTATCGATCCCACCCCCTCACCACGGCCTTTCCCCTCTCTCTGCGTAGAACCCTCCACCCTGTCCCCTTATCACTCCCCTCTACGTATATTAAAATTTCCCATATAAATATAATACCCTTAGTCCCCTTCCCAGTAAATTTCCTTCCCTTTTTAATATTCTCTCTTCCTTTAATATAATACCCCCCTCTCATTTCAAATAAATTTCCCATCTTTTTTTAAATTCCTCCTCCTTTTAATTAATCCCTTCCCCCATTATAAAATTCCCTTCCCTTTCTTCTTAATTTTATTTTAATATAAGTCTCCCCCCCTTTTAATAAATCTCCTCCATTTTTAAATTGGTTCCCACATTCCCATTTTTATAATCCTTTTTTTAATCCCATTTTAAATTAATCTCTTTCCCTTTTAAATTCCCTCCATTCTTAATTAATTTAATTTTTAATTAATTAATTAAAAAAAAACAACAGGGAGAGAGGAAGAGCAGAAAGAGAGGAAGAGAGAGAAAATGAACAGTAGAAAATGAAGAAAAAATGGACTGAATACTGCAGATTTGACATTGTGTGATTTCTGGCATAAGAGTGATTTTTTGAAGAAATTGACATTTGAAGACAAGTTTGCCATCATTGAAAACAACTATTTGAAGAAGAAAATTTAGCTGCCATAAAAAGATTCTTGCACGTGTTTTCATCTACACATTTACAAATATTTTGCAGAGATATGTATTGAGCTAACATTGTATTTTGAGTGGAATTTGCATCTTCTTCATAGTTGCAATCAATATTTTAGTTGTTGGATTGTTGATTGCCCTCCATCATTTGAGGAGCAGATTTTGTACTTAAGATTTCCATAGTTGGAAATTCTTTGGAGTCATTTGTATTGGTTGTTGAATCACATTGTAAACGGGTGCATTTTCGGTTGAAGCTGACACCCTTTCATTTTTTGAGCCTAAGTTGTTGAAATGGCTAAAATCAATGAGGTATTAGAGTTGTTGAGTAACCCCATTCATTCAAATCTTGATGATGTGATAAAAATGAACAAGCATGCTCTTTGTAATATTCAGATTTTTTTACAAGATGCATAAGAGAAGATTGAGTTTTTGCAGTTGGAATCTCAGCTTCAACAAGACGAACTTCAGAAAAAGAGTCACCATTCTGAACCTGTTTCTATTCAGAAGATTGTGAAGGACTCTCATCAGAAGAAACAAGATAAAGTTGCAGTTGATTCCCATTCAGTTCCTTGCACTAGAGTAGATGTACATGCAGATGTAGCAGCTCAGCCTGCACTTCCTAAGCCCATCATCAGACCCTGGGAAGAGCTTTTCCACAACAAGCACAGAACTGGTCTTGGATATGACAAGGATGTGTCCTTTCATATTCGAGACTACACCAAGCCCATCATATTTCAGAGTGCCGGATTCCTGTATCACAGTTCACCTGCAGTTGTTCCAGATCCTGCTCCACTTCCACAACAACAACATCAGATTGAGAAATGCCAACACTGTGATCGAGTTGGCCATATGAAAGATCACTATTTTGATCTTCATCCATGCAAGCACTATGGTCGGCACACTCATTCTTCAGACATATGCTTCAGACACAAGCCTCCTGCAAGAACCAAGATTCATCTTGGATGGATTGCTTCTTGGCAATGGGCATTAGCAGCCAAGAAGATTTTTACGACACATGTTAGAACTTGTTCATGGATATTGAGTAAACTTGCAGTTGAGTTTTCACCATCATCTCACCTTGTCCCTGACAGGGGGGAGAATGGTGGTCATGTAAAATCTTCGACGATAGATCAAGCGAGCCTGAGCCACAATCTCTCATTCCATGTTCAGAGTTGTAGCCAGCAGTTCAAGCGAGCCTTAGCCACAATTCTCCATTCCAGATTCAGAGATGTAGCCAGAGACACGGATGCCCATGAGCATGCCTTCGGTTGGTGGAAAACCTTAAACCATCATCTTTGGTTGGTGGACAACCTAAAACCACCATAGGTAGTAGACCTCCCTTCTTTTAGGTCGAAGGTCTCCCTTTCATATATGAGGAACACTTCCTCTAGCAGAAGCCTTCAGCTTCTTGCCAGCTTTGGTTGAGTTCCAGGAAATGCTTCAAAGCATTCCAGAGTTGTTGGTAATCCTAAAACCATCATAGGTAGTAGACCTCCCTTCTTTTAGGTCGAAGGTCTCCCTTTTTTATGAGGGACAATTCCTCTAGCAGAAGCCTTCAGCTTCTTGCCAGTTTTGGAAGAGTTCCGGGAACTGCAACAAGTTTTACGTTCCAGTGTTTGTGGTCATCCTAAAACCACCTCTTTTTTCCAACATTTCAGAGAGTTGATTCAGCCCAAGTGCTGCCATGTATACTTTGCAGATTTGTATTACAACTCTTTTCTTGAACTCACACATACCCCTTCGGATTAAGGGGGGATGTTGAACACCTAATCCTACATGGGTAGGTGTGGAATGCGAAAAGTCACAATGGAGTCCAAGTGACCTTGGAATGTGAAACCAAGAGTCACACCATTGTACTATAAATGTACATCTTTGTATAATGGAAAATAAGAAAGCCTCACGCTTATCTTTCATTGTGTGTTGAGTCTTTTCTATGTGTGTGTTCAGCTTCCTCAGACACCATGTGTGTGTTAACATGGTGTTTAACATATTTAATGAAGTATCAACCATCCAAAATTTCCCAAGAACATCCAACGCTCATTCATTATTATTAGAAATATTTAAAAAACATGCAAATACTTTAGACATTGGTTCTCGTTCAAATTTTCCCTTATTTAGGATTTTACTAATGTTTTGAGCCAACATTATATTACGAATTATTTAAAATTTATTTTCTCTTGTTTGATTTGTTAAAAAAATTGATGTCTTATTGGTGAAACTTTTCATGTCTATAATTTAGTAAACATTTCTCAATCTCTTGTTGTCAAAACTTTTTCATGTTTATAGTTTAGCGATTTTTTTTAATCTCTTATGGAGACTTTTTCCATGTTTATGATTTAGCCAAAAAAAAATTATCTCTTATTTCCAAGGACATTTCCATGTTAAAAATTTAGCCAAATTTTTTCGATGTCTTCTTTCCAAGAAGTTTTCAATGTCGTGATTGTAGGCATGTCAACATGTGGGCGTATTTTCCTAAGCTATTCATATTTTCTCCATCTAACTAGATTTTGTTTTCACATTATAATATATAGCGATGCATACCCAAAATTGATAATACATTTTTATGTTTGAAACCAATAAGATATTTATTCAATCCTAATTTCAATAATTTTACCTTCATCTTCAGTAGATTTCAATATGTTTCATGTGAGTATAAGAAGTCAATCACAAGAAAAAAAATCACGATCATCTCCTGTATAGTTCAATCCAGAAAATAAGTCATTGATATTACCTATTCTCCTATCCTATGCCATTTTTGTGTTTCTTTAACTATTCTTCTATTGTCCTACAAGATTAGGAAGAGGGAAGTAAGAAATGCTAAGATAAGGAATCGTTAGATATATTTTTTAAATATATCTCAGTCGGTTAGAGTGAGATAGTGATGCCCAAATGGTGCTCAATGAAAATACCTCAATATTCGTTTATAAAATTCCCTCTCTCCTACTGATATTTTTTTTCATTTAAATGATTTGAAGGATGGGGGAAGGTACTACGTATGGGACCAATTCTGAGGAGGAAAGGGATATAATGACGAAATGGTCCTACTGTATTGGGCCCTTTTCCTTATTTATTGCAGTTCTTGAACATTGTGTGTCACAATGGGCTACTAGCTTTTTTCCATGAGGGGGGACTTTATCTTTCATTTTCCTTCGCATAAACCACTATGGCGACATATTTATTCTTTCATCGAAATAAAATCCAAAACTATTCTCACTGATTCCCTTTTTATATTTTTTCCTGTATTAAATACACATATAACCCTTGGGGTTTTCCCAAAATTTTAAACACCAAAAAATTATTGGTGGATCTCATCCCAAGTCAAGGGTTGGTACTAGTCGAGATTTGGAGGTTTGAGATTTCAAGGGCTCATCTATACATGATATACATGTCCCACCCCAAGGTCAGAGTTTAGATATGGGCAAGGTTGGGGTCAGGTTGTAGTGAACATTGCCCACTTCATTTTTCCATGACTAAATGTGACTCATTCCAATAAAGTTTCAGTTTCAAGCTCCATCGGGTCTGAATTCACACGTAAGTCTCAGAACTCCCCAAGGCTACTCCTAATTATCGAATTATGCATGCTTCCCATTCAACAGCTGGGCACATATTTAAGTACTAAATGTTTCTCAATACCGAGTGACCCAATGCAAAAATCACACCATGCAAATATTCACAACTTCTAGCCCGTTTAGGAGTACACCATTCTCAACAATTAATCACCCAAATTGTGCTCATTGACGCTGTATAATTTTCGATCCTCAAAGAAACAAAAACGTGTGCTTTATGATGATATTTACATCATAACTTATCCACAAAGAAATCTTATAGAAAGTACAATGACCTCGTCTATTTCTTGGGTCTCACTTCTTTCTAATGAATCCAATATATATGTAAATAAAGGAAAGAAAAACAAAAAGAAATAAATCATATTTATTTTTTTAGAACATTAATATATAGAGAGGGTTTACAATGGTTCACTTCCCAAGTTATTTCTCAAGCTCTCTCTCACTCATTTCTCTTCTCTACCAAGAGCTTTATTATTTCCTCTCTGAAAACTTCCCTCTCTAACTAAGATCCCCTTTCTCATTTTATATACATAATAAAAATAAGGAAAACATATCCCAATATAATAATCACACACAACATATATCCCAATAATCTAAAACTACTCATAGCTAAACTATACACTTGCTTCATTCACATAGGCTACTTGAGAAAAACACCAACTCTCCCAAAATATCTTAATAATTAACATTAGAGAAATTTTGAGGTCTGCAATGAGCCTTTTAAGGAATATTACAAAATAATAGTGGAAATAATCAAATAGGAATAGATTATATCATCAAATTTTAGAAGGAAAAAGGAAAAAAGCTATTTTTTTGCAAACTCATATTTTCAACTTATCTCCATATTTTTTTACTCAAATTTAAAGTGGGAGTGCTCTTTGGATGCAAAAATTCATTCCTAATCCAAGAAGTGCCCATGTTGCATAATTTTAATGGACCCTTCTACACAAAAAATGAGAAATACATGAATAAATATTATTTAAATCACATTTTTAATGTATTTCATGTAGTACGGTCCATCAAAAGTATTGAACATGGGACTCCTTGGATGAGGAATTAAATTCTTCATTGAATGAGCACTCCCATTTAAAATGTAAGTAGAAATTTAGGGAGATAATTTGAAAATACAAGTTGAAAAAGTAGTTTTTTATTTTTCGTTTTTTATTTTTTTTACATTTTTACTCCAGAAATGGTGAATCTTCCCCCATGGTTGAAATAATCACCTTGAATCCTATTGGTTATTATAAATTTGATTTTATTTGTACATTTTTTTAAGGTCCATTTAAGACTTTAAAATTTATCTAATGATAGTTCTTGATTCTTTTATGCTCAGGACACTTGGTTTTACATAAGAAATTCCTAATTTATGTTTTATACAAATTTACATTGGGAAAATTCTATGCCCCCCTTTGGGTCAAATTAAAATGGTTTGTCCGAGGTTGATGCAATTACACCATACTCCCATGGTCGAAAGAGATATGACCTCCTGGCCATATATCTTAAAATTATTGTAGTCTCTCCTAGATCCCAAACCTTATGTTGTTGATGTCTACTAGCTCGGTTGCCTTGTTTTCCTATAATGGTCTTCAATTTTCCAAGATGTCATGCATGGTTTGTTCTTGCCTCACATGCACTTTGCTGAGGAAATTTTGTTACATTCAGCCATATTTTTTGGTTAACGTCTTCATCTCCTTCATTATACCATCTCCCATCTATCTTCCTCATCGAGATCACCAATTCCTCTAATTTGATGGCTAAATCGTTCTCTTACTAGATCAAATTTTTTATCAAAAAAACTTCCAAAAAATTCATGGATTCAACTACCATTCATTATTCTTCTCCATTATTGTCCTAAAAAAAAAAATGATTTCATTCATTGTAGGTTCTTAGCTCCTTTTCAATACATATTTCTATTTCATACTCTCTAGTTGAAAATGACATAAATATTTACTTTCATGAGACATATTTGTCTCGTGATGCCCTTACTCTCCTCCTCATGGCATAATTTCACCCCATTTTCTAAACTACTAAATATCCCTCCATCTTAATACTTTTTTAAAAACTCCACAATGGATGGGTACCATTTTCTGGTTGATTCTCCTATGTAGCTTCCATGAATTACAATTTCCTCATTACCAAGCTCTATGCTTTCACCAAGATAGGTTTTTACTCGATTCCCAGTCTTGTTCTTTCACAAAATTCTTCTTGATATCTACTTTAGAACTTGTTCTTTGTGTTCTCCTCAGTTTATTTCTCTTCCTAAGTTGTCTTAGCTTCCTCCATAGGAAATTTTCCAAGTTCCTTCACCCACAACCTTCTTCTTCTGCACTCTTATACTAATTTATACAATAGTGCTACTACAATGGGCCATTTTCCTTATTTCTCTTGGCTCTTGAAAATTTTGTGTCACAATGGCCTACAACCTTACTTCCATTAGGGGGGAGTTCATCTTTCTTTTTCCTACACGTAGACCATTATGGAGAAATATTTCTTATTTCCATGAATAAAGTCGAAGCCTCTTCTCATCGATTCTCTTTTCATTTTTTGTCTTAGATTAAATACGCATATAAGCCTCAGGGCTTGCAAGTAACAATAAATGCAATACAAAATATTTGTAGGTCCCGGCTCGATTCAAGGGTTGGGACTAGTCGAGGGTTAGGGGTCTAATATATCAAGGGTCTGATTATATGGTTCCTGCCCCGAGGTCAAGGGTCAAAATATGGGTGAGATCATGGTTTGGGTTGTAGGGTGAGATCATGGTTTGGGTTGTAGTAAAGACACCCCACTCCACGTCTACCCCTTATTCCAACTGAATATTGGTTTTGGACTCCACCACATCTGAATTCACACATAAGTCTTAGAAATCCCAAGGATACTCCTCATCCACTTATCCATGCTTCCCATTCAACAAATGGGTACATATTTAAGAAACTAAGTGGCCTAGTGGAGAATTCATACCATGAAAATATTTAGAACTTCTAACCCATTTAGGAGTACACCATTCTTGCCATTTACTCATCCAAATCATGCTCATTAGAATTGTGAAAATTTTTATCCTCAAATCAACATACATAAGTGATTTACACTAAAATTTAAAACATAACTTATACCCAAATAACTCTTCCATAAATTATAATGACCTCATCTATTTCCTGGGTATCGTGCCTTTCCGATGAATCAAATATATTTGTAAACAGAGGAAATAATAACACACAGAAATAAATCATATTTCTATTAAGCAAAAAAATAATGTGTTTAGAGGGTTTTTAGTGGCTCACTACTCTGGTTCCTTCTTGAGCTTTCTCTCTCTCTTTTCTCTTCTCTACCAAGAGTTATCTTCTTTCCTCTACGAAAATTTCTATCTTTAAATAAGATCCCACTTCTAATTTTCTATACATAATAAAAAAAAATGAAAAAAATATACCAATAGAATAATCACATGGGACATTTATCACAATAATATTAAACTAGTCACAACTCAGCTAAACACTTGCTTCCTTCACACAAAACCACTTCGGAAAAATAGCAGCTCTCCCAAAATATTCTAATCGTCAAACAGTTCTTGATTCTTCTATGCTCGGGACACTTGGATACATAAGAAATCCCTAGTTTTTAGTGTATATAAATTTACGTTGGGAAATTTCCACTCAAGGATAATGAGGCCTAGGAAATGTACAAGAAATTCAAGGCTAACTTCTAGATAAGTTGTTTAGTTTAATTTTTACATTACTTATGTTTGGGGCATTCATAAAACTTTATATTTAGGTGATTTTAAATTTTTAATTTTTTCCCCTAATAGGATGTGTTCAGTATGCCCTGTGTCATGTTAATTTATTTTTGTTTTCAGTCAGTATTTTGGTAAGAAGTAAGCCCTTTCTATATAATATAATTTGGGAACATGGCACATAATTTCTATTTATTCCTTCTACAGTCATTTTTATAGTGGATAAATTTGACCTTTCATGGGCCCTATACTAATCGGTAAACATCACCAAAAATGTAATTAGAAGGTCTTTCTCTCAAGGTTGAGAGTGCAATTTGTTGGGCTTCAAACCCAATCTAACTATAGGAGATGGGATTCAAAATATTATGTGTCCAAAGAAAAAAGTAATTATAAAAAACTTTGAAAGCTACAAATACAAGAAGAGGACATGAAATATTACTACGGAATAAAAATATAGGAGAAACCCTCAAGTTCAGGAAAATCGACTTACCATTATGATTAAAAGAAGTTTGATCATGTCACTTTTGTGTTTTGTGGTAAGCTCAAGGTACATATATATATAAAGCTTCACAACATACTCTATATTAATCAAACTCAAGGTTTAATGCTTAAACAATGTGAGTTAAGTAATTTTGAACTTACAAGAGGGCCAATGAAGTCTCGTTTTTTGAGAAAGGATGCACAAATAGTGTTCTTGGTTGTGTTTTAAGAAATACTCAGATTTATATAATGATTCTGGTGTAATCTATTAATTTTAATAAACTCTTCCTATGTTTATACAGTGACCCAGCTTGCGCAACTTGTAGTTGATAACTCCCCGTGGCTTAACTATTAATCCAATTACAGTGAACTTGTAAAACCTCTGGAACATACTTCCCACAAAGGAAAAAACAAATTTTGATTCGAAGAGAATCAATAATAATAATTTTGTTCATTCAATCCAAATCCAGATACCCCAATGTAGTGTTTATGGACAAAAAAATACTGGAATTGTGGCATTATCAACTTAACATACTTTGGTGATCTAGATATTTGGTGAAATATTGACATGCTTGATTTTGCCTTTATTCAAGAACTTTAGAAGCACTAATAATGTATCGTATCATAATAAAAAGTTCCCGTGGTTAAATGGAAAGTTATTTGATAGTCACCTTAGTATCCATGTGTTGTTCTTTTTTTACTTATCTAAGTTTAGCATGCTTGCATTCATAAGTTCCATGCTTTTCTGCTAGTCGAGGAGAAGGATTCTTTGACAAAAATAATATGTACACTTGACGTGCCTAAATATGTTATGAGGTCCATTTGAGGAATAATTTTGGGTTTATTAGGGCTTCCTATATGCATAGCACATGCAAAAACATTGCTTCTACACCCTATATCATAGATTTAGCAGCATTTTGGAAGATTACACAATTCTTATATCAAATTATCTAATTATGTTTACCAAGGATTATAGGCCATGGGGAAAATGTAAAGAGAGATGAATTCCGACCTTATCTAAAAAGCACATAGAAAATCCCTTCCAAATTCGGAGTCAATGTCACACGATGAACGAAAACCAAATCTTATTCATAAAAACTTCTTGTGATTCATATGCACTTGATTCATTACAGGAAGTTTCTTTAATCTTGAGGACACCTTAAATAAAATATATATTATATTTTGAAATCAATAACATAATCTTGTAGCAATGAATATTATGGAACAAAATATGCTACAATAAATAATTATTCTATTCAACAAATATCTTATATGCTATCTAGATTTTTCATTACTATAATGTCCAAAAATATTATGCTACTCACTTGGAATCCAAATAATTACCACGATCTCCACAAACTGAAACATATTGCTCTAATACCATGTTGTAAATGAAAAATAAAAGAACTAATTTTAATAATGTAAAATAAAATAAAATATAGTTAAATTAAAATATTTGAAAACATAATAATAAAAAGTCATATATATAAAGAATAATAATAATAATAATAATAAAATTATATACAAAAATTAAAATTAAAAATATATAAAAATTAAAATAAATAAAAATTAAAAAAATAAATTAATTATTTAAAATAAATTTCATTTTTACGAAAACACATTAAAGTTATTCCTAACAAATTAGGTAACTTACGAGGATCAACAATCTATTTGAAATACAACACCCACACCTATTAATCAAATTAACATCCTAATAAATCATTTAAAATATGATAAATTTTGAAGCTAAACTTTAATATTACTTATAACATTACTTACCACCCTAAATCCATCTAAGTCCAGATCTATCGTGAGCCGAGAGCAATCAAATCTCTAGAGGTGCAAACCTATTTTTTGAGTGAAAAACATGAGAAAAGGTCTGCACCTCAAGGGATTTGATCCCTCTCGGCACATGATAGATGTGGATTTAGATGGATCTAGGCTCCTTCCAGTTGAGGCATCAACGTCACATTTTTCAGATTATTAAAAGATTTGTATATTTTTGAGATGTACATCATACTTTGAAATTTTCAAGATCAGAAATACAAATACTAACAAATGTTATTAATATAAATATGCTTTATGATAAAAAAAAATGAAATATCTAATATATTAAATAACAAATACACTGATCATATCATTCAAATGTGATATGAAGAATATATTGAAAAACACATAATTTATTTAGTATTTAACCTTAACATGTCTTCTTCTTCTTTTCTCTTAGAAACACCAACCTATTTTTCCATATTTTCATATTGATCATATGGAAATTTTGGTTGAAATCGAAGACCATCCAAATATTTAACTTGAGATATTGGAGTAAAGGTGAGACCCTTTTGCTTTGTCCTTCCAATATTAATAGCACTACAAGGAAAATACCCTCTAGTAGATGTTTTTGTGGAACCCCTTATAAAAATACCCCATATATCCATTTCTAGTAGAGGTTACTAGAGGAGGTTAGCAGGCGGAGGGTTTTGTGGATGTTTTCCACTTGGTGCGCTTATCATCCAACATCGCATTGGTGCTCACTACAAGAGAAAGCACTGGTGCGAACAAAACATTGGCACACTGAACACTGTGCACTTTGTACACACCCGCTCGGTGCGTCGTATTACTGTAGAGCACTGGTGCTTCACAACTCATCAGCGCTAGTGCGTCATAAATTACTGCACCAAAACTGAAACCGCTCGTTGCACTATTAAGAAACCGCACCGATGCATCATAAAACAATGCGCCAAAACAAAAACCAACCAGTGCGTTCGTAAGAAACAATATTGGTGTGCGTATAAACCATGCGCACTAGAAAAGGGTTAAATAAAAAAAAATTATGGCAAAAAAAACCAAATTTTTCACTTTTTTCAGTGCTCGAGAGCTCTCAATTACCGATGCACTCTACAAGAGAAAGCACCAATGCACACAAAACATTGCTACACTGGACACCATGTGCTCCATATACATTTTCCCGGTGCATCCTATTACTGTAATGAATCGGTGCTTCACAACTCTTCTGCGCTAGTGCACCATAAATCACCGCACCAAAACAGAAACAGCCGAGTGCGGTGTTAAGAAACCGCACCAATATATCATAAGACACCATGCCAAAAAAGAAACAGACCGATGCATTCATATGAAATAGCACTGGTGCGCCTATAAAACATGTGCACTGGAACAGGGTTAAATAAAAAAAAATTACGGCCAAAAACCCACATTTTTCACTTTTCTGCTCTCAATCACTGGTGTGCTCTACAAAAGAAAGCATCGATCGCCCAAAACATTGGCACACTGGACACCGTGTGCTCCATACAGACCCACCTGGTGCATCCTATTACTGTAGAGCACTGGTGCATCACAACTATTCCGCCCCAATGCATCTTAAAACACCACGCCAAAACTGAAACAACACGGTGCGGTGTTAAGGAACTACACCAGTGCATCATAAAACACCGCTCCAAAACTGAAACTGCCTGGTGCGGTCTTAAGCAACCGCACCGGTGTGCCTATAAAACTTGCGCACCAAAAGAGCGTTAAATAAAGAGAAAATTACGACCAAAAAACCGCATTTTTTACTTTTCTCCGTGCTCCAAAGCTCTCAAGCACCGGTGCAATTTCTCCTTCTGTGAGTCACCCTCACATCGGTGCTCCCATTACACCCATTGCAAGCACTACTGCTATGCATTGCCCACCAATCTCTAGCTTACATTTTGAAAAATGGTGGGAAATTTTTCTTTTACAAATTCTACAGCCAATATGCCTCCTCTATAGTGAAATGTACAGGTATTTTTCTTGTTTTTTCATAATTAAGATTTTTAGCATATTTGAATTTGAAAAAACCTTAAAATTAACCATTTAAATTTATTTATTTTTTTTCCATGTGGTCCGCACGAGCCGTTTGACTCACACCGGTAAGCGGTGCTTCCTATAAAATTTATAGGCTGCACCACAACCAGTGCTAATGGTATCTACACCGTGTTTGGGGTGGTACTGAAAGGCGCTCCGCATTATTTTAAAATTTTTAAAAAAGTGCGGTGTGGTCATTTAGTCGGTCGCATTGTTGACCATGGGAATAGAAACGCGGTGCGTTGACAGAAATATGCACCCTGATATCTGTCAACGCACCACATTTTTCATTTCGACAGTGTCAACGGTGCAGCCTGGTAAAAGAAAGCACAGTTGACTATGTAATTTATTAGGAAGTCGGTGAGCTAACATGACTATACCGCTTTTCTGACACCATATAAATTCAATGGTGCTTTAAAAAATTTCAGGTGCACCGCATACGGTGCGTTTTATGTCATCTGGGGCACTACCTCCAGTGCGCTACAAACAAAAGCTATATCAGAACTGGTGCATGACTGTTTTTGTGGCGCACCAACTAGTCTATTTTTTTTTCCAAAACAAATTATATATGTATATTCCTAAATACATGTCTGATTTAATAAAAAAAAAATATTTATTATGTCAATGATACAGAGAGAAGAGGAGGAACAACAACAACAACAGGCGGAGCAGTATGACATGCTTCACGAGTGGGAGGCATGAGAGAGGGAGAGAGATGTGTACCCTCGCCCTATTACAATAGATATCCAGGGGATCTTAAGGCAGGTAGGCCCCCTCAATTTCTATGAGGAGGCTAATTCCTTAAAGGCCCATAGTGTGTTTTTCAGACATCTTATTGATAGGTGTAATGCCCACCAATAGGCTTTCCAGGTTGGCCTTCACAAATGGTACACACCCACTAAGGAGTATATATCTTTTATTACAGGGCTATCAAGGAGAGGGGTGGATATTCCCTTGTTCCCAAAGGTTCTAGCTAGTTGTGTAGCAAGGATTTAGTTAGTTTACTCCCAGAGATACATTGGAGCAGATGTGCTGTCTCCGTCAGAGTTTCAGGTCATTGGAGGTTAGTTACATATTGGTGCATTTGGTAGACAGGACATGCAGTGCCTCTCGTTTCTCATTTCAGGCATTTCACACAACATGAGTGACAGGCAACACATTAGTTTCTTGCTTCTATATTATGTTGATTTTTTAGTATAAGAGCCATGGCTTGTTAGGTGGTCTGCCATTTTTTTGTGGCAGTTTTGTATGGCCTTAGATAGATTTTGTGCTCATGCACAAGGGAGGGTCAACTTCCCTTTTTCTTTAGATATTTTTTGTTTATTTTTCGAGAGGTTTCCAGAGATGAGGCCTAATTTTGTTCGGCAACCCTGTAGGCTGATCTTGGAGGCCCAGATGCACATGTAGGGGCAGATGATGCCCATGAGGGGAGAGACTATGTTTCTAGCCAGCATATCACATGATGCAGTGGACTTACTAGCTAGTTTTGATGAGCTGCATCCCTTCATTATGGTCCCCTATCCTCATGCTGGATTGGATTGGTGAGGGTGTGCCAACATCCTCTTCATAGATGATGAGTCGTCAGATGACAAAGGTAATATTAGTGTTTTATTTATATATTCTAACATGCCGACACCACAACATGCTCCAGGTGTGGATCCTTATGACGATCAAGCCATGGCAGATGTCGAGGATCATGATCATGAGTCCATTCAAAGAGACATGCTCCTGCTCGTGTGTTGCTACCGCCTTTTTCTAGGCACAGTCGACCTAATACTAGCTACAGGATGGAGTTGAGCAACCAACTCAGTGCATTGATTGTTAAGGCGGGCATCAGGCCTGGTCATTACAGAGACATATAGGCCAATGATAGGCTATTACAGATGTTGATAGGCATGCCGTGTGGCATGTACAATATGATGCGGCATGTCATAGGAGCTACGACAATTGTTACGTGACTAAGGAGGACTGTTGCATGTTATAGACATGGTCTAGTCGTAGCACGTGATGGACAGTCTGTGAGCAGTGACTCATCATCTCATGACCGTTCACCTTGCACCGCACATGATGAGCATGAGGCTCCACTAGCATCTAGCAGGCACCATGGAGATGAAGCTCGACCATTGGCCATGTCCAGTCAACAACCTGCAGAATCCATCAATAATAGTCATGATCATGAGTAGGCTGGACCATCAACTGTTGAGGCTGCACCATTGACTCAGCAGGCCTCTACTAGTATTGCTATTTATGTTGTACTACCACCAGCTGATCCATGACATTTATATTAAAATTGTATATTTTTAACATTATATATATATATATATATATATATATATATGTCATGGATCAGCTGGTGGTAGTACAACTTCAATAGTAGGTCCATGTATTTTATGTTCATGTTGGAGTTGTACTTAATTTACATGTTGGTGATCATCATGATGTGTATATTGTTCGGTCGTGTTAGATATGTTCATTTAATGTGCAACTTGCAGATAGATATTTATGTGATAGCATGAGTTATTTGACATGAGATGTATATTTGATGTTTAAGTTGTGATGATATTAATATATAATGTTAATTTGATTTTTTAATGTCTCATGATCGTGATATTTATTAATTAATTTAATATTAAATTACCATGATATTTATTAAATACTATGTTGTGATTGTAATTGAAATTGAAATTTTAATTGTATGTAAAATTGTAAAATTGAATTTGTATTTGTAATTGTAATTTTAACTGTAATTGTATGTAAAATTTTTAATGTAAAATTTTAATTGTAATTGTAATATCCAATTTATTTTGAAATGGTTATAATTGCAATTTTAATTGTAATTGTATATATGACAAATTGTAAAATTGTAATTGTAATTCTATTTCTATGTAAAATTCTAAAATTGTAAGTGTATTTGTAATTTTAACTGTCATTGTATGTAAAATATTTATTAATTTAAAATTTTAATTGTAGTTGTAATATTTAATTTATTGTGAAATGATTGTAATTGTATATATGAAAAATTGTAAAATTGTAATTGTAATTCTAATTGTATGTAAAATTCTAAAATTGTAATTGTATTTGTAATTGTATGTAAAATATTTGTAAAATTGTAATTGTAATTGTAAATGTAATTCTAATTCTAATTCTAATTGTATGTAAATTATAAGTGAAATTTTAACTGTATTACTGTGAAATTATTGTAACTATAAAATTTTAATTGTAAATGTAATTGTATGTAAATTTAAAATTGCAATTGTAATTCTAATAGTAATTGTATGTGAAATTGTAAAATTGTAATTGTAATTGTAATTATAATTCTAATTGTAATTTTAATTGTTATTGTATGTAAAATATTTGTAAAATTCTAATTTTGTTAATGCAGAAATTCTAATTGTACTAATGTGAAATGATTTTATTAAAATATTTAAATTTGTAAATTTGAAAATAATTGTAAAATAATAAATATAGAATAATATGAATTTTTGTAACATAATAAAGTTTAGAAAATAATGAAAATAAATTCATGTACTTTAGAATTATCATTATTTCATTATGATCTTACATACAAAAAAAATAACTTTATACAGTCTAGTGCACTTATCATCATAACATGCACCAGTGCGTCTTAGTAAAAATACGCATTGGTGCTTCACAACTATTCCGCACCGGTGCTTCATAAAACACCGCACAAAAACATAAAATTCGATCTTACAAATCGAACCGGTGTGCCTATAAAACCCCATGCACCGGAACAAGGTTATTTTGTAAAGTGCATTATTGGAGCAGCAAAGGGTTCGAATCAATGGCAAGAATTTTTCTAAGCAAGGGAGGGATTACCATTCCCTTAAGGACAACAGGGAAAGATAAATTGACCTTGTTGATCACACTGGTAGCTCCCATGAAGGGAAAGATTCTCCAGAATTCGTTTCAAAGCAGTTGGGATTATTGTCCGAGCTTCAATTGACTTACATAAACTTTTACTAGCAAAGCTGACGTCGCATAAAATCACGTCTTTGGCTTTCAATTGAACCTGAATGGCATCTCTAACTTGTCTAAGTTGTGGTAATGTGGATGAAACTAGTAAAAAGTCTGCTTGTATTATAAATGGAAATCCAGTGACCATTTCTGTGGGAAGAAAAACATAGATACCTACAGCTACCATATTTCCACCTGAAAATTGGTTTCACATTGGAAAAACTAATGTAATAACCCATTTTGCAATGTCTTTCCTCTGTTCAACCTTATACTCATTTTATATGGGAAACCATTGCCTCCACATGTAATAACTGCATCGTCTAGTAAAAAATCAGTCTTCTTCTGCTAACAAATGAAAAATGAAGGACTCGTTGTCATTGCTCAGAGAACATTCAAGGTCAGTTTCTCATAAAATGGAGATTGTATAAAAAAATTTCAGATCAAGATAGAAAGCACAAAGGAGAAAAGAGGAAATTAGATGTCAAGATGGAGGAGGAACTTCAAATGAGCAAGCAGATCATGGGGCAGCTTTTCTTGTTGTAGGTTATGGAAAGGTTCAAGTTTCTTTTTCTGAAAGAAGAATAGGTGTAGTTTTGAAAAGAAATGGCCCAAAATTTACACAACAAAATGTACATTTCCAACGTGTAAAAACTAAAATATCTCTAACTTCAATAAACAGCTCAAAAACAAAACTTTCCCAACCATTTGTGAAAACTGCCCACGTCTTAGCATAACACAGGTTCACATGCCACAATTTCCCACTTGGGCCCTATAGTATTGCATATTCACATGCCCCACATTGAATTCTCTCCACATAATCAATGGGTACCTATTGTAATAAACAAAATGCAGTGGAAGAATAGTTATTTCCATCAAGAATTAATCCAATTCCAATTATTAATTCTAATTCTAATTCTAATTCTCAAGAATAAACAAAATTATGATTCTCAATTTCTATGGTTGGAGTTCACTAAATTTTGGTATACACACCTAAAAATAAATTTGGTGCCTTAACCACAAACCAGTGCTACTATACATATAACTGCATCGATGCATTTTAGTTACTGTGCGCAGGTTTCAGTGTTACTTAAGGACACGTCGATGCAGTGCTATTAAGTGATGGATCGGTGATGAACAAACACAAATAAAAAAAGTGCAACACTATTTTTTTTAAGTGAAAAAAGCGATAAATTAAAAAAAGGGCAGAAAAATATTTTAGAAATTCTAATTTCATAAAATAATTCTTTAAATAATAAACACTTTTCATTATTTCACTATTTTTTCTAAATTTTTTAGCCACAGATTTGCAGGAGACATACCTGGAGCAAGAGAGCACAAGAGCACTGTGAAGCAACCAAGTACGTTTGAACAAAAGTATTCAAACAATCAAAAACCAAACCTCTGGTGATTCAAACCCTGTATCATAGAATTTCAAACTATCTCGTCATTAAATTTGATTTTTTTTTTTACTTTTTTTGCATTTTTTTTACTTTCTATGCAGTTTTATCCATTTTTACCCTAAACCCTTCATTTCTTTTTTGTTTTTGTCCTTTGTTCTCCTTTTCTCTGTGATTTTAGAATTAGGTTTTTTCATTTTAGATTGACATCCAAACAACATTACGACTTGCATAGTTGGATCCCAATGCATTCTGCCATTGGGTGATTTTTTGGAAAAAATGGATTTTATTTTATCAGTGTGCCCTGCATAACCTAGCGCACTGCGCAAGTTCTGTAATAAAAATTTCGATTTTTTTTTTTTTTAAATCAGTTCGCCATACCTGAAATAGGGCACCGATGCTCCATGTTACGAGGATAGCACCGTATGGTCTACTACAATGTTTTTGGGGTGTGTTTATAATACCTGCACGCGCCATATGATATATTATATTGTTTTTGCGGTGCGTTTTTAATACCCCCACACACCTACGGTGTTGCGTACATCATGAAAGGCACACCAGCTTCGTGAGATTTATTTTTTACCTAAAAAGTTGACAATTTATTTATAAATATATTAACGAATGATATGGTACAAGTTTCAGGTTGATAAAGAAATGATTAACAAGAGATCAAGTAACAAAAATACTGATAAAATATCAAGAAAGGTAAAAAAGGAAAGTTATTTGTAAATTCCTTATAATAAATATTCATTTTTAACTATATGTAAGCTTAACTAATATGTATTGTTTACTGTGTATCATGCAGAGCCACAAAATGACGAAGCTTGATAATACTATTCCTGATCTAGGATCAGAAGAGCGTAAAAGCTTGGTTGAAAAATTGAAAAAGGATGAATCAGGTGAATGAAAAAGTATTATCGATCCAATATGAGTTCATTTTTTTAATTATCATTCATAATATACTTAAAATTATTAGATAACATGTGTCAAAAATTCTATTAATTCACATTTGTTTAATGTTCTACAGGGACCAAAAACTCAGAAAAGGAATGTTGTTCTAAGAAAAGAAAAAAAATAGAACATGCAAATGAAAATGAATTGCTCCTTAGCTCACCTGGAGTGGTGCTGGATGTTAAAGAAAGGGGGAATTTTTTTTACAAAAGTTTGAGGGATCTAGTGGAACAAATGTATAGACGTTCTTTCCACTTACAATACAAAAATAAATCCAATGATTCCAAGAACCAAATTTTATCTAAACTACAGGAAGAGTTTCCACAAAATTGGTCAATGAGACATTTCAAGCTTTTAATAGCAAAAATATACAACAAAAAAAAAGAACGAATGAAAAAGTAATTTTCCTTTAAATGTTTGTCTAGAATAATTTATAAATATCACTTTTGTTATATTTACTTTTCATATATCAATGTAAAAATTAAATATTTTATTTTCATGTTACATTTTCAAGAATATTATGAAAATCTCAAAAGATAAACGAGCTGATATTAGAAATATGCCAGTAGGAATGCCCAAAAAGGTGTACAAGGAGATGGTCAAAGAAATGGAAAAAAATGCATCGCATGAGGAGCCATCTCAACAACAACATGCTTCAAATGTAATATGTAATCATTGATTTTTTTGATCATTAGGTACAATAGATAAACAATTTAGCCTTAAATATTAATTTTCAAGAATTTTCATGCAGAAAATAAAAGAAAATGTAACCCATTCAGCACATAAAATAGGACGACAAGGAAGAAAAGGGTTGATATCTAAGTTTGTGAGTAATTGTTACTTCCTTATAACAACTTAACTAGATTTCATTTTTGTATTTTTTAAGTTGTTTTATGTTAGTTTCTCAATTTGTATGGTGCTAACATACATAGAAGAACCATGAGACGAATTGATTAAAATTGGGTTAAATATGGGTTGTGAGGATATGTTGGCATATCATAAATTAATTGTGGAATTTGTAAGCATTTATCGATCTTGTTTTACTTAGCTCCGTCTATCATTAATAAAACAAAAAAATCTTTTATATTAAATATATGATTTTTTATGGGGTATAAAAATTGTAGGAAACAAAGTAAGGAACTGTGCCAACAGATGAAATTTTGAAAAATGGCATGGTACATGGTTTTGAAAGAATGTGTGGTTTATGAGTCAATTGTTGCTATATTACGTCATTTTTCTTTTCAATTTACATGGATGTATATTATTTAATATTGCAATTTTCATTATTCTCACCAACGTATATATACTCATTTCAATTTATTTTTATGTTTGCAGATGGAAGGTGAAGAAAAAGAAAACAATCAACACCATGAAGAAAACATTCCTAAAAATAACCCGTGCCATGGAAGTAGCTCTAGCAGTGACAACAGTTCAAGCGAAGAATGATGATCACTATGTTTGGATATCAAACCAAGGTGTTGTATTTTTTGAGATATGTCTGTGAAATCAGACATTTTCTTTAATGTAATGGACATAGTGTGCCAATTGAAAGACAAAGGGATACCAATAACTGTCCCCTTTTGTATGATAAATATTCTCCTATATATATATATATATATATATATATATATATATATATAATATGTTCTAATTTATTCTATTGCGTTCTCCATTGTGGTTTCCAAATGCACTAATAAAAATTTAATTTAAATGAATATTCCTATAAGATATATATGTGTCAACTTTTGATGAATAATGAATTTAAAATAATTGCAATAATTGCAGTGTCACAGGTCGATGTTTCTAAAAAATACAAAATGAAAATCGGTGTGTGTCAGTAACTGTACACTGGTGCGTTTGTATTATAAAGTGCACCAGTATGTTTATGTGTCTATATGCACCAATGTCGTTTTACGATCTATGGGCACTACAGAAATATTAATACTGATTATAAATATCGGTGCGTTTGTGTGATATTGTGTACCGGGGCATTTATGTGTCTATAAGCACTAGTGCATTTGTACGACCTATGGGCACCGCACAAATACTGATACCAATTATAAATCTCGGTGCATTTGTGTGATACTATGCACAAGTGCATTTCTATAACTCTACGCACCAGTGTGTTGATACGACCTATGTGAACTGCACAAATCCCAACACCAATTAGAATGGCCCCATGCATTGTATCACCATCACTACGCCCGGTGCGGTTTTATACCTTAACGGCCCAATGCATTCTCCTTAGATCACTGTGGGGCACCTTCTATATGTACGCATTGGTGCGTTAAAGCTAGAGTAGTGCACCGCTGAAAAAAAACATCCATAATAACCTCTGGTCACCGATTTTTTTTAGTTGTGTTGAATTTCTGTTAAAAGCTTTGCCAAAATCTCCGTAACCATAAAGAAATGTTGTAGAAAATGTTTTTTTGACAATTTTGGCCAATTTTATAACACTAAAAACCTTCTTTATAACCTCCACTAGAGGGTCTTTTCCTTGTAGTGTAGTTTCTTTTTCTAGTGTCAATCCTTGGGACTTATGAATTGTTAATCCCCAAGCAAGTTGCAATGGAATTTGTCTATTAATACCTCTTTTAGTAGGTATAATAGGAACAATACGAGGGAATAATTCATCCCACATAGTTATCAAATGTTACTAAAACATATGTAGGAGGATTAGGAGGTGATGTTCAATAAATATAATTTCAAATGATTTGTATGCTTATCTATTTCTTGTAAATGTTTTTCCTTGCTAAATAATATTGTAGGAGATCCATTTTGTTGTACGAAGTCACATAATTTACCACGACATTTTCTCCAATATGCACGTGTACCTCTTAGGACATGTCCAAATCTCATCAATCTATATGCAATTTTATAATTAGGAAGATTTTGTAATTTCCCACGTAACTCATCAACTGTTGTAGATAGTTTTGTCATATATTTTTTAACAAATACTACAGAAGACACTTGAGCACGATGTCTCGTGATGATATTGAGTAAAAAGTATTTAAATCAAGGATGTCTCCCAAACCTATTATCACGAAATATGTGGAGATTTTTTGCATAGTCATGAAGATGCACGTTTATTAGTCATTTTTGTAACCAATCCGCTTCTTCTCTAGGGAATAATGTTCGAAATGCCATATCAAATAACCCTTCAGTATTATACTCATTTAACCAATTGTAGGCCAATTAATGACATTTGTAGTTTCACCATCTAGTTGGTTTTCTTCTCTATTAGGATTGTCTGCCCATGCACGAATAAGTTCAATTTCCCTAGGTGCATTGGAGGCCTTTCAGCAAAATAAGTTGTATCATAATCATCTAAAGCATCTTCATGACTTGGAGAACCTTCTAACAATGTAATGTCTATGTCATTGTCCATATCTGGTAGTATAATTGAATTAATAATATGTGACACATTTGTTGTCTTTTCCAGTAACTCGTCCACAACATGCATATCAATTTCTACACCTTTATAATACAGATAATTTTAAATATTATAAAGTAATACATCTAGTACCTTTTGTCTTATAACAGTGAAATCATAGCTTGATCCTTGTTGACCTTTTTTTGGCACCACCATCATTAAATCCAAGTCTTTAATATGTCAAGGTAATTTCTTGGCAACATATTTAACATCTTGAGGAAAATTGATTGTGTGTGCTCTATATTTGTATTGGCCACCTATTGAATGCATTACCAACAAAATTGGTCTTGCTCATGCTATCAACATTTCTTCAACTTGTGTAATACTTCCAAGGATCAAAGGTTGCAACCCCGGATTCATATGATTTTGTGATGAAAATCTATGTTTATTACCCTCTCATTTAGAACTTGTACACATTGGACCTATCTTTATAGTCGCCACTTGAATGCCAGGATACGACTCCTCACACACATGGCACATTTGAGGATGACCTCATTTATCAATTCTTTCACGAAATATGTTATGTGTAGTAACTTCATCTTCTACTGGTATATTGGAAATCATTTCACATTCATCATCAGATTGCTCCATTGGTTGATGATTTTGGAGATTCATAGCTATAGGAGAACTAGGCTCAATTATTGGCCCTAGATCACTAAGACCTCCAAATTGTCTTTTTCGATGTGCTCTTACATAAACTAACCACACACACACACATATATATAAAATACTACTTACCATGTTTAAAACCAATACGCAAGCAACTGTCAAAAAAATTAAATGCAATAAGATTTACACCTTTAAGATTTCCTTGTAAGCAGTTTCAACTTCGAATTTTAAAAATAGATAAATCAATAAATAATTTAAACTTCGAATTTATAAAATAAATAAATCAATAAATAATTTCAACTTCGAATTTATAAACTAAATAAATCAATAAAGGTTTAATACTAAAAAAACCAAACATATAAATTAATAAAGATTTAATACAAAAACCAGACATATAAGTTAATAAAGGTTTAATAATACTAAAAAAAACATATAAATTAATAAATGTTTTATACAAAAACCATACATATAAATTAGTAATTTTTCGGAATGTATACAGAGCATATAAAACAAAACGACCACCTATAATACAATGTTGGCATATTCTAACAAATTCAGATTTTAACGAAGTTTTTCCTGTCAATCAAATGCAGATTTGACGTTGTTTTCACCAATATAAAATTAACCCAAAAACAAAAATTAACAAAAAAAACAAAATAATTACATCTAAGTTTTTTCCGATAACATAGAATACTACACCGGAATAATTAAAAGTAACATAGAAATACTACACACTAATAATTACATTTATGTTTTTTTCCATAACATATAAATACTATACACTTTACTCAGTTCTGGGATATTTTAAAATAATTTGAGATCTCTATCAGAAAAACAATTGCTTCGGCTCCAGTTTTTGACTCAACAAATCAAAATATAAGTTCAAACCAAAATGCAAAGGCCTTCAAAATATCATTTATCGTTAACATGTTCACTTAGTGTAAACAAAAGTAATTCAGAAATTCAGAAAATGATCAGAATATTAGTTCAAACCAAAATACAAAGACCTTCAAAAGATGATTTATCGTTAACATGTTCATATATCGTAAACTTTAAGACTTCATACTCTGAATCCAGGATGGCTTCAGATTGTAGTTATCTTTAAAGTCATCCAAATAGATAAGGTACGTTGGCAGGGTTATTCGTCATTCAAGCGTTTTGTAAAACAGTTTGCGGGCAGCTTTACTTTGGCATTTGTCAAACATATGGTTTGCAATTGGTAAAATTCAAGTAAAAGTACTTACACACAATCTTATTCTATATAGCGCATGTCGCACTAAAACTCTTCAGTGATTACATAAGCTACTCGAATTAATTAGAGTAAGATGCGTCTGTCCAGTCTCTCACTCAAGTTGGGAGTTGTGGGGACTACTCCTGTTCCGTAGATGAAAGCTTTCGAATTTTATATTTGCTCATCCATCGCAATCACTCCAGTCAATATAATGCTATGAAATTTGATATTTGCTCTCGTTGTTATGCTGTATAAAACATTTATCTGCATCGATCGAATGCCGATTTGATGTTGTTTTGAATTTTCCTTTCTTTTTGTGGTTTCCCAGTATGTTAAGCAAATGAGAATGGATAAACCAAATGCATTATACATCCCGCAGAGTTGCTAATTACAGATCTCAATATCCACATACAGATTAAGGAATACGCAGAGCTAAAATATAATTCAACAAAGTCGATATATATTGAAAAAAACAGAGAGAAGGAAAATATAATTGATCTGTATATTTAACTGAAATTAGAGCGCTCGTGAATTCAATGACTGTATAAGAACAGATGCGAATCCACCTCACCGCCATGAAAATCTGATCAAATAATTATAGAACTAAGTTGTTGTTTTAATTTATTTAATTTTTTTTATTTATATGACTATTAAAATTTATTGTTTAAGCCTATACCTAAAATTAATTTTTTTAATTTTTTTTTTAATTTAAAATTTAATTGAACATTAACCAAAAAAAATTTAATTATTATTTAAGAACGTGAAATGCAGATCACGATCCTACTGAGTTGTAGATTGAGCCTGTGTGCGCAATAAAATATTATATGTTGTAATTGTTTATTATGTAAAGTTGGGTTATATACACCTTTTTCGCCAAAGTTTATAGGGGTAATTATGTCAGCACCTTTTGTGGTCTTTTTTTTTTCAAATAAAGGAATTTTAAACATAAAAAGATCTCATACCGCATAACTTCTTGATTATAATGTGAAACGTTATTTTGTCAAACATAGTTAGTGCACAGGGAAGGAAATTGATGTTTGCTTAGCTGCTCCCTTGTACGTCTTAATTGGAGATACATATTTGCATGGATCACGCACTGTATAATCTTTTCAATTCTTCGAGAAACAAGAAAATGTGTGAGATGTCGTGAACATCTCCTCTTTCCGACAGGTGGATCATAGAGATATTTTTGGCTCCAAATGAGGAAAATGTGGAAAATGTTTGTAACTGCAATTGTATCTAACTGTGCATATGTTTTCCTAAGTAATGCAATTATTTAATTGATTAGCCTATGAAATATGATTATCTAATTCGATTTATTTGAATAGGAAAAAGAACATATGATTATCTAATTTGATTCTTTGGAATATCATGAAGATGTTGTTTGTGGGGTTATTACCATATGATTATCTGATTTGATTCTTTGGAATATAGGAAGATGTTGTTTGTAGACTTAGTACCATATTGATACCCTAAACCATATATATAAAAAAGAAATCATTTACTCAGAACCTGCGTTCTCAAAACAAATGATGAGAATTGCGTTCCAGACTTACCATGTTATTGGAACACAGCACCTAGCAGACAGACACTTTTAACTCATATTTGGCAGATCGGTTGTATAGTTACAATCGAATTTCTGGAATGTACTGAAAGAAAACGAATAGATAGGAAAGCAGATGTGTTGCCTGTCTGATGATATGATTTGTGGGAACGGAAATCTATCCCTGTACTAGTGAATCGTCAAAGGTTCTCTACTTCTAGAAAAGCAACAAATTGGTCCAGGGGCTTACAACTGTAGCGAGCCAACCATGGAAAGGGTTTCCGGTGGCCAAACTGCAAATCGAAAATGTTAAAATTGCAATCTCGTTCTCTGTAAACTCTGAATCGATTTGGAACCCAAACATAAAAGTTGCAACATATATTTCTAGAGCTTTTATCGCCCGACTTTTGACGAAAATCTGAGTGCTGCTTGTCTTCTCTCTTTCATATCCGGTGGTCATTAATTTTACAATGGACACCATATGTGAAAAAAATTACCAAAGAATTTGGCATGGTAGTTGCTAGGTTGACTTTCCTCAGCAGCCTATATATTTAAAGGTACCACTAAAGCCACCAGTAACTTCTTTCACCATTCCACCCAATCTCTCCGATGTACCACATGATGACTTTCATGTAAGGCTGGCGTGAACAGACAGTTCCTTTCGGTGAGTGGCCAAAAAGAGTGTTGGATGAACCTAAGAGGATTTTTCTCCAAAGGCTGTTAGTGTTCAGTGTACGACAATCTTTCAGCCTCACTCTTCCAAATTTTTTCCCCTTTTTGAGGCAGAATCTTTAAGAAGCTAACTGCCTCTGTCTTTTGAGGTAGACTTCATATCAACCATTGTCTGGTTAGCCATATATTTATTTGTAATTATCATTGTTTTAATTTTGCTGCAGAATCTTTAAGAGGTCGCCAGCCTCTGTCTTTTGAGGTAGACTTCATATCAATCATTGTCTGGTTAGCCATATATTTATTTGTAATTATTATTGTCTTAATTATTATCATAGATCCATTTTGATATAATTTGAGTTAGATTAAATTTTTTCATATGTTTAAAATATTTTATGAATAATCTATATTAAATATTTTTTTATTTGATTTAAGATACACTATTTTTTTTTATAATATATATATATATAGTTTATTTAAATATTCTTGAAAAATATAAAATTTAAATATTCTATTTATATATTTTATTTATTTTTATTATAATTTTCATTATTTTTCTATTTATATTGAGAAAATATTTTATTGATTTTCTATTTTTATTTGGAGAATATTTCAAAAAAACAGATGACAATTTTAAATTGAGAATTGACATATTTACACATGGACTATGGAGTGAACCTCTTGACTTGTTAAGAGACTTATTTCACTGTCAAACCTATTCTGTTCATTGTTTTAAAAATCTTATAAAGAACGCTAGAATAGACTTTTATTTCATTTTGACACCCGTTCCGTGCATATCTTCAAAATTGTAAGCACGGCGAAAATAAGACACATGGTAGGGTTGCTGACGACATTCTCGTCGTGGGTCATGAAGTCTTGAGTACCATCAAAGCGGTCTCGTTATTTTGCTTCTCAAAAAACCCACCAGAGACCATTTGTTGCTCATCCAAGCCATAAAATTTCAACGAAGATCAGATTGAAGTGATTTTTTTTCCAGAAAATCAGATTACCTGTGAAAAGACGCTGGAGACTGCACTTTTTCGTTGCAGTTCCAATTTTAAAATTAGGATCCTATCAGTGAACCATTTGGAGAAAAAT
This sequence comes from Pinus albicaulis, assembly GCA_034641835.2. NCBI lineage: Eukaryota > Viridiplantae > Streptophyta > Pinopsida > Pinales > Pinaceae > Pinus > Pinus albicaulis. Next base: position 371,148,373 of record CM076569.1, on the reverse strand, counting down.
CACTTTGTCTGCTTTACATAGTAAGTCTATTCCTGCAATAAGTTTTTTAAGATTCTCCATGCCTGCTGGCCTAGTTTTTCTGCTGCTTTAATGATCTTGTTTATTTAAGGTAAGTTAATCAAGGCTTTTTAATTGACTGTCATTATAAGAAGACTTGAGCTCCTTTAAACTGGAATACTCCCTATTTCTTCCGAGGAATATTTTATGTAGGAGCCCGTAAATCTATCCACAAGCAACATAGCATGAGTGAAGATATTAATTAACACTATAATGACGAGATAAATATTTATGAAAGTGTCCCAAAACATAACTGCAGAAAAAATAACTTTCTGCTCGAGGAAAGGTTTGTTAATATGGACTTATAAGAAATGATTACTGGTTTTGATATATATTTATATTAATTGTTTTATTTATATTTTTTTTTATTTTTTTACTTTAAAATGGTGAATCATATCATATGGTTGATATCATCCTATTGAATCTGTTGATTTTAATTATACATGTTTGTTTTGAGGCTTATTTTAGACCTTCAAATTTCTCTAATAAAAATTCCCGATTCTTCTATGCTCATGACACTTGGATTTATATAAAAAAACCACAAATTTATACTTTATACAAATTTACATTGGAAAAATTCTGTGGCCCTTTTGAATCAAGTCACAATGGTTTGTCCCAAGTTGATACAACTGCACGATACTCCCATGGTGGAAATTGATATGACCTCCTGGTCATATATCTTCAAAACTTTCCAGACCATTTTAGATCCCAACCTTATGATGTTAATGTCTATTGGCTCGCTTGCCTAGCTATCCTATAATGGTCTTCAATTTTCCAAGATCCCATATATAGTTTTGTTCTTGTCTTCCATTTACATTGGTGAGGTAGTCTCTTACATTCAACCTTATGTTGTAGCTAATTGTTTCGTCTTCTTTATTATACCATTTCTCAGATATTTTCCTCATCCCCATCAATAATTTATTACTTTGATGGCTAGCTAATTCTATTACTAGATCAAATTTTTTTTCAATAACACCTTTAAAAACATCATAGCTTCAACTAACATTCATTCTTATTCTCCAATGTTGTACACAACAAAATACATGATTTTGTTCATTGTAGGTTATTGGTTCCTTTCAATACAAGTTTCTCCTTCATACTCTTTAGCTAAAAATGAGATAAAAATTACTTTCATAAACATATTTGTTTCATGGTTCCCTTCCTCTCCTTCTTCTCATAGAATTCCCCCCCCCTTATTTCTAGACTAAACAATCCTTGAATCATACTTTTTTTTAAAAACTCCACAATTGTTGGGTACCATTGTTTGTTTGATTCTTCTATGTAGCTTCCATGAATTTCGATTTCATCCTTACCAAGCTCCATGCTTGCACCAATGTAGGTTTTTGCTCCATTTTGAGTCTTGTTGTTTTGGAACATTCTTCTTTATCTCTGTTTTTGAACTTGTTATTTGCATTCTCCTGAGTTGAGTTCTGTTTATTAGTTGTATTTCCTTCCTCTGTAGGAAATATTTCAAGTTCCTTCACCCACAACCTTCTCTGGCTATGCTTTGATACCAATTTATGAAACAATCCTACTACATGTAGAAATTTGAATAACTGATATATTATTCATCGAGATTCTTCTGATCACACACTATTTTAACTTCATGCACAATACAGAATCTCTTCTACCATTGATCATTAATTTCGGAAATAAAAACAATCACATGCGCACATTAAAACCATAAACAATCACACATATGAACACAGTATTTTATGGGAAAACTTAAAGCTGAAAACCCCAAACTATCTGTATATTATATGTCATAGACATCATGTAACAATCATTGTACAAAGCTCCTCACAAGCGTTCATTACAATCTCCAATTTCTACACACTAATCAAGCTCAGATCTAGCAAAACACATGCTCCAATCTCTGCCACCTGTTAGCCTGCCTCTATTACGTAATCCCTATTGAAGATGGGCTCTGAATGAACTCAAATCCACCTGGTATGCACTACGCAATACTCATTGGAATCTCCGTCAATCTGTGCTGCAAACTCATGGACCAGTATAGTCACAATTGATAGTCACACTACTCTTTCACCTACCTCTTCACTGGTCTCCACTGAAACTGTCCATGCACTGTAGTTAACTGATGTATTATTTAGTTGATTAATGAGTTAATAATTAGTGAATTAATTAGTAATTAATTCACACCACTCTCACTAGTGTATCAATCAGTTAGACTAGATACAACTAGCTCAACTATGTTTAACTCAGTTAAACTGAACACAACTCCATCAACTAGCTCAATAACTCCACCAAACTCTGTCACATGAGTTCTAACTGAAGTATCCATGCAATAGCTCCTCTTAACCCTTAGGAATAGCGTAATTCCTTCTTTCAGCTCCTGTGCCACATCTGTGCACTTAACTGAAGTGCTCCAAGAGAATAAGATAATGTTTATAGTCCAAATATTATTAAGAGCTAAGAATATTTGACATATCTATTTTTATACTGACAATCTAAAAATAGAAGTCCATATATTTTTTCTGACTTGACCAACCATCCACAAATAGCATCCTGCAACTCATAGAACATGATCCATATGTCTAAAAATAGACATAGTCTAAAAATAGACTTTTCTCCAAAAATAATCTACGGGCCCACTTAGTGAAGGTGACTTCTTTCCACTAAGCTCATCATCTTGTTTCAATCTCAACACTCCATCTCAACAAGATAAGGATTATCTACAACCCCTATCCTACCTTTGTGGTATTCGAATTTGCTCCTGGTGAGCGCCTTCGTCAAGATATCAACATCTTGATCCTCCATGGGAATGTATGAAAGTAACATGATCTTCGGCTGCACACAATCTCTGATATGATGATACCGGATGTCAATGTGTTTAGATCTATCATGAAATACTGGACTAACCGAGAGTTTGATGCAACTCTGATTATCACAATATATCATAGTAGGATCTAAGTGGAAACCAAACAACCTGACCAGGATCTTCCTCATCCATATAGCCTCGCATGCATCCAAACTCGCTGCCATATACTTGGCCTCTGCTGAAGTGAGTGCCACGGATCTCTACTTCCCATTGTACCAAAAAACTGTTGTCAACCTGACATTGAAAATCCCTCCAGATGTGCTCTTTCTGTCCATTCGGCTCCCTGCCCAATCTGCATCAGTGAAGCCACATAGCCTCACCTCATCTGACTGTCTGTACCATAATCCATATCCCAATGTGCCTCTGAGATATCTCAATACATGCTTTCCTGCCTTCCAGTAGAGCTTGGTAGGTTTAGCCATAGCTTGTGAAAGCTGGTTAACAGCTTAGCATATGTCGGGTTGTGTATTGACCAGATACATAAGCGACCCCACCAACTATCGATAAACAGTGGCATCCACTACCTCTGCCGATGTAGCATCCTCTTTCCTCCAACCACCAGGAAGAGGAGTGTCGATAGGCTTGCAGCCATGCATGTTGAACTTCTCCAGTATCTCCCAGGCATACTTGCCTTGAGACACAAACAGTCCATCACTGCACTGCCAAATTTTCAATCCCAGGAGATAATGAAGGAGGCCCAAGTCCTTCATCTCAAATTCTTTTGCAAGATCAGCCTTGCATGAGAGTATCAACAATTAATCACCTGTCAAAATCAAATCATCTATATAAATTACAATGATCAGCAGCTTACCCTCCACTACAATCTGGTATAGGTTCGAATCCGCCTCACTCTTAGAGAATCCAAGTCCGATGAAATAAATGTCTATCCATGTGTACCAAGAACGAGGTGCTTGTTTCCACCCATACAACGCTCTCTTGAGCCTGCAAACACGCGACTCGCTGCTAAATATCTCGAAACCTTCGGGCTGCTCTATGTACACCTCCTCCTCAATCACTTCGTTGAGGAATGCAATCTTCACATCCATATGATGAATGTGCCACCCCATTTTCACTGAGAGAGCAAGAATCGTGCGTATGGAAGAATACCTTGCGACAGGTGCAAAGGTTTCTTCATAATTGATCCCCTTAATCTGTGAGAAGCCTTGGGAAAAAAATATTGCCTTGTACTTTTCCACACACCCGTCAGCTGCTTGCTTCACTTTGTATATCCATCTCGAACCCACCACTGATTTCCCTTCCGGCGTTGGGACAATCTCCCATGCATTGTTTTTGACAATCAAATCATACTCTTCCACCATGGCATCTACCCATGCGGGGTCCTCCACATCTTCCTCGAAAGAGGATGGCTCTGTCACGATACACTTGCTCATAAGAGCCATGTACCTAGTGTACCGGTCAGGTGACTGTCTCTGTCTGTGCTGTGATGTAGGTGATCCTACAACCTTCTCTGTATCTTTAGCCAGTCGCTCAGCTTCTGCAGTGCACTTATGCCCTCTAATGGTTGGCACTGCATAAGTGGTCTCTTCCACTCCATGAACCTCCTCTTATGGCTGCTCCACATCCTGAGGCTCATCCTTAGGAACTAAAAACTCCTAATATACATGCAAGTGTGGCTCCCTCTCAAGCAAACACTTCATGGCTTTATCCTCATGAAATTTGATATCGCGTCGCACAACAGTCTTGCGACTTTCTGGAAAATACACACGATAGTTGTGGGGCATATCAGTGTACCCCAGAAATATCCCAACCTCTGCGGTCAGCTCCAGCTTCTTCCTGGCATCCTTACTCACATTAATGTAAACAGGTGAACCAAAAATCCTCAAATGGGAAATATCAGGCTTCTTACCAGAAAATGCCTCCTCCGGTGTACTCATGCCAAGTATCCTCTGAGGACAATGGTTCTGCACATATACTGCAATATTGCATGCCTCATCCCACAAGTGTATGGGAAGGCCCTGATAATGCAACATCGCCCGTGCAGCACCCACGATCGTTCTGTTCTTCCACTCAGCAATCCCATTCTGCTATGGGTTATGAGGTGCTATGAGCTCTCCTCGAATTCCTTCTGCACTACAAAAGTCCTTTAATTCGCCAGAGATGAATTCACCACCATTGTTTCTCCTAAGAGCCTTCACCTGCTTCCCCGATTATTTCTCAGCCAGTGCCTTGAACTCACAGAAATTTGAGTATGTATCGCTCTTCTTCTGCATGAAGAAGGTCCAGCACTTCCGAGAAAAATCATCAACAAATATCACATAGTACCTATGCTTTGCTGTCGAAGCTACTGAGAAAGGTCCACACACATCTGTGTCAATTCTCTTAAGGATCATCGTGGCATGACTATCCTTCTCGTGAAAGGTGGCTTTCACATATTTTCCCAAGGTACATCCCTTGCACTGATATAACTACGTAAGAGTACCCTTAGGAAGCCCAGTAGAAATTTGCTACAGTCTCTTCAAAAGTCCATGGTGAAGATGGCCCAATCTCAGGTGCCACAGCTCACCATCATGCCGGCTCACCACTCCTTCTGCCTTGCCTGCCATTGCTGCGTAGCCATATACCTACATTTCATAAAGGTTCTTAACTCAAACCCCTATCCTCTGGGTTTCACCAGTTTCCTTACTACGCAGGAAAGCCTTTGCCTCGCTAAAGACAACATCATATCCCTTGTCTTCTAACATCGCCACAGAGATCAGATTCTTCTTCAATCCAGGAACATGCATCACTTCCTTCAATACGAAGTGTTTACCAGACTCCCTCTCAAAGGAAATGGTATCGATACCATTCGCACTGTATCTACCACCATCGCCCATCTCGATGTGCACTCCAAGATCTTTCTCATCCACATCAGTAAACAAATATTTATCTCCTGTCATGTGAAAAGACGCACCGCTGTCAAGAAACCACACTGAACCCATCACACTTGGGACCAAGCATGCGATCAGCAAAAAATCTAGCTCAAACTATGAGGCTAAGGCCTCTCCAGATCCAGATATAGCAGCCTACTTATTTCTCTTCTTCTGTGGATAATTGGTGGTGTAATGTCTGTGTTGGTGACAGTGAAAGCACTTCACCTTGGACATGTCCTGCTTCTTTCCTTTCACACTGAATTGAGAAGCATTCTTCTTGCTCTTCCCCTTCCTTGATTTGGCAGCCAAAGTGAAATTTTATTCATCTGAGTTCTTTGATGAAGATTCATCCCTGGTGCTTCGCCTTATCTCCTCTTGCATAAGATCCGACCAAAGTTGCTCCCATCCTGGCAATTTCTCCTGACCATTGACAGAGTCCCGATAGGAATGCCAACACTTCGGAAGCCTAAGGAGAGCAAAGCTCACCAAGTCCTCGTCACCTATAGTCACCCCCACACTTCCCAGCTCATCCCTGCATTGGATGAACTTCGTGAGGTACTTGGGCATACTGTCGCCTTTTTCCATTTTTATGTTCCTGAGTCGATTCTTGAGCGCCAACTTCCTCTGGTCACTCTTTCTTTGGAATAAGTCTGTCAATGCTTTCCCCATCAAGAATGGAGAAGCCTTACGATGAAGGTTGGACACTATGTGATCCTTTACACCTTCCAACAGAATTCTTCGACACTTTGCGGTCTTCTTTTTCCATGCGTTAAGTATGACAACATCACTAGAAGCAGGTTTTGGAATTTCTGCATCTATGAACTCCTTCAACCCATTGTCATCCAACACCACCTCCATATTTTCCTTCCATGCAATATAATTCGAGATTCCCTTAAGGGAATACTCGAATCATAATCCTTTGAAAGACATCCCAACTTCGACACCAAGAAAACACTGCTACAAATTCGAATTCCACTAGCACAAAACTCAATCGCTTCAATGTTTTGCAATTGATCCAATGATCAATATCGCTCTGATACCATGTAGAAATTTGAATAACTGATATATTATTCACCGAGATTCTCCTGATCACACACTATTTTAACTTCATGCACAATACATAATCTCTTCTATCATTGACCATTAATTGCAGAAATAAAAACAATCACATGCGCACATTAAAACCATAAACAATCACACATATGAACACAGTATTTTATGGGAAAGATTAAAGATGAAAACCACCAACTATATATATATTATATGTCATAGAAATCATGTAAAAATCACTGTACAAATCTCCTCACAAGGTCTCATTATAATCTCAAATTGCTACACACTAGTCAAGCTCAGATCTAGCAAAACACATGCTCCAATCTCTACCACTTGTTACCCTACCTCTACTGCGCAATCCTTGCTGAAGATGGGGTCTGTATGAACTCAAATCCACCTGGTATGCACTACGCAATCCTCATTGGCATATCCATCAATGTTTGGTGCAAACTGATGCACCAGTATAGTCAAAACTGATAGTCACATCGCTCTTTCACCTACCTCTTCACTGGTCTCTGCTAAAACTCTCCATGCACTATAGTTAACTGATGTATTCTTTAGTTCATTAATGGGTTAATAATTAGTGAATTAATTAATAATTAATTCACACCACTCTTACTAGTGTACCAATTAGTTAGACTAGATAGAACTAACTCAATTATGTTTAACTCAGTTAAACTGAACACAACTCCATCAACTAGCTCAATAACTCCACCAAACTTTGTCACATGAGTTCTAACTGAAGTATCCATGCAATAGCTCCACTTAACCCTCAGGAATAGCGTAATTCCTTCTGTAAGCTCCTATTCCACATCTGTGCACTTAACTGAAGTGCTCCAAGAGAATAAGATAATGTTTATAGTCCAAATATTATTAAGAGCTAATAATATTCGACATATATATTTTTAGACTAGCAATCTAAAAATAGATTCCGCCCAATATGTCTAAAAATAGAAGTCCATCTATTTTTTCCAACTTGACCAACCATCCACAAATAGCATTCTTCAACTCATAGAACATGAACCATATGTCTAAAAATAGACATAGTCTAAAAATAGACTTTGGTCCAAAAATAGCCTACGAGCCCACTTAGTGAAGGCGACTTCTTTCCACTAAGCTCATCATCTTGTTGCAATTTGAACACTCCCTCTCAACAAGGCAAGGATTATCTTCCACCCCTATCCCGCCTCTTTGGTATTCAAATTTTCTCTTGGTGAGCGCCTTCGTCAAGATATCAGCATCCTGATCCTCCATGCGAATGTATGAAAGTAACATGATCTTCCACTGCAAACAATATCTGATATGATGATACCGGATGTCAATGTGTTTAGATCTATCATGAAATACTGGATTAACGGAGAGTTTGATGCAACTTTGATTATCATAATATATCACAGTAGGATATAAGTGGAAACCGAACAAACTGACTAGGATCTTGCTCATCCATATAGCCTCACATGTAGCCAAACTCATTGCCATATACTCGGCCTCTGCTGAATTGAGTGCCACGGATCTTTGCTTCCTTCTGTACCAATAAAATTTTGTCGACCTGATACTGAAAATCCCTCCAGATGTGCTCTTTCTTTCTGTTGGGCTCCTTGCCCAATCTGCATCCGTGAAGCCACATAGCCCCGCCTCATCCGATTGTCTATACCATAATCCATATCCCAATGTGCCTCTGAGATATCTCAATACATGCTTGCCTACATTCCAGTAAAGCTTGCTAGGCTTAACCATAGCTTGTGAAAGTTGGTTAACAGCATAGCATATGTCGGGTCGTGTATTGACCAGATACATAAGCGACCACACCAACCGTCGATAAACAATGGCATCCACTACCTCTATCAATGTAGCATCCTCTTTCCTCCAACCACCAGGAAGAGGAGTGTTGATAGGCTTGTAGCCATGCATGTTGAACTTCTTAAGTATCTCCCAGGCATACTTTCCTTGAGACACAAACAATCCATCACTGTGCTGCCAAATTTCCAATCCCAGGAAATAATGAAGGAGGCCCAAGTCCTTCATCTCAAACTCTTTTGCAAGATTAGCCTTGCATGAGAGTATCAACAGTTCATCACCTATCAAAATCAAATCATCTACATAAGGTACAATGATCAACAACTTACCCTCCACCACAATCTGGTATAGGTTCAAATCCGCCTCATTCTTGGAGAATCCAAGTCTGGTGAAATAACTGTCTATCTGTGTGTACCAAGCACGAGGTGCTTGTTTCAACCCATACAATGCTCTCTTGTGCTTGCACACATGCGACTCACTGCTAAAGATCTAGAAACCTTCGGGCTGCTCTATGTACACCTCCTCCTCAATCACTCCATTGAGGAATGCAGTCTTGATATCCATCTGATGAATGTGCCACCCCATTTGCACTGAGAGAGCAAGAATCGTCTGTATGGAAAAATACCTTGCGACAGGTACAAAGGTTTCATGATAATCGATCCCCTCAATCTGTGAGAAGCCTCGGGCAACAAATCTTACCTTGTACTTCCCCACATTCCCGTAAGCTGCTTGCTTCACTTTGTAGATCCATCTCAAACCCACCACTGATTTCCCTTGCGGCCTTGGGACAATCTCTCATGCTCTGTTTTTGACAATCGAATCATACTCTTCCACCATGGCATATACCCATGCAGGGTCCTCCACAGATTCCTCGAAAGAGGATGGCTCTGTCACGATACACTTTCTCATAAGAGCCATGTATCTAGTGTACCAGTCAGGTGATTGTCTCATCTGCACTGTGATGTAGGTGGTCCTACAACCTTCTCTGCATCTTGAGCCAGTCGCTCAACTTCTGTAGTGTGCTTCTACCCTTTAATGGTTGGCGCTACATGAGTGGTCTCTTCCACTCCATGAACCTCCTCTTCTAGCTAATCCACATCCTAAGGCTCGTCCTTAGGAACTAATAGCTCCTCATGTGCATGCAAGTGTGGCTCCCTCTCAAGCGAACACTTCATTGCTTTCTCCTCATGAAATTTGATATCCCATCGCACAACAGTCTTGCAACTGTCTGGAAAATACACACGATATTTGTGGGGCGTATCAGTGTACCCCACAAATATCCCAACCTCTGCGGTCGGCTCCAGCTTCTTCCTGGCATCCTTAGTCACATGAATGTAAACAGGTGAACCAAAAATCCTCAAATGGGAAATATCAGGCTTCTTACCAGAAAACGCCTCCTCAGGTGTACTCATGCCAAGTATCGTGTGAGGAAAATGGTTCTGCACATATACTACAGTATTTCATGCCTCATCCCACAAGTGTATGGGAAGGCCCTAATAATGCAACATCGCCCGTGCAACACCCACAATCGTTCTATTCTTCCAGTCAACAACCCCATTCTATTGTGGGTTATGAGGTGCTATGAGCTCTCTTTCAATTCCTTCTACATTTCAAAATTCCTTGTATTCGCCAAAGATGAATTCACCACCATATTTGGTCCTAAGAGCTTTCACCTGCTTCCCCGATTCTTTCACAACCAGTGCCTTGAACTGACAGAGCTTTGAGTATGTATCACTCTTCTTCTACATGAAGAAGATCCAGCACTTCCAAACAAAATCATCAACAAATATCACATAGTACCTGTGCTTTGCTGTCGAAGCTACTTAGAAAGGTCCACACACGTCTGTGTCAATTATCTCAAGGATCTTCATGGCGTGACTATCCTTCTTGTGAAAGGTGGATTTCACAAATTTTCCCAAGGTACATCCCTTGCACTGATCTAACTGTGCAAGAGTACCCTTAGGAAGCCCAGTAGAAATCTACTGCAGTATCTCCAAAGCTCCATGGTGAAGGTGGCCCAATCTCTGGTGCCACAGCTCGCAATCATCCCGACTCACCACTCCTTCTGCCTTTCCTGCCATTATTCCACAACCATCTACCTGCAATCGATAAAGGTTATTAAATCGAACCCCTATCCTCCGGGTTTCAATAGTTTCCTTACTGCACAAGAAAGCCTTTCCATCACTAAAGAAAACATCGTAGCACTTGTCTTCTAACATCGCCATAGAGATCAGATTCTTCTTCAATCCTGGAACATGCATCACTTCCTTCAATACGAGGTGTTTACCAGACTCCCTCTAAAAGGAAATGGTACCGATACCGGTCACAATGTATCTACTACCATCACCCATCTCGATGTGCACTCCAAGATATTTCTCATCCACATCAGTAAACAAATATTTATCTCATGTCATGTGAAAAGATGCACCACTTTCAAGAAACCACACTGAACCCATCACACTTGGGACCAAGCACACGATCAGCAAAAAATCTAGCTCAAACTACAAGGCTAAGGCCTCTCCAGATGTAGATATAGTAGCCTTCTTATTTTTCTTCTTTTGTGGACAATTGGTGGTGTAATGTCCGTGTTCGTGACAGTGAAAGCACTTCACCTTGGACATGTCCTGCTTCTTGCCTTTCACACTGGATTGAGAAGCATTCTTCTTGCTCTTCGCCTTCCTTGATTTGGCAGCCAAAGCACAATTTTCTTCATCTGAGTTCTTTGATGAAGATCCGTCCCTGGTGCTTCACCTTATCTCCTCTTACACAAGATCCGACCAAATTTGCTCCCATCCTGGCAATATCTCCCAACCATTGACAGAGTCCTGATAGGAATGCCAACTCTTCGGAACACCAAGGAGAGCTAATATCACCAAGTCCTCGTCATCTAAAGTCACCCCCACACTTCCTAGCTCATCCCTTCATTGTATGAACTTCGTGAGGTACTTGGGCATACTATCACCTTTCTCCATTTTTATGTTCCTGAATTGATCCTTGAGCGCCAACTTCCTCTGGTTGCTCTTGCTTTGGAATAATTCTTTCAATGCTTTCCACATCAAGAATGGAGAAGCCTTACCATGAAGGCTAGACACTATGTGATCCTTTACACCTTCCAACAGAATTCTTCGACACTTTGCTATCTTCTTTTTCCATGCATCGAGTACGACAACATCACTAGAAGTAGGTTTTGGAATTTCTGCATCTATGAACTCCTTCAACCCATTTTCATCCAACACCGCCTCCATATTTTCCTTCCATGAAATATAATTCGAGCTTCCCTCAGGGCATACTCGAATCAAAATCCGTTGAAAGACATCCCAACTTCAACACCAACAAAACACTGCTGCAAATTCGAATTCCACCAGCACAAAACTCAACCGCTTCAATGTTTTACAATTGCTCCAATGATCAATATTGCTCTGATACCATGTAGAAATTTGAATAAATGATACATTATTCACTGAGATTATCCTGATCACACACTATTTTAACTTCATGCACAATACATAATCTCTTCTACCATTGATCATTAACTGCGGAAATAAAAACAATCGCATGCGCACATTAAAACGATAAACAATCACACATATGAACACAGTATTTTATGGGAAATCATAAAGATGAAAAAAAACCAACTATATATATATTATATGTCATACACATCATGTAAAAATCACTATACAAAGCTCCTCACAAGCTCTCATTACAATCTCCAATTGCTACACACTAATGAAGCTCAGATCTAGATGAACACATGCTCCAATCTCTGCCACCTGTTAGCCTGCCTCTACTGCGCAATCCTTGCTGAAGATGGGGTCTGAATGAAATCTAATCCAACTGGTATGCACTGTGCAATCCTCATTGGCATCTCCAGCAATGTGTGGTGCAAACTGATGCACCAGTATAGTCACAACTGATAGTCACACTGCTCTTTCACCTACCTCTTCACTGGTCTCCACTGAAACTGTCCATGCACTGTAGTTAAATGATGTATTCCTTAGTTGATTAATGAGTTAATAATTAGTGAATTAATTAATAATTAATTCACACCACTCTCACTAGTGTATCAATCAGTTATACTAGATATAACTAACTCAACTATGTTTAACTCAGCTAAACTGAACACAACTCCATCAACTAGCTCAATAGCTGCACCAAACTCTGTCACATGAGTTCTAACTGAAGTATCCATGAAATAGCTCCACTTAACCCTCAGAAATAGCGTAATTCCTTCTGTCGGCTCCTGTTCCACATCTGTGCACTTAACTGAAGTGCTCCAAGAGAGTAAGATAATGTTTAAAGTCCAAATATTATTAAGAGCTAATAATATTCGACATATCTATTTTTAGACTAGAAATCTAAAAATAGATTCTGCCCAATATGTCTAAAAGTAGAAGTCCATCTATTTTTTCCGACTTGACCAACCATCCACAAATAGCATCCTGCAACTCATAGAACATGATCCATATGTCTAAATATAGACATAGTCTAAAAATAGACTTTGCTCCAAAAATAGCCTGCGGGCCCACTTAGTGAAGGCGACTTCTTTCCACTAAGCTCATCATCTTGTTGCAATCTGAACACTCCCTCTCAACAAGGTAAGGATTATCTTCCACCCCTATCCTGCCTCTTTGGTATTCGTATTTGCTCTTGGTGAGCGCCTTCTTCAAGATATCAGCATCCTGATCCTCCATGCGAATGTATGAAAGTAACATGATCTTCCGCTGCACACAATCTATGGTATGATGATACCAGATTTCAATGTGTTTAGATCTATCATAAAATACTAGATTAATGGAGAGTTTGATGCAACTATGATTATCACAATATATCACAGTAGGATCTAAGTGGAAACCGAACAACTTGGCTAGGATCTTGCTTATCCATATAGCCTTGCATGCAGCCAAAATCACTGCCATATACTCAGCCTCTTCTGAACTGAGTGCCATCTATCTTTGCTTCCTGCTGTACCAAGAAACCGTTGTCGACCCGATACTGAAAATCCCTCCAGATGTGCTCTTTTTTTCCATTGGTCTCCCTGCCCAATCTGCATCCGTGAAGCCACATAGCCCCACCTCATCCGATTCTTTGTACCATAATCCATATCCGGATGTGCCTCTGAGATATCTCAGTACATGCTTTCCTACCTTCTAGTAGAGCTTGGTAGGCTTAACCATAGCTTGTGAAAGTTGGTTAACAATATAGCATATGTCGGGTCCTGTATTGAGCAGATACATAAGCGACCCCACCAACTGTCGATAAACAATGGCATCCACTACCTCCGCTGATGTAGCATCCTCTTTCCTCCAACCACCAGGAAGAGGAGTGTCGATAGGCTTGCAGCCATGCATGTTGAACTTCTTCAGTATCTCCCAGGCATACTTGCCTTGAGACACAAATAGTCCATCACTGCACTGCCAAATTTCCAATCCCGGGAAATAATGAAGGAGGCCCAAGTCCTTCATCTCAAACTCTTTTGCAAGAATAGCCTTGCATGAGAGTATCAAAAGTTCATCACCTGTCAAAATCAAATCATCTACATAAAGTACAATGATCAGCAACTTACCCTCCACCACAATCTGGTATAGGTTCAAATCCACTTCACTCTTGGAGAATCCAAGTCCGGTGAAATAACTGTCTATCTGTGTGTAACAAGCATGAGGTGCTTGTTTCAACCAATACAACGCTCTCTTGAGCTTGCACACATGTGACTCACTGCTTAAGATCTCAAAACCTTCAAGCTGCCCTATGTACACCTCCTCCTCAGTCACTCCATTGAGGAACGCAGTATTCACATCCATTTGATGAATGTGCCACCCCATTTTCACTGAGAGAGCAAGAATCATCTGTATGGAAGAATACCTTGCGACAGGTACAAAGGTTTCCTCATAATCGATCCCCTCAATCTATGAGAAGCCTCAAGAAACAAATATTTCCTTGTACTTCTCCACACTCCTATTAGCTGCTTGCTTCACTTTGTAGATCCATCTCGAACCCACCACTGATTTCCCTTCCAGCCTTGGGACAATCTCCCATGCACTTTTTCTGACAATCGAATCATACTCTTCCACCATGGCATCTACCCATGCAGGGTCCTCCACAGCTTCCTCGAAAGAGGATGGCTCTGTCACGATACACTTGCTCATAAGAGCCGTGTATCTAGTGTACCTGACTGTCTCTATCTGCACTGTGATGTGGGTGGTCCTAGAACCTTCTCTGCATCTTGAGCCAGTCGCTCAGCTTCTGTAGTGCGCCTCTGCCCTTTGATGGTTGGCACTACATGACTGGTCTGTTCCACTCCATGAATGTCCTCTTGTGGCTAATCCACATCCTAAGGCTCATCCTTAGGAATTGATAGCTCCACATGTGCATGCAAGTGTGGCTCCCTCTCAAGCGAACACTTCATGGCTTTCTCCTCATGAAATTTGATATCCCGTCGCACAACAGTCTTACAATTGTCTAGAAAATACACACGATATTTGTGGGGCATATCAGTGTACCCCAAAAATATCCCAACCTCTGCGGTTGGCTCCATGTTCTTCCTGGCATCCTTAGTCACATGAATGTAAACAGGTGAACCAAAAATCCTCAAATGGGAAATATCAGGCTTCTTATCAGAAAATGCCTCCTCAGGTGTACTCATGCCAACTGTGAGGAAAACGGTTCTACACATATACTGCAGTATTGCATGCCTCATCTGACAAGTTTATGCGAAGGCCCTGATAATGCAAGATCGACCGTGCAACACCCACGATCGTTTTGTTCTTCCGCTCAGCAACCCCATTCTGCTATGGGTTATGAGGTGCTATGAGCTCTCCTCGAATTCCTTCTACGCTCCAAAAGTCCTTGTATTCACCAGAGATGAATTCACAACCATTTTTGGTCCTAAGAGCTTTCACCTGCTTCCCTGATTATTTCTCAACTGGTGCCTTGAACTCACAGAACTTTGAGTATGTATCACTCTTCTTCTACATGAAGAAGATCCAGAACTTTTGAGAAAAATCATCAAAAAATATCACATAGTACATGTGCTTTGCTGTCGAAGCTACTGAGAAAGTTCCACACATGTCTGTGTCAATTCTCTCAAGGATCTTCATGGTGTGACTATCCTTCTCGTGAAAGGTGGATTTCACAAATTTCCCCAAGGTACATCCCTTGCACTGATCTAACTGCGCAAGAGTACCCTTAGGAAGCCCAGTAGAAATCTACTGTAGTATCTTCAAAGCTCCATGGTAAAGGTGGCCCAATCTCTCGTGCCACAGCTCGCAATCATCCCGGCTCACCACTCCTTCTGCCTTGCCTGCCATTGTTGCACAGCCATCTACCTACAATCGATAAAGGTTCTTAACTCGAACCCCTATCCTTTGGGTTTCACCAGTTGCCTTACTGCGTAGGAAAGCCTCTCCATCACTAAAGACAACATCATATCACTTGTCTTCTAACATCGCCACGGAGATCAAATTCTTCTTCAATCCTAGAACATGCATCACTTCCTTAAATACGAAGTGTTTACCAGACTCCCTCTCAAAGGAAATGATACCGATACCAGTCGCACTGTATCTACCACCATCGCCCATCTCAATGTGCACTCCAAGATCTTTCTCATCCACATCAGTAAACAAATATTTTTCTCCTGTCATTTGAAAAGACGCACCACTATCAAGAAACCACACTAAACCCATCACACTTGGGACCAAGCATGCGATCAATGAAAAATCTAGCTCAAACAACGAGGCTAAGGCCTCTCCAGATGCAGATATAGTAGCCTGCTCATTTTTCTTATTCTGTTGACAATTGGTGGTGTAATGTCCATGTTGGTGACAGTGAAAGCACTTCACCTTGGACATGTCCTGCTTCTTACCTTTCACACCGGATTGAGAAGAATTATTCTTGCTCTTCCCCTTCCTTGATTTGGAAGCCAAAGCTCAATTTTCTTCATATGATTTATTTGATGAAGATCCATCCCTCGTTCTTCACCTTATCTCCTCTTGCACAAGATCCAACCAAAGTTGCTCCCAACCTAGCAATTTCTCCCGACCATTGACAGAGTCCTGATAGGAATGCCAACTCTTCGGAATCCCAAGGAGGACCAAGCTCACCAAGTCCTCGTCATCTACACTCACCCCCACACTTCCCAGCTCATCCTTGCATTGGATGAACTTCGTGAGGTACTTGGGCATACTGTCGCCTTTCTCCATTTTTATGTTCCTGAGTTCATCCTTGAGCGCCAACTTCCTTTGGTCGCTCTTTCTTTGGAATAAGTCTGTCAATGCTTTCCACATCAAGAATGGAGAAGCCTTACCATGAAGGTTGGACACTATGTGATCCTCTACACCTTCCAACAGAATTCTTCAACACTTTGCTGTCTTCTTTTTCCATGCGTCGAGTGCGGGAGCATCACCAGAAGTAAATTTTGGAATTTCTGCATCTATGAACTCCTTCAACCTATTGTCATCTAGCACCACCTTCATCTTGTCCTTCCATGCAATATAATTCAAAATTCCCTCAAGCGCATACTCGAATCGCAATCCGTTGAAAGACATCTCAACTTCAACACCAATAAAACACCGCTGCAAATTTGAATTCCACCAACACAAAACTCAACTGCTTCAATGTTTTGCAATTGCTCCAATGATCAATATCGCTCTGATACTATGTATAAATTTGAATAAATGATATATTATTCACCAAGATTCTCCTGATCACACACTATTTTAACTTCATGCACAATACATAATCTCTTCTACTATTGATCATTAATTGCGGAAATAAAAACAATCGCATGCGCACATTAAAACCATAAACAATCACACATATGAACACAGTATTTTTTGGGAAAGATTAAAGATGAAAACCACCAACTATATATATATATATATTATATGTCATATAAATCATGTAAAAATCATTTTAAAAAGCTCCTCACAAGCTCTCATTACAATTTCCAATTGCTACACACTAATCAAGCTTAGATCTAGGAAAACACATGCTCCAATCTCTGCCACCTGTTAGCCTACCTCTACTGCGCAATCCTTGCTGAAGATGGGCTCTGAATGAAATAAAATCCACCTGGTATTCACTGCTCAATCCTCATTGGCATCTCCATCAATGTGTGGTGCAAACTGATGCACCAGTATAGTCACAACTGATAGTCACACTGCTCTTTCACCTACCTCTTCACTGCTCTCCACTGAAACTGTCCATGCATTATAGTTAACTAATGTATTCTTTAGCTGATTAATGAGTTAATAATTAGTGAATTAGTTAGTAATTAGTGAATTAATTAATAATTAATTCACACCACTCTCATTAGTGTATCAATTAGTTAGACTAGATAGAACTAGCTCAACTATGTTTAACTCAATTAAACTGAAAACAACTCCATCAACTAACTCAATAACTCCACCAAACTCTGTCACATGAGTTATAACTGAAGTATCCATGAAATAGCTCCATTTAACCCTCAGGAATAGCATAATTCCTTCTGTCAGCTCCTGTTCCACATCTGTGCACTTAACTGAAGTGTTCCAAGAGAATAAAATAATGTTTGTAGTCCAAATATTATTAAGAGATAATAATATTCGACATATCTATTTTTAAACTAGAAATCTAAAATAGATTCCGCCCAATATGTCTAAAAATATAATTCCATCTATTTTTTCCGACTTGACCAACCATCCCCAAATAGGATCCTGCAACTCATAGAACATGATCCATATGTCTAAAAATAGACATAGTCTAAAAATAGACTTTGCTCCAAAAATAGCCTGCGGCCCACTTAGTGAAGGCGACTTCTTTCCACTAAGCTCATCATCTTGTTGCAATATCAACACTCCCTCTCAACAAGGTAAGGATTATCTACCACCCCTATCCTACCTCTTTGGTATTCGAATTTGCTCTTGGTGAGCGCCTTCATCAAGATATCAGCATCCTAATCCTCCATGCGAATGTATGAAAGTAACATGATCTTCCACTCCACACAATCTCTGATATGATGATACCAGATGTCAATGTGTTTAGATCTATCATTAAATACTGGATTAACCGAGAGTTTGATGCAACTCTGATTATTGCAATATATCACAGTAGGATCTATGTGGAAACCGAAAAATCTAACCAGGATCTTGCTCATCCATATAGCCTCGCATGCAGCCAAGCTCACTGCCATACACTCGGCCTCTGCTGAATTGAGTGCCATGGATATTTGCTTTCTGCTGTACCAAGAAACTACTATCGACCCGATACTGAAAATCCCTCTAGATGTGCTCTTTCTGTCTGTTGGGCTCCCTGCACAATCTGCATCCATGAAGCCACATAGCCCCACCTCATCTGATTGTCTGTACCATAATCCATATCCCAATGTGCCTCTGAGATATCTCAATACATGCTTTCCTACCTTCCAGTAGAGCTTTCTAGGTTTAACCATAGCTTGTGAAAGCTGGTTAACAGCATAGCACATGTCGGGTCGTGTATTGACCAGATACATAAGCGACCCCACCAACTGTCGATAAACAATGGCATCCACTACCTCCACCGATGTAGCATCCTCTTTCCTCCAACCACCAGGAAGAGGAGTGTCGATAGGCTTGCAGCCATGCATGTTGAAATTCTTCACTATCTCCCCGGCATACTTGCCTTGAGACACAAATAGTCCATCACTGCACTGCCAAATTTCCAATCCCAGGAAATAATGAAGGAGGCCCAAGTCCTTCATCTCAAAATCTTTTGCAAGATCAGCCTTGCATGAGAGTATCAACAGTTCATCACCTGTCAAAATCAAATCATCTACATAAATTACAATGATCAGCAACTTACCCTCCACCACAATCTGGTATAGGTTCAAATCTGCCTCACTCTTGGAGAATCCTAGTCCGGTGAAATAACAGTCTATCTGTGTGTACCAAGCACAATGTGCTTGTTTCAACCAATACAGCACTCTCTTGAGCTTGCACACATGCAACTCGCCACTAAAGATCCTGAAACCTTCGAGCTGCTCTATGTACACCTCCTTCTCAATCACTCCATTGAGGAATGCAGTCTTCACATCCCTCTGATGAATGTGCCACCCCGTTTGCACTAAGAGATCAAGAATCGTCTGTATGGAAGAATACCTTGCGACAAGTACAAAGGTTTCCTCATAATCGATTCCCTCAATCTATGAGATGCCTCGGGCAACAAATATTTCCTTGTACTTCTCCAAACTCCCGTCAGCTGCTTGCTTCACTTTGTAGATCCATCTCAAACCCACCAGTGATTTCCCTTCTGGCAGTGGGATAATCTCCGATGCATTGTTTCTGACAATTGAATCATACTCTTCCACCATGGCATCTACCCATGTAGGGTCCTCCATAGCTTCCTCGAAAGAGGATGGCTCTATCACGATACACTTGCTCATAAGAGCCATGTATCTAGTGTACCAGTCAGGTGACTATCTCTGTCTGCACTGTGATGTAGGTGGTCCTACAACCTTCTCTGCATCTTGAGACAGTCACTCAGCTTCTGTAGTGCGCTTCTACCCTCTGATGGTTGGCGCTACATGAGTGATCTCTTCCACTCCATGAACCTCCTCTTGTGGCTAATCCACATCCTAAGGCTGATGCTTAGGAACTAATAGCTCCTCATGTGCACGCAAGTGTGGCTCCCTCTCAAGCGAACACTTCATGGCTTTCTCTTGATGAAATTTGATATCCCGTCGCACAACAGTCTTGCAACTGTCTATAAAATACACACGATATTTGTGGGGCGTATCAGCGTACCCCGCAAATATCCAAACCTCTGCGGTCAGCTCCAGCTTCTTCCTGGCATCCTTAGTCACATGAATGTAAATAGGTGAACCAAAAATCCTCGAATGGGAAATATCAGGCTTCTTACCAGAAAACGCCTCCTCGGGTGTACTCATGCCAAGTATCCTGTGAGGACAACGGTTCTGCACATATACTGTAGTATTGCATGCCTCATCCCACAAGTGTATGTGAAGGCCCTGATAATGCAACATCGCCTGTGCAGCACCCACGATCGTTCTGTTCTTCCGCTCAGCAACCCCATTCTGCTGTGGGTTATGAGGTGTTATAAGCTCTCTTCAAATTCCTTTTGCACTACAAAAGTCCTTGTATTCGCCAGAGATGAATTCACCACCATTGTTGGTCCTAAGAGCTTTCACCTGCTTCCCTGATTCTTTCTCAACCAGTGCCTTGAACTCACAAAACTTTGAGTATGTATCACTCTTCTTCTACATAAAGAATATCCAGCACTTTCGAGAAAAATCATCAACAAATATCACATAGTACCTGTGCTTTGCTGTCGAAGCTAATGAGAAAGGTCCACACACGTCCGTGTCAATTCTCTCAAGGATCTTCATGGCATGAATATACTTCTCGTGAAAGGTGGATTTCACAAATTTTCCCAAGGTACATCCCTTGCATGGATCTAACTGCGCAAGAGTACCCTTAGGAAGCCCAGTAGAAATCTACTGCAGTATCTTCAAAGCTTCATGGTGAAGGTGGCCCAATCTCTGGTGCCACAGCTCGCAATCATCCCGGCTCACAACTCATTCTGCCTTTCCCGCAATTGCTACGCATCCATCTACCTGCAATTGATAAAGGTTCTTAACTTGAACCCCTATCCTCCAGGTGTCACCAGTTGCCTTACTGCGTAGGAAAGCCTTTCCACCACTAAAGACAACATCATATCACTTGTCTTCTGACATCGCCACAGAGATCAGATTCTTCTTCAATCCTGGAACATGCATCACTTCCTTCAATACGAAGTGTTTACCAGACTCCCTCTCAAAGGAAATGGTACCGATACCGTTCGCACTATATCTACCATCATCGCCCATCGAGATGTGCACTCCAAGATCTTTGTCATCCAGATCAGTAAACAAATATTTATCTCCTGTCATGTGAAAAGACACACCACTATCAAGAAACCACACTAAACCCATCACACTTGAGACCAAGCATGCGATCAGCGAAAAATATAGCTCAAACTGCGAGGCTAAGGCCTCTCCAGATGCAGATCTAGCATCCTGCTTATTTTTCTTATTCTATGGACAGTTAGTGGCGTAATGTCCGTGTTGGTGACAGCGAAAGCACTTCACCTTGGACATGTCCTGCTTCTTGCCTTTCACACCAGATTGAGAAGCATTCATCTTGATCTTCCCCTTCCTTGCTTTGGCATCCAAAGCGCAATTTTCTTCATCTGAGTTCTTTGATGAAGATCTATCCCTGGTACTTCACCTTATCTCCTCTTGCACAAGATCCGACCAAAATCACTCCCATCCTGGCAATTTCTCCCGACCATTGACAGAGTCCTAATAGGAACTCCAACTCTTCGGAAGCCCAAGGAGAGCCAAGCTCACCAAGGTTTCATCAGCTACAATCACCCCCACACTTCCCAGTTCATCCCTACATTGGATGAACTTTGTGAGGTACTTGGGCATACTGTTGCCTTTCTTCATTTTTATGTTCTTGAGTTTATCCTTGAGCGCTAACTTCCTCTGGTCGCTCTTGCTTTGCAATAAGTCTATCAATGATTTCCACATCAAGAATGGAGAGGCCTTACCATGAAGGTTGGACACTATGAGATCCTTTAAACCTTCTAACAGAATTCTTCGACACTTTGATGTCTTCTTTTTCCATGCGTCGATTGCGGCAACATCGCTAGAAGAAGGTTTTGGAACTTCTGCATCTATGAAATCCTTCAACCCATTTTCATCTAGCACCACCTCCATCCTGTCCTTCCATGCAACATAATTCAAGTTTCCCTCAAGGGCATACTCTAATCGCAATCCGTTGAAAGACATCTCAATTTCGACACCAAGAAAACACTACTGCAAATTCAAATTCCACCAACACAAAACTCAACTGCTTTAATGTTTTGCAATTGCTCCAATGATCAATATCGCTCTGATACCATGTATAAATTTGAATAACTGATATATTATTCACCGATATTCGCCTGATCACACACTATTTTAACTTCATGCACAATACATAATCTCTTCTACCATTTATCATTAATTGCGAAAATAAAAACAATCGCATGCGCACATTAAAACCATAAACAATAACACATATGAACACAGTATTTTATGGGAAATCTTAAAGCTGAAAACCCCCAACTATCTATATATTATATGTCATAGAAATCATGTAACAATATTTCTACAAAGCTCCTCACAAGCTCTCATTACAATCTCCAATTTCTACACACTAATCAAGCTCAGATCGAGCAAAACACATGCTCCAATCTCTGCCACCTGTTAGCCTTCCTCTACTGCGCAATCCCTGCTAAAGATGGGCTCTAGATGAACTTGAATCCACCTGGTATGCACTGCGCAATCCTCATTGGCATCTCCATCAATGTGTGGTGCAAACTGATGCACCAGTATAGTCACAACTGATAGTCACACTGCTCTTTCACCTACCTCTTCACTGGTCTCCACTGAAACTGTCCATGCATTCTAGTTAACTAATGTATTCTTTAGTTGATTAATGAGTTAATAATTACTGAATTAATTAATAATTAATTCACACCACTCTCACTAGTGTATCA
Organism: Pinus albicaulis; assembly: GCA_034641835.2. Classification (NCBI taxonomy): domain Eukaryota; kingdom Viridiplantae; phylum Streptophyta; class Pinopsida; order Pinales; family Pinaceae; genus Pinus; species Pinus albicaulis. The sequence continues at coordinate 371,125,201 of CM076569.1, read as the reverse complement.
ATCAGTTAGACTAGATATAACTAGCTCAACTATGTTTAACTCAGTTAAACTGAACACAACCCCATCAACTAGCTCAATAACTCCACCAAACTCTGTCACATGAGTTCTAAAAGAAGTATCCATGCAATAGCTCCACTTGACCCTCAGGAATAGTGTAATTCCTTTTTTCAACTCCTGTTCCACATCTGTGCACTTAACTGAAGTGCTCCAAGAGAATAAGGTAATGTTTATAGTCCAAATATTATTAAGAGCTAATAATATTCGACATATCTATTTTTAGACTGGCAATCTAAAAATAGATTCCGCCCAATATTTCTAAAAATAGAAGTCCATCTATTTTTTCTGACTTGACCAACCATCCAAAAATAGCATCCTGCAACTCATAGAACATGAACCATATGTCTAAAAATAGAGATAGTCTAAAAATAGATTTTGCGCCAAAAATAGCCTCTCGGCCCACTTAGTGAAGGCAACATCTTTCCACTAAGCTCATCATCTTGTTGAAATATCAACACTACATTGGGTACTTTTACTTATTTCTCTTGGCTCTTGAATGTTGTGTGCCACATTGGCCTACAACCTTGCTTCAATGATGGGGGACTTCCTCTTTATATTTCTTACACGTAGAACACTATGGTCACATATTTCTTCTTTTCCTGAATAGAATCTAAACCTATTATCGTCGATTCAATTTTCATATTTTGTCCTAGATTAAATACACATATAACCCTTAGGGTTTTCTAGAAACAATAAACGTCATAAAAAGTCTTGGCAGGTCTTGCCCTGATTTGTTGGTCGAGACTAGTCGAGGGTCGGGGTTCCGATATATTGAGGATCTTACTGGAAGGGTCCTACACTGAGGTCAAGGGTTAGGATGTGGGTGAGATTAGTGGTAGAGATGTATTTGACACTCCCTAGTCCACAACTACGCCTTATTCCAACTAAGTATTGGTTCCGTACTACACCAGGCTCGAACTCATGCATAAGTCTCAAAAATTCCTAAGGCTACTCCTACTTCTCCACATAGCCATGCTTACCATTCAACAGGTAGGAATAGATTTAAGTATCCGAGTTCTCTCATTACTGAGTGGCCTAATAGAGAATTCATACCATGAAAATATTCATAACTTCTAGCCCATTTAGGAGTACACCATTCTATTTATTTACTCATCCAAATCGTGCTCATTAAAAGTGCGGAATTTGTGATCCTGAAAGAAACATAAACAAGCGCTTTACACTAAAATTTAGACCATAACTTATCCCCAAAGAAATCTTCCAGAAATTACAATTACCTCAACTATTTCTTAGGTCGCATACCTTTCTAATGAATCCAATATATATGTAAACAGAGGAAATAATAACACGTATAAATAAATCATATTTCTATTACTTGAAATAGTAATGTGTCTAGATGGTTTACATTGGCTCACTACCCAAGTTACTTCTTGAGATTTCTCTTACTCTTTTCTTTTTTCTACCAAGAGCCCTCTTATTTCCCCTACGAGAATTACTCTCTTTGACTAAGAGCCCCCTTCTAATTTTCTATCAAGAATAAAAACAAGAAAAAATATATCCGAATAGAATAATCACATAGGACATCTATCACAATAATCTAAAATTACTCACAACTCAGTTAAACACGTGCTTCCTTCACACATTCTCACTTGGGAAAAATATCAACGCTCCCCAAATATCCTAATTGTTAAACAATTCTCGATTCTTCTATGGTAAGGACACTTTGCTTTACATAAGAAATCCCTAATTTCTATTTTATATAAAATTACATTGGGAAAATTATATGGCCCCATTTTGTTCAAGGAAAATTGGTTTGTCCTAGATTGATTCATATGCATCATATAATGACAGAAAGAAAGCGGTCAATGAAGGAAAATGAATTTTGGTAAATGAATGGATTGAAGGGTTGCCAAAAAAGTCGAAAGAACTATACACTCACTCCTTGTTACATGGAATCCCTGAACTACTTCATGAATCAAATAAAGACTAGGAACTAGAGCAAAGGAAGTAAAGCCCAAAGAATAGGGTTTAAGAAAAGCCCAAGAATTTATGATTGAACAGAGCCAAGGAAATAGAGATTTTAATAAATCCAAAACCCAATAAATAATATAGAGAACCCATTCTCATGGAGAACCCTCAGAGGTTTTGTATGTTTTCAGTTAAGGATAATGAGGTCTAGGAAATGTACAAGAAATTTGGGGCTAACTTCTAGATAGGTTGTTTAGTTTAATTTTTAGATTACTTCTCATGTTTGGGGAATCGATACAACCTTATATTTAGGTGATTTCAAATTTGTAATTTTTCCTGTAATGTGTTGGGAATATTGAATACAAAAAACAAACACAGAGGGATATGTGTTTCCCCCACAATGCAGAGAATGCAGAAATAGTGCAAAAATAACAGTCAAACAGTTCATAGACAAACAACGTAAACATTGGAGCGGAAAAAATTTAGTTTTCTACTCCATCACTCTCTAAAACATATGAGAACTTCCACGTGTTTTATACAAAATTAGCCGAAGCCTTCATTTGTGCTTGATTTTGGTTTGAGTTTTGGCTTTAATCCTGATTGATGCCCCTTCCACTTGTGCTTCGAGGGATGCTTCTTCCACCTCTGTGTGGGGTTCTTCCTCTTCCTCGATAGTTTTATCTTCCTCAACCTCTACCTTGACCAAAATAAATTTGTGTCTTAAATGCATGCTCCAATGAGGAGTTTGTTTCCCTATTCAATCTGTGCTCATGAGACACCAATGATGCATGAAGCTCATCCACTGAAAACTGTGAGAGATCCTTTGTCTCTTTTATGGCCACTACTATGGAATGAAACCTTGATAGTAGACTTCTTAAGACTTTCTCCAGTATTCTCCTTTCTTCAAGTGTCTCTCCATGATACCTTATCTAGGTAATTAACCCAATCACATGTGTGAAAAATGAGTCTATGTTATCAGACTCTTTCATACATAGAGTTTCAAAATCTTTCCTCAGCATTTGATGTTTTTTTTTCTTCACCTTTGCCATACCTTGGTAGGATTTTTGGAGAGTATCCCATGCCTCCTTAGACTTTGTTGCTGCTGCAATACTTGAGAAAATACTATCATGTACTGCTTGGAAAATATAGAAGCGCGATTTTAAGTCCTTCTTCTTATTTTCTTTCAACAAATCTCTTTGTGGTTGTGTCAAAGCATTAAGTGCTACTACATCTGTTTGTTATTGGAAACCATTTTCCACCAGCTCCCAAATATCTTGTGAGGAGAACATGGCTTTCATTGTAATAGCCCAATAATCATAATTCTTCCCTTTGAACTATGGTAGTTGGGGATTAGTCAGGCTTGTGCCTGTTGCTACCATCTTAACTGTGTAAACGCAAACCTTCTCACTGCTGTAAAATATTTCTCGCTACTGGAGACTTCCGCTTATACAAACAATCTTACAACTTCTTCAGTAAAGAGCGAGCTCATGTTTATTTCACTTAGAGCCTAAACCTAATCTAATACCATGTTGGGAATATTGAATACAAACAAAAAACACAGAGGGATATGCATTTCCCCCACAACACAGAGAATGCAAAAATAATGAAAAATAACAATCGAACAATTCACAGATCGGCAACGTAAACATAGTAGAGGAACAAATTTCGTTTTCTATTCCATAACTCTCTAAAACATATGAGTAATTACACGAGTTTTATACAAAATTGGTCGAAGCTTGCATTTTAACACATTTCAATGCAGGAATGGATGGGTAACTACCTATGGTCCTTCATTTCTAGTTATGTTGTTTGTACACGATACAGCGTACACAAAACACAAAATGGAGGATCTAAAAATTCATGCAATTCAGTTTGGGAAAGCACATCGTGTCTGGCGCTCCATCGCACATCAATGAACTTAATGTTTATCATATGCACGAACATGGGAAAACATAAATCTTGCAATATGCGATGTGATGTGGCAGATCGCATCACAACTTAAAAATAATAACTTGCGGGCACATAATCCATTAACTCTTGAGCTTTGTGGGCGCTGATATGTGCTATCCTCCTGAGCTTGACACGTGCCCCCTTCTGCAATCACATTGAAAATAACACAAAATAACTTGCGAGTGGTTGAACGGTAAGTTATAAATTTTTTTAAGTGCGCATGGCTAGTGGCGAGAAAATGTTAAAAAAAAAAATTGCGAAGTGCGGGCGACATAAAAGGTAAGTGGGAAATTTTGCAATATGTGATGAGGTTTGTGGGTCCTGCCAAGGTTTGTGGGTAATTTTAATCTTCAGAGAGACATTAGGAGTTGCAACTTCAAATTTGCGGGCTGCGATCTGCAGGGAGATAAAATGCGGTGAGTTCGAAGTGTAAAAAGGTAAGGAATAAAATGAAATATGCAGGTTTGCAATGGTTTACAATGGGGTAAGGATATGTGGTGGGTCCCTCCAATATCACATCGACGAGGAAATAACTTATGCAAATGACTTAAGGCTTAAAAAAAAATGTTGTGGGGGCGAAGTTATGAGCAATGTTAAGTAAATGCAGCAGGTAAGAAATAAAACACAAACTGTGCAGCTTGAGTACTCAGTTTGATTTTTTTGTGGATTTCATGAAAACGCCTTCAGGTTTGAAACCTAGGGCTTGTCCTTCCCTACACAGAAAATTTAAAGAAGTGTGAGCTGCTGCCACATTTATTCATGGTGGTGGTTGGGAGTAATTCCAAGATAATGGGATGTCTTGAGGCCCCACAACATATTAATTTGTTTGAGTTTTGAGTCCGTATTTCGATAAGAAATAGGCCCTTTCTATATAATAATTTGGGAATGGAGATAATAATTTCTATTTATTCGTTCTACAGTTATTTTTTTGTACAGTGGATAAAATTGACCTTTCACATGCCCTATACCAATGGGTAAACCTCACCAAGAACATAATGAGGAGTCTCATTCTCTCTAGGCTGACAGTGAAAGTTGTTGGCTTTAACCCCAATCTCCGTATAAATGATGGGATTCAAACTTTTCTATCTCCAAGGCCAAACGTAATTACCACAAACTTTGAAAGCTACAAATACAGGTAGAGGACGTGAAATATTACTACAAAAGAAAAATATAGGACGAATCCTCAATTTCAGGAAAATCGATGACCCGTGTGAATAAAAGAAGTTTTTCCATCTTTTTTTGTGGTTTTCACTAAACTAAAATTAGATATCTCAAAATGGAACTAAACATAATCATCTCACTTTTATGTTTTCCTGGTAAGCTCAAATTACATATCTCAAACATGAACTACACAGAATAGATATATATATATATATATATATATATATATATATATATAAACTAAAGCTTCACAACATCCTCTACATCAAATAAAATCAAGGTATAATGCTTAAACAATGTGAGTCAAGGCATCTTGAACTTACAAGTGGGTCGATGAAGTCTCCTTTGTTGAGAACAGATGCACAAATAATGTGTTTGGCCATGTTTTAAGAAATCCTTAGATTCATATAATGATTCTAGTGTAACCTGTAAATTTTAAAAACCTCTTCCTATGTTTATACAATGACCCTACTTGTGCAACCTGTAGTTGATAACTGCTTGTGGCTTAACTATTAATCCAATTACATCGAGATTGAAAAACCTTTGGAACATACTGCCCACGAATGCAACATTTTTTTTTTATTCTAATCAAATTAATAATAATAACGTTGTTCATTCAATCCAACGAAGAGATTCCCACATGTAGTGTTTATTCATAAAAAATATAGGAGTCGTGGAATTATAATATTAACATATGTTGATGATCTGGATATTTGGTGAAATATTTGCATGCTTCATGTTTCCTTTATTTGATAACTTTATCAACACCCATAATGCATCGTATTATAATAAAAATTGTCCATAGGTTGATTGGAAAGCTATTTGATAGTTTCCTTAGTCTCCATGTGTTGTTATTTTTTCACTTTTCTAGGTTGAGAATGCTTGCTCTCATAAGTTCCATGTTTTCTTGCTAGTTTAGGAGAGGGTTTCTCCGAAAAAAATGAGATGTGCACTTCAGGTGCCTAAATATGTTGTTGGGATCATTCGATGGAAGATTTTGTGCTTACTAGGTCTACCTATATGCATAGCACATGAAAAAACATTGCTTCTACACCTTATATCATAGAACTGGGAGCATTTGGGAAGATTGCACAATTGTTGTATCAACTTATTCTAGATTGGGAATTACCTTTCGTCCAACTATCTTAACCAAGGATTATAGGCCATGGGGAAAATGTAAGGAGTGATGAAAGACGAATTTCTCCAAAAAAACACCTAGAATATCCCTTCGAAATTGAAAGTCAACTTCACACAAGGAACCAAAACCAAATGGAATTCAAAAACACTTCTTGTGATTCATGTGCACTTGATTCATTATACGAAGTTTCTTTAATCTTGGGAACGTCTTATATAAAATATGTATTTTGAAATCAATCACATAATCAACTTGTAATGAAGGATCTATAACATAATAAGCTACAATGAATAATTATTCTATATAACAAGTATATTGTATGTGATGTAGGTCTATTCATTACTATAATGTTTCTTTAATCTTGAAAACGTCTTATATAAATTATGTATTTTGAAATCAATCACATAATCAACTTGTAATGAAGGATCTAGAATACGATAAGCTACAATGAATAATTACTGTATTGAACAAATATACTGTATGCCATGTAGATTTCTTCATTATTATATAATGTCAAACAATTTTATGCCACTAAGTTGGGATCCAAATAATTACCCCGATCTCCACATACTGAAACATATTACCATAATCATATTACCATAACACCATGTTGTCAATGAAAAAAAAAAAACTAATTTTAATAATGTAAAATAAAATAGAATATACTTCAATTAAAATATATATAAACATTATATCTATATCTATATATATATCTATATCTATATCTATATCTATATCTATATCTATATATATATATATATATATATATATATATATATATATTTATTAAAAGAAATTAATAAAATTAATTAATTATTTAGAGTAACTTTCAATTTTACCCAACATCACTCAATCAAAACACACAAAAACTAATTTTAAAGAATTAGCTAACTAACGAGGATCAAGAAACTATTTGAAATAGACCACCCGCACCTATTAACCAAATTATCATCATAATAAATAATTTAAATATGATCAAATATGAAGCTAAAGTTTAATACTAATTATAAAATTTGAAACGTTGTAATTGTTTATTAATATTATTTAAAGTTTGGGTATCTATACCTTTTTCCCATACACACTAGAGGGGTAATGCCTGCACCTCTTGTGGTGTTTTTTTTTCAAATAAAGGAATTTTAAACATAAAAAGATCTCAGAGAAGCATAACTCCTTGATTATAATGCCAAAGGTTATGTTGTCAAACATTGTTAATGCACAGTGAAGGAAAATGACGTTTGCTTAGCTGCTCCCTTGCACGTGTTAGTTGGAGATACATTTTGCATGGAGGAAGCATTGTATAATCTTTTCGATGCTTCGAGAAAGAAGAAAATGTGTGAGATGTTGTGAACATCTCCTCTTCGAACATGTGGATCATAGAGATCTTTTTGGCAGCAAATGAGGGAAATGTATGTAACTGCACCTGCATGTAACTGTGGATGAGGTTTTCCTATGTAAAGGGATTCTCTACCTTGATTTTTGTGAATCACCCGAAATGTTGTTTACGAATATATATATATATATATATATATATATATATATATATATATATATATATGAATTGCATTCCATACACGTCAGGCAGACCGACACTTTTAACTCATATTTGGCAGAGCGGTTGGATAGTTACAATCGAATTTCTGGGCTGTACTGAAAGAAACCGAATAGAAAGAAAAGAATATGTGTTGCCTGTCTGATGATATGATTGGTGCGAATCGTCAAGAGTTCTTTACTTCTAGAAAAGCGACAAATTGATCCTGACCCTTACCACCGTAGCGAGCCCATCATGGAAAGGGTTTCCGTTGGCCAAATTGCTCATCGAAAATGTTAAAATTGCAATCTCGTTCTCTGTGATCTCTGAATCGATCCGGAACCCAAACATAAAAGTTGCAACATATATTTCAAGAATTTTTATTGCCCGACTTTTGACGAAAATCTGAGTGCTCCTTGTCTTTTCTCATTCATATCGGTGTTCATCAATTTTACACTGGACACCATATGTGCAAAATTTTACCAAAGCATTTTGCTAGGTTGACTTTCACAGACGACTTAAAGATACCGCTGACGCCACTAGTAACTTCTTTCATCATTACATCCAACCGTCTCCGATGTACCACATGATGACTTTCATGTAAGGCTGGCGTGAACAGACTGTTTAGCGGTCCTTTCGGTGAGTGGCCAGAAAGAGTGTTCATGAACATAAGAGGATTTTTCTCCAAAGGCTGTTAGTGTTCAGTGTAGGAGAATCTTTCACCCTCAGTCTTCCCAATTTTTCTCCCTTTTTGCTGCAGAATCTTTAAGAGATCACCAGCCTGTCTTTTGAGGTAGACTTCATATCAACCATTGTCTGGTTAGCCATATATTTATTTGTAATTATTCTTGTTTTAATTATTAACATAGATCTGTTTTATCATTGGTTTAACATGAGTGGAGAAAGATCAAATTTCTTCATGTATTTAAAATATTTTATGAATAATTCATATTAGATATTTATTTTATTTTATTTAAGATATAATATTTTTTTTTAACATTTGTATATATATATGAAAATTGATATCTTTTTATTAAAATATTTTTGAAAAGTATAAGGTTTAAACATCTTATTTGTATATATTTTTCTATTTTACTTTTTTTATTGTAGTTTTTATTATTTTCTATTTCTATCTAGAGTATATTTTATTGATTTCCTATTTTTATTTAGAGAATATTTTATTTTTATTTTAAGAAGAACAAGTAACAATTTTAAATTGAGCACTGACATACTATAAATAAATTTGTAATTCGAAAAAAAATCGACACTATACATCCTAAAAACGGTTGTTCTTGTGAAAACAATACCTTTTACTTACTATTTTCTAAAATTATTTTGAATTAAAAACCACATTTATCATTTCTTTTCAAAACTTATAGTCATTTCTAAACTTAAATTTAAAATACTCTTCTACTTTAAAAACTTATGTATCTAAAATTCTTTATAATAAATATAACAATATTTAAAAAATATATAAAATCCCAAAAATAGTCACTCCTTTAAAATTAGCAATATTTAAACAGAAAAATTCTTTCCTTTTCCATTTTCTAAGCTTTTTAGGCCTTTGAAAGAAAAAATGAAATTAGAAAATGGCAAACTTTCTTATCCCACTCTTCCCGAAATAGAATGGACCCCCATCCTGAGGTGGATCAACCAACGGGAAGACCTGGTCCAGGGGTCCATTCTATTATGATTTCTCATTTTATTTTGTATTTATTTACTTTCATTTTCTCATTTTCTAAGATTTTTACTAATTTGAAAGAAAAAATAAAATTAGAAAATGGTAAACTTTCTCATTTCATTATGATTTTCCATTTAATTTTGTATTTTCGTACTTTCCCTTTACCATTTTCTGTATTTTCCAAACCTTTAAAAATGAGATTAGAAAATGGTAAATTTTTTTATTCCACTATAATTTTCCATTTTATTTTATATTGTCTTACCCATATATAAATATTGCCATTATTATCTGTTATTGAATAAATAATCCACCACTACTAAAATTTTAAATAATATTTAATTCTTAAATAATATTGTATTAATTAAATATTAATCTAAAAACTAAACAATTCGTATAGAACTTGGTATTTTTTATTTGATTTTGGGGAACTTGGTAACTATGAAATGAACCTTTTGACTTCATAAATCAAATGTTAGAAAGACACTGATTTCACTATTAAACCTGTCTAACATACTTAGACATCCCCTCAGAGTGAAATGAATCTCTTGATTTAATAAATCAAATGTTACCTAGACACTTATTTCACTGTCAAACATGTTCTGTTCATGTTTTAAAAATCCTAAGCACGTTAGAATAGACTTTTATTTCATTTTCAGACCCGTTCCGTGCATATCTTCAAATTTGTAAGCACGGCGCCAAAATAAGACACATGGTAGGGTTGCTGACGAGATTCTCGTCGTGGGTCATGAAGTCTTGAGTACCATCAAAGCGGTCGCGTTATTTTGCTTCTCAAAAAACCCACCAGAGACCATTTGTTGCTAGTCCAAGCCATAAAATTTCAACGCAGATCAGATTGAAGTGATTGTTTTTCCAGAAAATCAGATTGAAGTCATTACCTGTGAAAAGACGTTGCAGACTGCAATTTTTGGCCCCAGTTCCAATTTTAGAATTAGCATCCCATCAGTGGACCATTTGGAGAAAAATCACTTTCTCTACTTTACATAGTAGGTCTATTCATGCAATAAGTTTTTTAAGATTCTCCATGCCTGGTTGCCTAGTTTGTGTGTTGCTATAATGATCCTGTTTATTTAAGGTAAGTGAATCAAGGCTTTTTAATTAACTCTCGTTATAAGAGACAACTTTGAAGGCGATATTCTCCCACCGGGATGAATTAAAAGCAATGTGTATGAAATTACGAAGAATAATGGTGCTTGCCTTGATCTAAAAAGTATTCTGATTGTAATAACAATTTGGAGGGCAAGATTCTGTCGTCGGCATGAATAAAAACATTATCTAGGAAATTGTAAACATTGTCCTATGATGATGCTGCTCTGGTTTGGTTTATGTTGTTATGTTTAAGGTAATGAGAACAATATCTTCAGCTCAGGCAAGACCAGTTCATTATTAAAATCATACCAAATTGTTGTAAGTTTTAGAGTTATTCTGTTGAGAAAAAGGAAATACGATTTGGTAGATTATTGAAAAACTTTAGATGTGTTTTTACACATACATCTTTTTATAAAATTTGAAAATGATTTTTTATAATTTGTTTTTTTTGCTATATGTGGAAACGTTTTCGAATGATTTTTCACTTATAAGTGTAATTTCCATAGCATATTAACTCGTTATTGTTTAACATGCAATTTATAGATTTTAATTTTGTACATACCTTTTATGAAAAATGAAGACTTGACCTCCTTTAAACTGGAATACTCCCTGTTTCTTTTGACGAATATTTTATGTATGAACTCGTAAATCTATCCACAAGCAACATAACATATGAGTGAAGATATCAAATAACACAATATAATGACGTGATAAATATTTATGAACGTGTCCCAAAACATAACTGCAGAAAAATTAACGTTCTGCTGGAGGAAAATGCATAATATAAAAAATATTTAGACGCAAGTAATTTCATTCGTTTGTTAATATAGTGTTATAAGAAGGGATTAATTTTTTTTGAAGGATATATGCTTATACTAATGAAATCAAAAAATTTTAAGAGTAAATTTTGTTTTTGATTTTTTTAATTCAAGGAAAAATAAAATTGAAAGTTAGGCTTTTTTACTAGAAAAATATATTTAAGTTATACATGGATTTTTATTGATTGCGCTTACAATCCAGTATGACCCCAATGTGTAAGTATGTCGGAAGCCAAAAAAAAAAAAACTATTTTTTTTAAATAAAATATGAATAATGTCTGCTTTAAAAATAACTTACATAACCATATAAATAAACAATTAAAAATAAATTTAAAATATGAAGAGTTTTAAGAACACTTAAAAAAGAGATACGGTAAATAAATTAAAATATAAATAAACTAGAGGTATGGTAAATAATTATAACTAGCAATTGCACCATATGTTGCAAAAGAAACGTCCTAAGGCAATAGCATAGGAAAGAGTAGCCTATAAGAAATAAAAAGGAAATAGCATAGGAAATAGTAGCCTAGAAGAAACAAGATGTTGCCGAGAACAAAGATATTGATGATAAGAGTTATCAACCAAAAAAAATTGTTATAGATTTTGAAATAGGCAATTGGGGATGAAAACATATATGTAAACCAACATAATATGTTCACATATATACAAATTTTATTATAGATATTGAAATAGGAAATTGGGGGTGAAAATCTTTTGGTGATTAATAATCCAACACGTAACTCAAATAAGATATTTTAAATACACTCAAGTCCAATCTATCTAGCATAGATGTCAATAAAGAGATTTTTTATTAACAAAAATAGAGATTACTTCAAGTTCATCTACATATTTGAGGGGCAATTGCATGCTTATCAGAAATTGTATATGAAGAACAATAGTCCTGGTATACAAGAAAGTGAATATCATTTTAATATGGAGAATTTTTTGGAAGGAGATATTGTTCTTTATGCTATGGTTTATTTTCTTAACTCCAAACATGGTTTATTGTTTCTCTATATACATAATAAACAAAATACAAAGTAAATTCACAAATTTAAGTTGTAGTTTTATATTTCATAATTACAATCTAGTTTCTTATTAAGATATTTTACACATCCTACGTTATTCTAAATTGATCAAGAATATAGAATTATTAGGGTGGTGTTCTATGTGCACTAAAATTCCCATGAGGTCCATCACAATGTATGGGGTTCATTGTAACCTTGGATATATTCTGTGAGTTGTTGTGATTTTTTGCTTGTGGCTACAACTTAGTTTTGGTTTTCACCTAGTTATGATGATTCAAAACTTTGTTATCATCTTAGATCCTTATAGCATTATATATATTATGTGAGTTAATGTGATGTTTTGTTTGTCACAATGATTCAAATATCAGTTATTATACCACAATATTGACTTTCTTGTTGTTTGTTTTGTTTATCTTATTAAAATATTGTACACATCCTAGGTTATTCTAAATTGATCAAGAGTATAGAATTATTAGGGTGGTGTTATATGTGCACTAAAATTCCCATGAGGTCCATCACAATGTATGGGGTTCATTTCAACCTTGGATATATTCTGAGTTGTTGTGATGTTTTTCTTGTGGATACAACTTAGTTTTGGTTTTCACCTAGTTATGATGATTCAAAACTTTGTTATCATCTTAGATCCTTATAGCATTATATATATTATGTGAGCTAAGGTGATGTTTTGTTTGTCACAGTGATTTAAAATCAGTTGTTATACCACAATATTGACATTCTTGTTGTTTGTTTTGTTTATGAACCCCTTAAATTTGATTTTACAGTGTGATCTCCCCTGCATGGGTGCGGGTTTCAAAAATTGGAGAGTAAATTGAGTGGTTATTGTTAGAAATTGTTGTATAATATGGGAAATTTGGATGGTTTGTAGACAATATGGATGTCATAACATATATAGTTTTTGAAATTTTTAGTGTCTCTAGCCACCATGCATCTAGTAGGATCCATTTCAACTAAGAACATCAATACATCACTGTGAGAATGATAACTTTTTACATCCCTAGCCATTTTCTTTTATTATGGATCAACTTATAAACTAATAACTTGTGAAATCCCTAGCCATTTTCTTTGTTTATGGATGAAGTTATAAACTAAAATATACTAAGACTCTACATTATATATTGGATGGATGGAAAGGTTATGATAAAAATTGTAAACAAACCCCTTAACATTGTCTCAACTTACTCTATTGTTAATCACATAGTGTCAATTTTGTAAAAATATAATCTACAAGGACTGAGTGGGCTTTTTCTTTTGTAATTTTTGTTTGGAATTGAAAAAAAAAAAATTATAAAAGCTAAAATTATGTAGTGAGAAACATTGTTTAAAATTTCATAATAAAAATTTGAGTAAGTTTGACACCATATAATATGAAAAATTATAAAAGCTAAAATTAGGTAATTAAAGATATGTATATAGTTTTTTTTTAACAGAAGAAAGAGTATGCATGTAGATACAAACTATTATGTAGTTACAAACTATTACAATTAAGTAATTAAAGGTAAATTTAGTGTTATTTAAGAAATGAGAATTATGAACATTCATTATTATTGCTCAAGATAAATCATGTCGTGTGAAATAATTTGGAAATTTAAAAAGATCACATATTTTTTAAAAATTCATTATTAATTTATTTTTTTATATATTAAGAAATACTACTCATGAATAATAAAACAATTGTAACATAAATAGTATATAACAAAAAAACCATGTATTTTTGGAATAATAAAATAGTTGTAAAAAAATAATATAGAATAAGAAAAACTATGTATATTTTGATGCATGAAATTTAGATACATTTTATTAAGTAAAATTTTAAAAGAATAATGGTTATAAACATTTAAAAATAATTTTATTAAATAATTAGTTTAGATCTGTATTATTGATGAGAGGGATCAATGAGGTTTGCATATCAAGACATTTGATCCCTCTTGGCTCTTTGTAGATCTAGAGTTAGGCCATCTTAATTTCCCCCCTTCAGATAAACCACATTCCACATGAATACCATGAGTCAGTACCATGGTTTTTTTTTTATATTTTAGTAAATAATTTTATTAAATAATTAATTTTGATCTATATTACTGATGAGAATGATAAATGAGTTTTGCATATCATTTGATCCCTCTTAGCTTTTGGTAGATCCAGAGTTAGGACATCTTAATTTCTCCCTTTACATAAACCACATTCCACATGCATACCATCAGTCAATACCTTGGGTTGTTTTTATAGTTTAGTATTATTTTTATTTTTTGTTTGACCTAGTTAAAATTTTCATTACAGTATGTCAATATTTTTATTTAATTTACTTTTATTTTTATTTTTGTGTAATTTGACAAAGTCACCAAAACCAAAATTCAATCACTTATTAAAAAAAAAAATTTATAAAAAACATATATAAAACTTTAACTTGTGAATCTAATGGCCTAAAACATTTCAATTTTCTAAGGTTTGATCCAATGGCTCAGACATTGACACAATGGCACCTAGGGGAGTTGTTTTCAAATAAGAACGTCTTACGATGTAAATATAAATAAACTAGAGGTATGGTAAATAAATAAAATATATTTTATATTTACTCCATAAAGCTTTTTATGTTTACAAAAAAATTAAAAAGAAGTTTTATTTAGGTGAAACCAATAAGCCAAATACCATGGGACAAATTATTATTAATACCATGGGCCAAATACCATATTTATAAAAGAGGTATAAAAATGTAAGGTAAATAAATAAAAATATATCAAATATGAGTAGAAATCTACTTCTAATTATATTTGAAGCCTATGGACCAAATACCATGGACTAAATTAATAATAATACCATGCAAAAAAACATTATTAACCCGAACATTAATATTAAAATATTAATATTATTACTGTTATTATTATTAATAAATCTAATATTGATATTAATATATTAAAATATAAAAATTATTAAATCTAATAACTTTATATTAATACAATATTAAATTATATATATATATAAACTCTAGATATATATGGGAGGGAAGAACAAAGAAATATGATAGAGGTGGAGAAATAGAGGGAGTAAGAAGGGAGATATTGAGATAGACTGAAGGAGAGGGGAGAGGAGGAATGAAGAGAGAGAGGGGGAGAGGAGTGGAGAGGCAGAGAAGTGTAAGAGAGGGAGAGGGAGACATAAATATGGAGGTGAGAGAGAGAGAGAAGGAGAGAGTGAGGGAGAAGGAGAAATGATTAGAGAGAGAGAGAGAGGGGAAGAGAGAGGGAGGCAGGAGAGAAAGGGAGAGAGAGGAAGGATGACATGAGGATAGAGGGAGGGGGAGAGTAGAAGAAATACATAGAGAGTGAGAAGTGGAGAGAGAGGAAGTGACAAGGGAGAGATGGAGAGAGAGTATGTATTTTTAGAGCTGAGATAAAGATACATAGAAGGAGTGATGGAGATAAGGGGGGGAGAGAAAGAGAGAGAAGAATAGAGGTAGGGATATAGTAACATAGTTGGTGAGAGAGATAGAGTGATGGGGAAGAGAGAGGATTTGAGGGAAGAGAGAGGGGGCGGGTGAAGATAGAGGGAGGGAGGTGATAAAGGGAGTGAGAGGAAGAGAGAGATTGGGGAATATAGAGTATTGTAGGGGGGAGAGAGAGGGGGAGAGAGAGAGAGAGAGAGAGAGAGAGAGAGAGAGAGAGAGAGATGGGGGAAGAGAGAGAGAGGTAGGAGAGAAAGGGAGAGAGAGGAAGGAAAAGAGATGGGACTTGAGAGATAGGAGGAGAGAGGGAGGGATAGAGAGATGGAGTTGAATGGGGAGAGATAGAGGGATAGAGAGATGAATTTGGAGGAGGGGAGAGGGATGGATAGAAATATGGAGTTGGATAGGGAGAGAGGGAGAGAAGAAGAAAGACATAGAGAGTAACAAGTGGAGAGAGTGAGGGAGTAGCAAGGGAGATATGGAGAGAGAGTGTATATGTTTGGGGTGAGATAAAGAGACAAAGAAGAAAATATTGAGAGAATGGGGGAAAGAATGAGAGAGCAAGGCATTTATTGAAATAGTTAGAAGGTGAAGAGAGAGAGAGAGAGAGAGAGAGAGAGAGAGAGAGGTGGGAGAGAAAGGAAGAGAAAGAGTGGAGAAAGGTAGGGAAAGAGAGACAGAGATGTAGGGGGGGAGAGAGGGAGGTAAGAAGAAATACATAGAGAGTAAAAGCTGGAGAGAGAGAGAGAGAGGGAAGGAGTGATAAGGTATATGGAGGGAGAACGAAAGAGGATAGCTAGAGGGAAGAGAGATAGAAGTGGTGGAGAGGGAGGGAAGGGGAAGAGCGAGATAGGGAGTGAGAGGAGGAAGGAGTGAAAGAGAGATAGAAGTGGTGGAGAGGGAGGGAAGGGGAAGAGCAAGATAGGGAGTGGGAGGAGGAAGGAGTGATAGATAGGTAGATTGGAGAAAGAGAGTGTATTTTTTGGGGTTGATATAGAGAGGCAAAGGCAAATAGAGATATAGATAGAAGGCGAAGAGAAATAAGAGATAAACATAGACATGGAGGGAGGGACAAGGAGATTGATAAATATGGATTGAGTGTCTGTGTGTTTTTGGGGGTGAGATATATATGGAGAGGGGAGAGAAAGAAGAACATTCCTTACAATAGATGCATTTATTTCAGTGTAGATGATGATTTCTAATCCTATTTGATTGCTTGCACTAGATGCATTGATTTTAGTGTAGATTTTGATTTCCAATGATATTTTATTACTTTCGCTAGATGCATTGATTTCAATATAGATGATATAAAACTCTATTTTATTTCTTGCACTAAATGCATTGATTTCAGTGTATATGGTGATTTCTAATCCTATTTTATTAATTGCACATGACGCATTAATTTCAATATAGATGTTGATTTATAATTATATTTGGTTGCTTAAGCTATAGAAATTCATTTCAATATAAATGATTTCTAATCCTATTTATTGCTTGCACTAAATGCATTGGTTTCACTGTAGATGGTGATTTATAATCCTATTTGATTGCTTGCACTAGATGCATTGATTTTAGTGTATATGTTGGTTTCTAATCCTATTTTCTTATTTGCACGAGATGCATTGATTTGAGTTTAGATGTTGATTTCAAATCCTATTTGATTACTTGGACTAGATGCATTGATTTTTGAGTAGATGTTGTTTTCTAATATTATTTGATTTCTTGCGTTAGATGCATTTATTTCAGTATATATTTTGATTTTTTATTTGATTAATTGGATGTATGATGGTAAATTACTTTTAAAGTCATTGGATTAATAGTGTGCATTGACTTCAGGGTAATCACAAAAAATTATTGACAATGTAGAACAATTTTTGTGTTATAGTAATTAAACATAATAATATTGGAGAGAAAGAGAGACAAGGTATGATGTTTACTACAACAGATAGAGCTAAATATTTAAATGGTTTATGATTTATGTTTTCTATTGTATTTTAATATAATCGATATGGAAAGATCACAAAACTAACAAGGGTGACAATAAGAATAGTAGAAGAAAATAGTTTCATTTTTTATCATTAAATATATTTTACAATATTTATCATCTCAACAAATTGACGTAATTAAGAAAATTTAAAATCAAAATGACTCTATAAATCTCAAACATATTTAGCATATTTAGAATGACTATCTTAATATTATATGTATTTACATATTATTGATAAAATTAATCATATGCTCCTCATACTATTTTCCTTGTTCGCACATGACTGAAACCAGCCTGGATCCATCTTAACTAAGGATCTTTCAAGTGCTTAGAAGGACCAAATCTCTCCAGGTGCAAACCTTTCCTCAAGTTTTGCACTTAAAAAAGAGGTTTTCACCTTTAGAGAGTTGATCCCTCTCGGGACTTGATAGATCCGTAGTTAAGATGGATCTAGGCTAGTTATATATACATACCAACTCTATATAGTTTAAAATTAATTTTACATTTATCATTAAAGGCACCATATTAGATTATTTAACTCAGTATATATTCATGTTTATTTTATATCTACTAAGCTCCAACAGGGATCAAATTTATTTCACTCTAAAGAGGTTTTTATATCTACTAAGCTCCAACAGGGATCAAATTTATTTCACTCTAAAGAGGTTTGCACATTAAGATATTTGATCCCCTTCAGGGCTTGGTAGGGCTTGGTAAGTCTATGACTTAATATGGATCTAGATTGGTTGTAAAATATTACATGTCAACTCCACATTAAGCATTGAAGGAATTACAGATCAACCTCATATCTTGAGTTAGAAACCATTTATCAAGAAAATATAAAATTACTTTACATAAACTGAGTATTGGAATATTTTATTTATGGTGAAAATTAAAATAATTTCTTAATATATATGAAATTTATATTGAAATATTAGTTAATAGTGATATTCAAATATATAAAGTTGATATAAAATTATGTTACTTAATATGGAATATGACATAATTTATTTATGGTTCACATATTTTTTTTGTTAAGATATTTTTTTTAAATATGGCATGTCAACTCTATTTTGAGCATGGAATGAATTTTACATCATTTTAATAGTAGGTTCTAATATCAAAATTATTTTAGATATGTGTAATGTCCCTCTTGAGTGGTGAGGGAGTTACACATCTCCCTCATATTAAAAATTAGAAAGAAACACTTATGGTGGAATTAAGAATTTTTTACTGTAAATTACTATATCTATGCTATTAGCCCATGACTCTAGCGTTTAATTTTCCTATTGACCATTATTAGATTACCATTGACCAATATAAGCTATAAGTTATAAAGTTTAAATTTAAAAAACAAATATTTGTTTTTCAATATATATAAACATTTGATTAAGTCATAACTTCAGGTATTAATATTGTGGACTTTATATGATACACAATAATAATGTTTAACTTTGAAAAACATTTTTTTTTTTCAATATTATTAACTATATATATATATATATATATATATATATATTTGAAAATTTTGATTAGGCCATAACTTCAAGGTCTTATTGCAGACTTTGTACGATAGACAATGCCATATGATGAAGATCCTCATATTTTTCTACCATAAGTTTTGGATACAATTATAATATTTATGCTATGATTTTTACATATTTGTGCAGTGATTTTTCATTGTTAAAATTTATATGAAAAGAATCCAAAATTAAAATCTTTGAAAATGCCTCATACTCAGTGTCCATCAATTACTTTTGATATATCATTTTGCAATTTTTCTAAAAATGGCATATTTTTTTTATTAACATTTTTTATTTTTAATGTCATTATTACATGAAAACATATCTCCCATATACTAGGCCCATACTTTAATTTTAATCAAAATATTAAAATATCAATTTTATTTATAACAAAGATTGAAATATTTATTTTGTTATTAATAATTGTTTCAAAAAGAAATATTTTGTTAAACAAGAAATGAATAATTCTTATCTCTAATACATATTTATTTTTTATAAAATACTTATAAATTAAATATGAAATATTTACTTGTAATTTTATATATATAGTTGATTTAAAAATAATAAGTGGATGTGGATATTGAAATATTTTATTTATGATGAAAATTAAAATATGTTTTTAATTTTCTTTTTAAATGGCCATTATAAACACCATGTTGAGCATAGTATAAATTACACATCTCTATGGAATTGTATGTGTGTCTATATGTGTGTGTGTGTGTGTGTGTGTGTGATAACCATCAATTGAGATTATAATTGATAAAAGAGATTATTGATATTTTTTTTCAAAATTTTATTTTTATGCTTGAAAGTCATTTAGAAGCTCTTCAACATCACTGTAATTTTCATGACTTAAAAGTATAGAGGTTGATATTGTGGGAAATCATCTGAAATTGTGATCTAATTTGAGCATAAGTAGGACATTCTAAGAGAAATTATTTTTCATCTTTAACCTTCTTAGTGGCACAAACTATGATATATTTTTTTTGTACTATGATGTTTTGAAAATTCTCCAACCCACTCTCTCTATGTAACTCATAACAATTTGTTCTTATTTTAACAATGTTGAATTTATAGTTTGTGCTAGACAAAACTAATAGATACTTTTGATCTTCTTGATCATGATTGATTATCTTCTTTACTATCTTAATTTTCATTCATAGTTCACCTTATATTATCAATAAATTTATATCTAATAAAATTTTTAATATTATTAACTGTTAGTAGAATGAATTCTTGTGTTAGTTAATGATTGAGCCAAGATAGAGGATAGAGCATCTGTATGCCATCCCTACTTCAGTTCTTTGTGCTTTTGGCTAGAGTTCGAAGCAAATTTTGGGAGACTCTTTCCATATATGTTGCTTATATTGTTCTTCTACATTATGTACCTAGTCATAGCCATTTTATCAATGAGTGAAAGGATTACTTTTATGAGTAGGATGGAATAGGGTGTATTTCTTTTATTCTCGATAAATTTATTTAAAAATTGGATATAATTAACTTCTCTACAAGATTCTATAGATATATGACATCCCAAACATTAGATCCTTAGAAATTAACACGAAAAATAACTTTTCAAATAGACTTTTTTTTTATCTAGCTAAAGATAGTGATTTGCAAATGTTGTAAAACCCATAATAAGATTTTCACCTACCATTCATCTTTTTTCCAATGTTATATTTCCAATTGAGCTTGTGATGAATATTGATTATTAGATATATGTATCAAGTCATTTCCTCCAAGCTATTATTGTCATATATGAAGGTTTCATAGATGATGTTTTTGGTCCTTTGTTTCACTTGTTTCTTTATTTTTGTTCATTTTCATGCATTTTTACTTTATATTTGTGAATCATGCAAGTAAATTAATGAAATTATCTTAGTAAAGTAGGGTTTCTATTTGAAATCTACTCATTCATCTATATTCTATAGAAATAATCATAAGAGTAGATATTTCTAACTCTTCTTCCAAGAATATTACAGCAACTTAGTAGTTGGCACACCTCTTCTTTTCATTAAATTTGGTGCCATCATCACAAAAACCCCATATTGTCATAGATTATCAATTTGCATAAAGGTAGGACACATCTAAAGCTCTATATTTTCATGTAGAAACATTAACTTTAGAACTACAACTTACTCTTTTGAACCCTCCACCAAAAATAAAAGTGTTTCTCTCTTTCCAATCCTATTTCTATAGATACCTCCCTCTTGTTTATGACAAGAAAACATTTATCATACAATATGACCCTCATTTTGGTACACAATTTTCAAATAAATAAATAACCAAAAACTATGATATGCAACAATTAAACTCTTCTCACTACCCCACGCCCCTTTTCTTACTATTTGGGTTGGGTTCAATAGGAAATTATTTTTTTTATCATTAGAAACAGATGTGAAATCACACTTGATAAAATGCATTTTCATCCACAAGGCTATCTAGAAAAATTAAGCCAAATAATATCTCAAAGACGGACCTGGAAATAGTGTTTATTAATACCGTGATTCATAGGCATGCTATCTACTCTCATCATCTGCGGTGAACTGCAAAAATAAAGTCCTAGTTTTTAGTCGCATGGGGTGACTGTATGTGTGTGTGGTTGAAACCCTCCAACTGTAGTCATAAGCTTGCTTGTGTGCAGCTCTAAACCGAAAATCTCTTGTGGAAACCCTACGAATAAGAACCAAAAACCCTAATCACATGTGTAAGCTTTAGACCCTGCAATTTCGAACTTGTGAGACTTGTGCAAGACAAAATAAAGAAAGAAGAATGAATAATTATCTCCAAGTGAGGTTCACTTGGTTTGTATTTATAGCCATACAAGGGTGTCTGATTTATATTCTGGGTTTCCTTCACCTTTTCTCCACATGTGGGATTTCATATTAAATATATATTTTTCCTTAATCAAATTAAATTCTTCTAAGGGCTAGGATGGGTATTTCTTAATGAGGAATATTTTCCAAAGGAAGGAATTTGTTCATGAGCTACCCAATTAACACTCCCTCTCAGCTAAAGATAAATTACCATCTGTGACATATGTCCCATCATAAGTATCTTAAAAACAGATATCATCACTACTCATCTTGTCTAATATATAATTATTTATGGTCATCTTCTCATATGTGCTTATATACACATTTTTTCTTCTATTGGTATGCCCATTATCTATGCTTATATGTTGAATATTCTCAAATATAAAAAATAATATTTTGACATCAGAGGGGATCCCAAGCTACCACCCTCTATTCATCGGGGAGCCACTTCTACCACCTAGAAGACTCTACAAGAGAGGATCCCAAATATAAAACCATAGAATATCATTAATGAGTATCCAATTCTATAACCTGCATCAACATCAGAGAGACTAGATCAATTTGGAACAATGACAGGGAGCTCAGCTCAACTTGGAACCACATCGGGGAGCCCATATCAACTCTCTATTGACAAAAAATTTGTAGGGTACAACTCACTGAAAGGCGAGGATCAAATCTCTCATATTTCCAAAAGAATAGGAAGGATACTACACATTGAGAGGTGAGGATCACAAATATCCTATCGCTCCTTGATATTCCCATTAAGACCCTCAAGAGTGAAGTGGTAGAACACCTTCATGATCTCACTTAGGGAGGATATTACTTACCATAAATGGTAAGTATAAAAGCTATCCCAAGTCACCTCTCAACCCATTGGTGAGGTGGGCAGGAACAATCCCAACAAGCCCATATTTTGGTTAGGATTCCAACTAGGGTATACTCTGTCACGACTCAAAGATGAAAATATGTAGGATGTTACTTACCATGTTGCAAGGATATCATCTATCCTATTTCAATAAAATAGGCATGATACCACTTACCATGAGGTAAATATCACAACTATCCTATTGTGTAGAGTTCCCTCAACCCCATCACCTCTCTAACTTAATTCCTCACCCTACGAGCCGAAACAAGGGGGAAGGGATAGCTTAGTGCCCTCGATCAACCTGGACACTTACCTAGTATGGTCATGTCCATCAATCAATGTTTCTCTTTGTAGATCAGAAACATATCAACATTCTCATATATGGTATTGTATTAAAAAATTCGTTGAAGAGTTTAGTCACATTTCCTCATAGATTACCAAGAGAAGAATTCATCTATTTTCTTGTTCATGCGGGACATCAAATCAAATATTATGTTACAAAAAAAAATGTCACAAAAGGATACCTTACTCATCCTCCCTCTTGCATAGGTGGTGATCACAAGCCTAAGCTTTTCTCATACAACAAAACTATCTGAATATATGAAGATATCTTAGCCCCAACTATATATTATATTTTCTACTAATCATATCCCACTCTTGTTGTCACAATACATCATTTTTGTATCCATAATTATCTCAAACAACTCTCCAAATATCTTCCTTAACCAATTTTTTCCACTGCTAGCCATGCTAGCAATAATTCACTCAACCTTAGTCATGGTTAAAGCTACAAACCTCTATCTCATCCAAAATATCATGGAAGATACCAGGCTAAAGCAACACCCAATTGTGCTCTTTCTGTAAATAGTGCTTTCAAGCCCCGTGAATGATATTGTATTTATGTAGTCAAACATATTTGGATGTATATCTCAGACAAAGATTGATTGTCCCATGAAAATATCTTAAAAATGTTCTTGGTGGCAACACAATGTGTATGAATTGGCTCAATCATGAATTGACTTAGGGTTTTCTGTGGAAAAATATATCTATATGGGTGTTACAAGGAACATTAATGCCTCAATAAATTGTCGATTTGCAAGTCAATTTTATCAATAACTCTACATAAATTATTGAAATTTAATTCCATCTAGGTTACTAAGGATTCATGTTCGATCACGCCAATTAAGGTCTCGACATATTTTCCTTTTTCAAAAATTCTAATCCCTGAAAGTAGTGTATCATGCCAATATATTCCATTTTGATCTCAGAGGCCAACTCCCTCTTGCTTTTGTCATCAAAGACTCGTTAACATGCTTGGGAAGCCTCCTTCAAACCATATAATGATTCCTGCATAGATATCACTGACCAAACCAATATAATCTACCATAATCAAATTAATACTGTATAATCGAATCAAATAAGTCTTCTTATCAATCTTAAAATGTCAAACCAAAAAAAATATCAAAGCCATGAAAATTTCTATCAATATCACTATTAAAATTTTCAATCTAAGTGCCCAAGTAGAGTTCACATCCGAGTACGAGGTTACACCTTTATCTATTTGACATTTCATTTATAATATCAATTCAAACTTCATAAATTCATCCACATTATCATAATATGAATAATTTTTATCACTAAATATGAATGGATGATCCAAGGATAAGTCATATAAGTTCCATCCATTAATCGTGAAATTTTTGTAGTAAAAAATCACTATATACTAAATCACAACTATTTATACTTCAACCAATTTGTCAATGTCAATTCCAATGCAGAATCAATATTGAATACTAATATTAATCACTATGCCCATACTTTCTTGCCACGTAAAGAAAAATTACCATTGTCAAGTACCAAATTTGATAAAAAACCTAGCTTATTATTATTTTTAATTCAATCAATCCATAAGCCAAAATATATCTATGAACTGTCAAGAATCATGTCAAAATTCCTAATACTGCTCATTTATATTAAGTAAATCCAATAATCCAATTTTTTTTAAACCCTTACAACTGTTACCAAATTCTGTCAAATAATAGTTCTAATGATAGCATACTAATATGCATATTCTAGTCAGATGCAAACAAAAAAATAGTCAACACAATCACATTCTTTATAATAAGTCAAACATTCAAACTTCCCTTCTCATCAAACTCCCTATTAACTTATCCATATCTTTAGGAGTGTCATACTAGTGGTGTGCTCTTGGTTTCATGCATAAGTATTTAGTTTTAGTATTCTACACGCTCAATCGCACCCATAGGCATTATTTTGTGAAACTTGGAGGATTATACTTGCACCCTTAAGAATTTCTCCCAACATATGGTGCTTGAACCAAGAGAAACCTTCTCTTCTTAGTTTAGAGCATACCAAAACATTTTCAACAACATCATATGGTTAATCATGTCCAAAATCCTTCCTTAAATAATGAACTGTCTTCTATTCATTCTCTACATATAATAGTAAGTGTTGGGATATTATATGGATTTTCTCCCTCTAAATGGAAAGCCACTTCAATCAAAATTAATCAAGACATCAACCATTTTATCGTAATACTGTCATGCATCAGTAGAACTATTAGATCATGAAATCAAACTATATCAAATTCTCAGATATATGTGCATCATAGTCATGACATAACAACATCAGCTCCTTTATCATTACATAATAACATTATGTCAAACATTCAAGAATGGTTTTTATCATATAATTAGGGTAGATAACACTTGTATCTTAATACTAAAAAAAATTAGCATCGATTCTCTATCAAGTAAGGGCATCCATTCATATTTTCTAAGATTATCAGAAACTAAACAAGCTGAACAAGAACAACCTAGTATCCATCTTACTGTTACACTTTCATCATCAAAGTTACCAATATTATCACAGGAATTTAACTATAATATCAAGTTTCAATATATCAAAAGAAATGTATCTAGTCTACTTTATAAGATCAGGAAATATGCCATCTCTAAAATGTAAGATACTTTCCAAATATCAAGTCCACCAATATATCACATGTAGTAGAGATAAAACTTACTTTCATATGCATGCATGATTCATTTATGAACGTGATATTCTTGTTATATCTCAGGGCTTACCTTTCCATCCAATATTGAAACTATAATACCGAAGCAATGTGTTATAGATACCTTGTACTAATAATATACCTATACAACTTGTAATCCCTATTTGTCATTGGAAGTTATAACACTTGCATATTTTAATTTCCGAATGCTATTTTGAAACCTTTTCATGAGGTACCATAATCTATTTTCTACCTGCACTAGCTTTCTTTTCTTGCACCTTATATGATCATTAATAAGGAACTACTTAGCACATCTCATCTAGAAGTATTCACGTACTCAAATATGCAAGAAGAAATAAGAAATAATAAAAAACAATAAATATAAGCAAGAATCGTATAAGAAATAATTAAAAGGACTTACCTTTAATCAGAGGTGATCAACTCCTTCTTGAACCAACCCTCAAGAGTCATTACTCTCCATTATCCATAACATTGCTTTCAATATATCCAATTGTCTTCATCAACAACTAGTCGTAATTGAGACTAGCCAACTAGGCGTTATATTGAATCTATCACCAAGGCTATAATTGGTTCTTGTTCAAATTTTCCCTTTTAGGATTTTACTAATGTTTTGAGCAAACATTATATTTCAAATTATTTAAAATTTATTTTCTCATGTTTGATTGGTTAAAAAATTTGATGTCTTACTGGTGAAACTTTTCATGTCTATAATTTAGTAAACATTTCTCAATCTCTTGTTGTCAAAACATTTTCTATGTTTATAGTTGAGCGATTTTTTTTAATACCTTATTGTGGAGACTCTTTCCATGTTTACAGTTTAGCCAAAAAAAAAATATCTCTTATTTCCAAAGTTTTTTCCATGTTTACAATTTAGCAAAATTTTTTTGATGTCTTCTTGCCAAGACATTTTCCATGTCATGCTTGTATGCATGTTGACATGTGGGTGTATTTTCTTATATCTATTCAAATTTTTTCCATGTGACTAGATTTTGTTTCACATTATAATATATAGCGATGCATACCTAAAATTGATAATAAATTTTTATGTTTGAAACCAATAAGTGATGTAGTCAATTGTAATTTCAATAGTTTTACCTTCATCTCCATTAGATTTCAATATGTTTCATGTGAGTATAAGAAGTCAATCACAAGAAAAAAAATCACGATCATCCCCAGTAGAGTTCAATCCAGAAAATAAGTCATTGATATTACCTATTCTCCCATCGTATGCCATTTTTATGCTTCTCTAACTATTCTTCTATTGTACTACAATATTAGGAAGAGGTAAGTAAGAAAAGATAAGATAAGGAATGAGTAGATATATTTCTTAAATATATTTCAGTCGGCTGAAGTGAGATGGTGATGCCCAAATGGTACTCAATGAAAATACTTCAATATTCATTTATAGTATTCCCTCTCTCCTATTTATAATTTATGTTGTTTAAATTATTTCAAGGATGGGCCAAGGTACTATGTATGGGACCAATTCTGAGGAGGAAAGGGATATAATGACAGAACGGTCCTACTGTATTGGGCCCTTTCCCTCATTTATCTCAGTTCTTGAACATTGTGTGTCACAATGGGCTACGAGATTTTTTCCAGGAGGGGGGAATTCATCTTTCATTTTCCTTCGCATAAACCACGATGGTGAAATATTTCTTCTTTCACTGAAATAAAATTCAAACCTCTTCTCACCGATTCCATTTTTATATTTTTTCCTATATTAAATACACATATAACCCTTGGGGTTTTCCCAAAATTTTAAACACCAAAAATTTCTTGGTGGATCTCATCCCAAGTCGAGGGTTGGTATTAGTTGAGGGTTGGAGGTTTGATATTTCAAGGGCTCAATTATACATGTCCCACCCCAAGGTTAAAGTTTAGATAGGGGCAAGGTTGGGGTCAGGTTGTAGTGAACATTGCCCACTTCATTTTTCCATGACCAAATGTGACTCATTCCAAAAAAGTTTTAGTTTTAAGTTCCACTGAGTCTGAATTCACATGTAAGTCTCAGACCTCCCCAAGGCTACTTATAATTCTCAAATTAGCCATGCTTCCCATTCAAAAACTGGGCACATATTTAAGTACTTCATTTTTCTCAATACCAAGTGACCCAATGCAAAAATCACAACATGAAAATATTCACAACTTCTAGCCGATTTAGGAGTATGCCATTCTCGGAAATTAATTACCCAAATTGTGCTCATTGGGGGTGTATAATTTGTGATCCTCGAAGAAACAAGAACTTGTTTTTTATGATGATATTTAGATCATAACTTATCCCCAAATAAATCTTCTAGAAATTACAATGACCTCATCTATTTCTTGGGTCTCGCTTCTTTCTAACGAATCCAATATATATGTAAATAAAGGAAATGAAAACAAAGAGATAAATCATATATTTTTTTCAGAACATTAATATGTAGAGAGGGTTTACAATGGCTCACTTCCCAAGTTATTTCTCAAGCTCTCTCTCACTCATTTCTCTTCTCTACCAAGAGCTTTATTATTTCCTCTCCAAAAAATTCCCTCTCTAACTAAGATCCCCTTTCTCATTTTATATACATAATAAAAAGAAGGAAAACATATCCCAATAGAATACTCACACACAACATATATGCCAATAATCTAAAACTACTCATAGCTAAGTTATACACTTGCTTCATTGATATAGGCCACTTGAGAAAAATACCAACTCTCGCAAAATATCCTAACAATTAACACTAGAGAAATTTTGAGGTCTGAAATGAGTATTTTAAGGAATATTATAAAATAATTATAAAATAATAGTGGAAATAATATAATAGGATTAGATTATATAATCAAATTTTAGAAGGAAAAAAGGAAAAACTATTTTTTTCCAGCTTATATTTTCAACTTATCTGCATATGGTTTTACTCAAATTTTGAGTGGGAGCACTCTTTGGATGAAAAAACTCATTCCTAATCCAAGGATACCCATGTTGCATAATTTTAATGGACCCTGCTACACAAAAAATGAGAAATACATGAATAAACATTATTTCAGTCACATTTTTCATGTATTTCTCATTTTTCGTGTAGTGTAGTCCATCGAAAGTATGCAACATAGGTACTCAGATGAGAAATAAAATTCTTCATCGGATGATTACTCCTGTTTAATATATAAGTAAAACTTTGGGAGGATAAGTTGAAAAAGTAGTTTTTTTTTTTTTTTTTTTTTTTTTTTTTTACATTTTTACTCGAGAAATGGTGAATCTTCCCCCATAGTTGAAATAATTACCTTCAATCCTATTGGTTCTTATAAATTTTATTTTAATTGTACATTTTTTTAAGGCCCATTTTAGACTTTCAAATTTCTCTAATGATAGTTCCTTATTCTTCTATGCTCGGGACACTTGGTTTTACATAAGAAATTCCTAATTTATTTTTTATACAAATTTACATTGGGAAAATTATATGGCCCCCTTTGGGTCAAGTCAAAATGGTTTATCCTAGGTTGATGCAACTACACCATACTTCTATGGTGGAAAGAGATATGACCTCCTGCTCATCTTGGTTCAATTTATTTCAGACACTCATAGATCCCAAACCTTATGCTATTGATGTCTACTCGCTCAGTTGCCTAGTTTTCCTATAATGGTCTTTAATTTTCCAAGATGTCATGTATGATTTTTTTCTTGCCTCACATGTACTTTGCTGAGGAAATTTGTTACATTCAGCCATATTTTGTGGCTAACTTCTTCCTCTCCTTCATTATACAATTTCTCGTCTATCTTCCTCATCGAGATCACCAATTCCTCTAATTTGATGGCTAAATCATCCTCTTACTCGATCAAATTGTTTATAAAA
This sequence comes from Pinus albicaulis, assembly GCA_034641835.2. Classification (NCBI taxonomy): domain Eukaryota; kingdom Viridiplantae; phylum Streptophyta; class Pinopsida; order Pinales; family Pinaceae; genus Pinus; species Pinus albicaulis. The sequence goes on along the minus strand of CM076569.1, from coordinate 371,095,280 downwards.
AACACCTTCAAAAAATTCATGGATTCAACTACCATCCATTCTTCTTCTCCATTTTTTTCCTCAACAAAATAAATGATTTCATTCATTGTAGGTTGTTGGTTCCCTTTCAACACATATTTCTTCTTCATACTCTCTAGTTGAAAATGACATAAATATTTACTTTCATGAGACATATTTGTCTCGTGATTCCCTTACTCTCCTTCTCATGGCAAAATTTCACCCCTTTTTCTAAACTCTAAAAAATACTTCCATCTTAATACTTTTTTAAAATCTCCAAAATGGATGGGTACCATTTTTTGGTTGATTCTCTTATGTAGCTTCCATGAATTACAATTTCTTCATTACCAAGCTTTATGCTTGCACCAAGATAGGTTTTTACTTTGTTCCCAGTCTTTTTCTTTCACAACATTCTTCTTGATCTATACTTTAGAACTTTTTCTTTGTGTTCTCCTCAGTTGATTTATCTTTCTAAGTTGTCTCATCTTCCTCAATAGGAAATCTTCCAAGTTCCTTCGCACACAACCTTCTTCTTCTGCACCCTGATTCTACTTTATACAATAGTGCTACTACATTGGGCAATTTTTCTTATCTCCCTTGGCTCTTGAACGTTTTGTGTAAGAATTTCCTACAACCCTACTTCCATGAGGGGAGATTTCATCCTTATTTTTCCTACACGTAGACCATTATAGAGAAATATTTCTTATTTCCATGAATAAAGTCCAAATCTCTTCTCATCGATTCTCTTTTCATGTTTTTTTCCTAGATTAAATACACATATAAGCTTCAAGGTTTTCCAATGACAATAAATGTCATACAAAATCTTGGCAGGTCCCAACCCGATTCAAGGGTTGGGACTGGTCGAGGGTGAGGGGTCTCATACATCGAGGGTCTGACTATATGGTTCCTACCGAAAGGTCAAGGGTCAGCATATGGGTGAGATCATGGTTTGGGTTGTAATCAACACTCCCCACTCCCCATCTACACTTTATTCCAACTAAGTATTGGTTATGGACTCCACCATGTCTGAATTCATACATAAGTCTTAGAAATCCCCAACGATTCTCCTTATCCACTTATCCATGCTTTCCATTCAACAACTGGGCACATATTTATGTAACTAAGTGTCTTAATGGATAATTCATACCATGAAAATATTCAGAATTTCTAGCCCATTTAGGAGTAAACCATTCTCGTCATTTACTCATCCAAATCGTGCTCATTAAAAGTGTGAAGTTTGTGATCCCAAAATCAAGATACATAAGTGCATTACACTAGAATTTAGAACATAAATTATACCCAAAGAACTCTTCTAGTAACTATAATGACCTCATATATTTCCTGGGTATCGTGCCTTTTTGATGAATCAAATATATATGTAAACAAAGGAAATAATAACACATAGAAATCAACCATATTTCTATTAATCAAAACAGTAATGTATGTAGAGGGTTTTTAGTGGCTCACTACTTGGGTTCCTTCTTGAGCTTTCTCTCGCTCTTTTCTCTTCTCTACCAAGTGATATATTCTTTCCTCTATGAAAATTTCTCTCTTTAACTAAGATCCCCCTTCTAATTTTCTATACAAAATAAAAACAAGAAAAAAATATACCAATAGAATAATAACATGGGACATTTGTCACAATAATATTAAACTAGTCACAACTCAACTAAACACTTTCTTACTTCACACAAACCCACTTGGGAAAAATACAAACTCTCCCAAAATATTCTAATAGTCAAACAATTATCGATTCTTCTATGCTCAGGACACTTGGGTACATAAGAAATCCCTATTTTTTAGTTTATACAAATTTACATTGGGAAAGTTCTAGTCAAGGATAATGAGGTCTAGGAAATGTACAATAAATTCAATGCTAACTTCTAGATAGGTTGTTTGGGCCATTCATACAACTTTATATTTAGGTGATTTTAAATTTCTAATTTTTTCCCCTAATAAGATGTGTTCAGTATGCCCTACGTCATATTAATTTATTTTTGTTTTGAGTCAGTATTTTGGTAAGAAGAAAACCCTTTCTATATAACATAATTTGGGAACATGGAGAATAATTTCTATTTATTCCTTCTAGAATCATTTTTATAGTGGATAAATTTGACCTTTCATGGGCCCTATACCAATTGGTAAAGGTCTCGAAAAACATAATGAGAAGGTATTTCTCTCAAGGTTAAGAATGAAATTTGTTGGGCTTCAAACCCACTCTCCCTATACGAGATGGGATTCAAAATTTTATTTGTCCAAAGCCAAAAGTAATTATAACAAACTTTGAAAGTTACAAATACATGAAGAGGACATGAAATATTACTACGGAATAAAAATATAGGAGAAACCCTCAAGTTCTGGAAAATCAACTTACCACTATGATTAAAAGAAGTTTGATCATGTCACTTTTGTGTTTTGTGGTAAGCTCAAAGTACATATCTCAAAAGAAGCTACATAATATATATATATATATATATATATATATATATATATATATATATATATTAAAGCTTCACAACATGCTCTATATCAAACAAACTGAAGGTTTAATGCATAAACAATGTGCGTTAAGTAATTTTGAACTTACAAGATGGCCAATGAAGTTTTGTTTGTTGAGAAAGGATGCACCAATAATGTTCTTGGCCGTGTTTTAAGAAATCCTTAGATTTATATAATGATTATGGTTTAACCTATTACTTTTAATAAACTCTTCCTATGTTTATACAATGACCCAACTTGTGCAACTTGTAGTTGATAACTCCCCGTGGCTTAACTATTAATCCGATTACAGTGAACTTGAAAAACCTCTAGAACATACTTCCCACAAAAGAAACAACAAGTTTTGATTCAAAGTGAATCAATAATAATAATGTTATTCATTCAATCCAAATCTAGATACCCAAATGTAGTGTTTATGGAACAAAAAATAAAAAATATAAGAATCGTGGCATTATAAACTTAACATACTTTGATGATCTAGATATTTGGGGAAATATTGACATGCTTCATTTTGCTTTTATTCGAGAACTTTAGCAGCACTCATAATGTATCGTGTAATAATAAAAAGTTCCCATGGTAAAATGGAAAGTTGTTTGATAGTCGCCTTAGTATCCATGTCTTGTTCTTTTTTCACTTATCTAAGTTTATCATGCTTGCATTCATAAGTTCCAATGCATTCATAAGTTATATATATATATATATTAAAAAAATAAAAAATTAATAAAATAAATTAATTATTTAAAATAAATTTCAATTTTACCCAACATCACTCAATCAAAACACACAGAAATTTATTTTAAAGAGTTATGTTGTCAAACATTCTTAATGCACACTGAAGGAAAATCACGTTTGCTTAGCTGCTCCCCTGCATGTGTTATTTGGAGATACATTTTTGCATGGAGCAAGCAATGTGAGAAAATGTGTGAGATGTTTTGAACATCTCCTCTTTGAACATGTGGATCATAGAGATATTTTTTGCAGCAAATGAGGAAAATATATCTAACTACACCTGCATGTAACTGTGGATCAGGTTTTCCTATGTAAGGGGATTGTCTACCTTGATTTTTGTGAATAACCAGAAATGTTGTTTGTGAAATTATATATATATATATATATATATACACACACACACACACACACACACAGATATATATATATATATATATAAAATAATTGCATTCCATACATACCATGTAATTGGAACACTTCAAGCAGACTGAAACTTTTAACTCATATTTGGCAGATCAGTTGGATAGTAGCAATCAAATTTCTGGAATGTACTGAAAGAAACTGAATAGATAGAAAAGAATATGTGTTGCCTGTCTGATGATATGATTGGTGCGAATCGTCAAGAGTTTTTTACTTCTAGAAAAGCGACAAATTGATCCAGACCCTTACCACCATAGCAAGCCCACCATGGAAAGGGTTTCCCGTGGCCAAATTGCTAATCGAAAATGTCAAAATTGCAATCTTGTTCTCTATGATCTCTGAATCTATCCGGAACCCAAACATAAAAGTTGCAACATATATTTCTAGAATTTTTATTGCTAGACTTTTGACGAAAAATGTGAGTGCTCCTTGTCTTCTCTCATTCATATCCGGTGTTCATCAATTTTACACTAGACACCATACATGCCAATTTTTACCAAAGAATTTTGCTAGGTCGACTTTCACAGACGACTCAGCATCCTGTACATTTAAAATACCACTAACACCACTAGTAAATTCTGTCATCATTACATCCAATTGTCTCTGATGTACCACATGATGAATTTCATGTAAGGTTGGCATGAACAGACAATTTAGCTGTCCTTTCGGTGAGTAGCCAGAAAGAGTGTTGGATGAACATAAGAGGATTTTTCTCTAAAGGCTGTTAGTGTTTGGTGTAGGAGAATATTTCACCCTCACTCTTCCCAGATTTTTGTTGCAGAATCTTTAAGAGGTCACCAGCCTCACTCTTTTGATGTCACCAGCCTCTGTCTTTTGAGGTAGACTTCATATCAACCATTGTTTGATTAGCCATATATTTATTTATAATTTTTATTGTATTAATTATCAACATAAATTTGTTTTAATCATTGATTTAACATGAGTGGAGAATTTTTTTTTTCTTTTGTATTTGAAATATTTTATGAATAACTCATATTAGATATTTATTTTATTTTATTTAAGATATAATATTTTCTTTTTAACATTTCTATATGTTAGAAAATTATATATAACATAGCAATGCAACACATGAAATATGCGGATAACACAAGCACACAAAACAGATAAAATTAGATAGACATAGATATGTGTGGTTCGCTCAATTTGGGTTACGTCCACCCTGAACAACCAGTCCTTCTTTTCTATTATCCAGCAAAATGAAGAGACATAACCTACAACAGATCCGCTGTAATATCCTTTATTCTCTCTCACAGTCTCTCTATCTATTTCTCGCTCTGAGAATACACATCCAATAGACAACCGCAATACAATACAATCATACAAGCAAGGGGTTGCCTTCTAGGGAAAAAAACCCTAAACTAAACATACTTCTACCATCATATCATACGCCTAATGAACGGTCCAGATTGACTAGAAATTACTATACTTTTACAAGGCAATTTTACATCTATTTTTAGCTTCGGGGGTGCTGCCCCCGAAACCCTTCGCTAGGGGGGGCTCCATAAAGTCGCAGCCACACCCCCTGGACCCCCCAAGTAGCGTTTAATTATGGGCGGAATTTCCACCCCATTAAGGTATAGGGTTCCAATGCTTTGATACAAAATAAACAAGATAATCAGGTTCCACACCCAACAATCTCCCACTTGGAGACTGATTGTAGCAACTCCACCACTGCTTCATTTGCTAGACAATGACTCCAATTTGGACATGGTTGTTTCTCATCTTCATCGTCATTCTTGAAGACCAATTTAAACTGATCATATTCTTATTTTCTCCCTGGTTATAAATTTTTTTAGCATATCTGCAGGATTCTGGCTAGTGTGTATCTTTTCCAGCTTCAATTGTCCATCTTCCAATACTGACCGTATGAAATGGTACTTGAGTTGTATGTGTTTAGTCCTCGAATGAAATGCTGATTTCTTTGTGAGATGAATGGCACTTTGGCTATCACTATATAACGTGCCCATATCATTCTTTTTACCTAATCCATCCATAAACCTTTGTAACCAAATCATTTCTTTATTAGCCTCTGTAGCAGCAACATACACTGCTTTTGTTGTTGAAAATGCAACAATACTTTGGATTTTTGAAACCCAACTAACAGATGTTCCACCTACAGTAAATACATACCTTGTAGTGCTCCTCCTATTATCTCTGTTACCTGTAATATCTGCATCAACATATCCCTGTAGAGCAATGTTTGAACGACCAAAGCATAATGCCTGATTTGTGGTTCCTCTGAAATATCCGTGAATCCATTTCACTGCCATTCAATGTTCTTTTCCTGGATTGTTCATGTACATGCTTACAACTCCCACTGCATGTGCAATATCAGGCCTTGTGCAGACCATTGCATACATTAAGCTTCCAACTGCTAATGCATATGGAACTTTAGACATATAGTCCATTTCTTCTTGGGTCTTTGGGTACATCTCCTTACTAAGTTTGAAATGACTAGAAAAAAGTGTACTAACTGGTTTTGCATTCTGCATATTAAATCTTTTCAACACCTTTTGTATGTACTCATTCTGAGATAGTGTTAATTTGCGATTTTTCCTGTCTCTAGTTATTCTCATACTAAGGATTTTTTTTGCAGCTCCCAAATATTTCATTGCAGATAAATTTGCCAATTTTATTTTGAGCACATTTATTTCCTGCATGTTAGACCCTGCAACAAGTATGTCATCTACATACAATAACAATATAATATAGCTACCATCATTTTGTCTTTTCAAATAAACACAATGATCAGAGTGAAATCTAGTACAACCTTGTTCAGACATAAACTTTTCAAATTTTAGATACCACTACCTTGGACCCTGTTTTAAGCCATACAAGCTCTTCTTTAACCTGCACACTAATTTTTCTTTCTCTTTGACCTCATATCCTTCTGGTTGCTGCATATAGATCTCTTCCTCCAGATCTCCATGGAGAAATGTTGTATTTACATCTAACTGTTCAAGATGTAAATCTTCCGCTGCTACAAGACTTAAAATAGTTCTGATTGAAGTCATATTAACAACAAGAGAAAATATTTCATCAAAATAAATATTTTTCTTCTGTGCAAACCCCTTCACCACAAGTCTAGCTTTGTACCTCTATTTTCCTCCATCTTCTTCCTTTAGCGTGTTAACCCATTTATTCTGCAATGTAGTTTTACCTACAGGAAACCTAACTAAGTTCCAAGTCTGGTTATGCATTAAGGAGTGCATCTCTTCTTCTATGGCTAGCTCCCACTTCTTCCTGCTTTCAACCTGCATTGCTTCTTCCTAACATTCAGGTTCACCAGAATCAGTCAACAATAAATAATATAATGAAGGAGAGTATCGTTCAGGGAGTCTACTTATCCTGGTAAAAATTCTAACATCACTTTCAGGTGTTTGAGGTGCATGTTGCTGTTGTGGTGGTTTTTTTTGTTGTGGCTCTTGATTATTATTATTTTTAGGCACCTTTACCTTTTCTGTGATCTCATCAAGAACTGTGTATTCTTTTTTTTATTTTTACTGTTTCTTTTCGTGCAATTGATTCTTATACAATACCTTTTCATTGAATATTACATCTCTACTGCTAATCATTTTGTGATTTTCATAATCATATAAGCGATAACCAAAATCATTAACACCATATCCAATAAAGGTACATTTCTTTGATTTTTCCTTAAGCTTTGTTCTATTTTCTTTATTAATATGGACAAAGGCCTCACAACCAAAAGGCTTTAAAAAAATAGTAGTGTACCTTTTTACCTATCCATGCTTCCTCTAGAATACCACCTAAAATTTTAAAGGCAATCTTGCATGCAATCTCATGCACCTTGCACGCTCCATGATTGTTCTGTTCATCCTTTCTGACACGCCATTTTCTTGTGGTGTTCTTGAAACTGTCTTCTCTCTGTGAATTCCATGCTTTGAACAGTACCTATCAAACTCTTTGCTACAATATTCACCTTCATTATCTGATCTGAGACACTTCAACTTCTTTCCTGTCTCAATCTCAACCAAAGCTTTCCATTTCTTGAAAGTATCAAATACAACAGTTTTATTCTGAATACAATAAATCCAAGTTTTTCTAGTTTCAACATCAATAAAAGTAAGATAATAACAAGAGCCACCAAGAGATGATACCTGAGCAGGTTCCCATACATCTATATACACAAGCTCTAATTTTTCTCTCTTCTTTTCTTTTCCAACTCTGAGAAATCCGTCTCTCTTTTGTTTCCCATAAATGCAATTCTCACAAAAATCCAAATCAACATTCTTCAAACTCGGCAACAAATTTCTTGATTGAAGAATCTTCATCCCCTTCTCACTCATGTGTCCGAGCCTATGATGCCATAATGTTGCATCTTCTCCTTTGGAAGTTAAAGCATTAACAGAGTTAGAAATACCATTGCATAAATAAAATGTACCAACCTTTTCACCTTTTGCTATTACCAATGCTCCTTTGGAGACCTTCTAAGTTTTATCTGTGAAAGTTGTCACACAACCTTCACTGTCTAACTGCCTTGTTGAAATCAAATTTTTCTTCAGATCTGGAACATGCCTTACCTCCTTTAATAGCCATTGGTTTCCATTCTATTGTTTTACAAGAACCTTACCCATTCCAACAATTTTACAAGGTTTATCATCACCCAAGTGGACTTTTCCAAAATATCCTTGAACATAGTCATGAAAATATCTATATCAGGTGTGGCATGGAATGAGGCCCCTGAATCTACAACCCAAGAATCAGTAACATTATCAAAAGAAAGAATCAAAGTATCTTGTAACACACCACTTGTCACATTTTCTTCATGATTATTTTCTCACTATGTGTCTCCTTATTTTCCCTTTCGAGATCTACAGTCTTTCTTTAGGTGTCCTTTCTTTCCGCATTTCCATCATACTATCCCCGATCTAGACTTTGATCTACCTTTCCTTGATTTACTTCCATATCTCGAGCTCTTTCCTCTTTCCATTCTTCTTTCCCTAGACTCTGCACTCAAAGCATTACCCGATGTCTCGCCGGAGCTTTTTCATCGCATGTCCTCGCTAAGGATAGCACCGACAACATCATCAAACTTTAAAGTACTAAATCTCGAAACAGAGTTACTAATGGCCATAACTAAACCATTCCAGCTTTCTATATATATATATATATATATATATATGTATGTATGTATATTATGGATACTGTCAAACCAAGAGGTAACTCCTCAAAATCAAAATGTGTATTAGCTGAAGGATGCACATGGATTTATACATGGAGGTGAGGCTATTGGGATTCATCTCCCAATGACTCTTGGCCTTCCTTATTTCCTAATATTAATTAATATACAATATTAAATGTGCACACCCATCCATAGGATTAGGTAAAAACATTCCCCCCTTTAATCCGAAGGGATGTTGGTGAGTCCAAGCATCGATCTGGACTTTTCAAACTTTTCTCTTCCAAGTGCTTTGGTGAAGATGTTAGCAGTTTGCTCATTTGTGGAACAATGATGTAGATGGATGGTTTTGGCTTGAACATGATGTCGAATTAGATGGTACTTTGTATTGATGTGCTTTGTTTGATCATGGAACTTTGGGTTCTTGGCCAACTTTATTACAGAAGTGTTGTCGATCATGAGTGGAGTGGAATACATCTGTTTCATCTGCAAATCTTCCAGGATTTTCCGGAGCCACACAATTTCCTTTGTTGCTTCAGCTGCTGCCACATATTCTGCCTCGGTCGTGGAATCTGCTGGAACTGACTGTTTTCATGATCTCCATGAGACAGCTCCTGATCCAAGACTCATGGTGTAACCTGTAGTAGACACCCCTGTTTCTTTGTCGCCATCAAATTCTGAATCAGAGTATCCGATCAAGCTGAAGTCGCCTACCTGTGTATATTTGAGTCCAAAGTCTTGAGTCCCCTTCAAGTACCTTAGCACTCTTTTTGCAGCAGACCAATGTCCTTCTCAAGGTTTTTGCATGAACCTTGAGAGGATTCCAACAGCAAATGAAATGTCAGGTCTGGTGGTGGTCAGATAGATAAGACTTCCTACAAGCTGTCTATAGTTAGTTGCATCCTCAAATTCCTTCCCTTCAATAGATGTGAGCTTCAAGTTTTGTTCCATTGGAGTGCTTAAGGGATTACAATCATCCATGCCAAATTTGTTCAAGAGATCTCCAATGTACTTCTTCTGAGAAAGAAATATGAATTTAGGATGTTGAATTACTTCAATACCCAAATAGTAATGAACATGACCCAAATCAGTCATTTCAAAACCTTTCTTCAACTCTTTCTTCATGGATGCAATATAACTCTCATTGTTTCCTGTTATCAAAATATCATCTACATATACCACAAGATATACAACTATTTTTCCAACTTTCTTAACAAACAAAGTTGCATCATCAAGATCAAAATGTTTGAAGTCAAGTTTCATAAGATGCTCGGTCAATTTCTCATACCAGGCTCGTGGTGCTTGCTTGAGGCCATACAAGGATTTTACAAGTTTGCAAACTTTGTGTTCTTGACCCTTTATCACAAATCCTTCTGGCCGGGACATATAAACTTTCTCCTTTAGATCTCCATTCAAGAAGGTTGTTTTTACATCCATCTGATGGACTTTCCATCCATTCTGAGCTGCTAAGGCAAAGAGAGTCCGGATGGTGGTCCATTTTGCTGTGGGAGCAAAAGTTTCTTCATAATCAACTCCTTCTTTCTGTGCGAATCCTTTTGCCACAAGCCTAGCCTTGTGCTTGTCAAGTGAGCCGTCTGCTTTGTACTTGTTCTTGTAGACCCACTTACAGCCAATTGGTTTTGTTCCCAAAGGCGGATCAACCAACTTCCAAGTGCCATTCTTTATCAAGGCATCATACTCCTTCTGCATCGCTTCTTTCCATTCATCATGAGAAGCGGCTTCTTTGAAGGAAGTTGGTTCATGATCTGTAGACAAACTCAATTCACAGTTATAAGAAATATCCATATCAACAGGAGAATCAGAATTATCTACATCACCTTTGATTTCTTGAGTGGAACTTCTTGTTCCTATTTTTCCAACCTCATCAGGATGAACATCCTCCAGTGTCTTTGTCAGCCATTTGGGAGGACCTTTCTGAGATGGCCCAGGCTGGTCATTTGACTGAGTTGGGATTGATTCAAGATTCAATCTCCCAATTCCGTCAATCACATCATCCAATGTGTCATCCGTGGTTGTTTCTTCATGTGGGGGAGAGAGTGCTTCAGGACATGATTCCACAGTTTGATTCAATATCGTAATCCCCCCTTCAAGATGTGGAATCACATTATCAAATTCTTGGAAGGACTTTGCATGTGTGAATCTATCCAGGCGATCAAGTTGCCGCTCAACAACCTTGTCACTCTTGGAAGATTCAAGAAATATGACATCTCTTGCTATCACAAACTTCTTATTTGCTTCATCATAGAGACGATATCCTTTGGAGGTATTGGAGTACCCAAGAAGATACATTTTCTGCTTCTAGCACCAAGTTTGTTCCTTTGACCCTTGGGTATCAAGGCATAACAGGTGGACCCAAAGACCCTGAAATGCTTTACCGAAGGAATGTGTCCATGCCACATTTCAAAAGGAGTTTTGTTTCTAATTGAACTTGAAGGACACCTATTCTTTATGTAAACAGCACATAGAACTGCATCAGCCCAAAACATCAATTTTACATTTTTGAAAAATAACATGGAGCGGACCATATTTAAGATGGTTCTGTTCATTCTTTCAGCTACACCGTTCTGTTGTGGATTATATGGCACAGTGGTTTGATGTTTGATTCCATGTTGACAAAGATAATTTTCAAATTCGTTTGAAGTGTATTCTTTTCCATTATCAGTACGTAGAGAGCCAATATGTGTTTGTGCATCATTTTCAATCCATGCATGAAAATTCTTGAAAGTTTGAAAAGCATCAGACTTATTCTTCAGTAAGTAAATCCAACACATTCTGGTGTAGTCATCAATAAATGTCATCATGTATTTTTTTCCATTTGTAGAAGCAATAGGCATAGGGCCACATAAATCTGAATGAACAAGTTCAAGTTTCCTATGTGCTCTTGAGTGTGAATCATGAAATGGATGTTTGCTATGCTTTCCTAGAATACAAGCATCACATTCCTTAGGTTTTCTAGGAATTGTAGGCAGTCCATCAACACCATTTTTCTTCAATAAACAAAGGTTGTCATAGTTTAAGTGTCCAAATCTAGCATGCCATAAAAGACTTGATGGAAATGTACCTTCATCATGATGTGAACTGAATGCAAAGTTTTGAGCATGAGCAGATGAACCTTTCAGCTTCAAGAGTCTCCCTTATTCTATTCCCTCCATGACAAGTGAGCGATCTGATGCTTTTCTGACCTCTGCCTTGCCATCAAACAAGTGAATTGAGTGTCCTTGCTGCTGGATTTTGATCAGGGACAACAAGTTTCTCTTCAACTCCGGGAGGTATAGAACCTCATGTAGGATATGATCAGGAAGACCAGGCAGTTTAAGCCTGACTGTGCCAAGCCCTGATGGCTTGAGTTTGGATTTATCTGCGAAATATACTTCTCCATCAACTTCGTTAGTGAATTCTTCAAAATAATCTTTTATAAATGTCATGTGACATGTTTCTCCTGAATCTAGCAACCAATCATATCTACATGAAGTAAATGAAACATCAAATAGGTTTTCAGTTACTCCATTGTTACAATGTGCTAGAACAGAATGAGCTGATTCAGCTGGTTTACCTTTGTCTTTGTCATTAGTTTTACCTTTGTCTTGATTTGTTTGCTGCTGAGCTTTAGATTGTCTGCCCCCCTTTTCTCTGAAGTTTCTTCTTCGTCTTCTGCCTTCTCTTCCTCTGAATGAACCTGAAGCATGTCTCTTTTCTCTCTGTGCCAAGTAGGTAGCCTCTTTAGAAGATGAAGGGACTGTCATCTTCTTTTGAAGGAGGAGAGAAAAAAAAAAATTTTGCTAGAAAATTTCTCTTGAAGGAGAGAAAACAAAAAAAATCTTTGCTAGAAAATGTACTCAGTTAAAAAGGACAGAAACTCTTTTTGCTAAAAGAATGAATTAAAAAACACAAGCTCTTTGCTAAAAAAACTGAATTCTGCACCAAAAAAAATATATGTATTTTTTTGTTTGGGGAAAAAGATTTTGTATGGGAGGTCGATATGGAATGGCGGTATTATGAATGGTGGAGGGGCGGTGTCAAAGTGGTAATGTGGGGAATGTGGCGGAGTTGAAATAGTGGTATGGTATAATGAATGGAGGGGCGGAAATATATATGGGAAATCAGTATTAAAAAATATGAATGGGAAATGGTATTAAAAGTATGAATGGACAGCGTTTCATATGACTGCGTTTCACAATATATGACTACATTTCACAATACATGACTGTGTTTTAAAAGTATGAATGGAATGCAATATATGACTACGTTTCACAATAAAATGGACAATGTTTCATATAATGGATAGCATTTCATATAATCAGTACAACGCATTTCGCATACCATGTAATCACAATATAATGGACAGAGCGTGGGAATGGGAATGCAGTATTGTGCAACGGTATTACATATGCAGAGATAACACTGTCTTGAAATTAGAAAGGCTGTATTGTATAACGTATGGAAGGGCGTAATATCATATGACTGCGCGGAGGGCCGACAGGTGATGACAGTCGTTGTGTATTACAAACAACGTGGAGGCAGCGCTGTGTGAAACTGCTGTGTGAGACTGCATTGTATATGGAATTGCATAAAAAATAGAAGGCGGTATTGTGAATGGAATATCGTGGGCTGTATAAAATAAGATAGTGCTGAATTATGTAGTGGTATATAAACGATGAATGGACTGTATATAAACGAAAAAGTGGTGTTATATATGTGATAAACGCGGGTGGGCAGAGCGGTATTATAAACGCGTGGAGGTGTATTGATATGGCGGTGTAGCATATGGACAATCGCTGTATGGAATAGTGTAGGAGGTGGGTATCGATTTGTGGGAGGCGGATTGTGGTGGGTATCGATTTGTGGGAGGCGTAGAGTTGAGAGCATAGGAGAGCGTGTGTGTTGAAATGAGGGGAGAGGGGTAGGACGAGCAGTTGATAGGGAAGAGCGAATGGCACTGTATGTTGAGAGGTGAGGGATGAATGTGAATCGATGGAGAAAAGAGGAGGCCAAAAGGCCGTTACAAAAAATTTGAAATGGAATATTGTAGGATGACAGAGCCTACAATTTGCAGAATGACAGAGGAGCCTGCAGTATTCAAGAGCTACAGGAGCTGGAGCTGCAAATGTCAGGGCTATATAGAGAAAAAAAATGCAGAATAACAGTCTAGCAATTAAGAGCAACAAAAAACTATTAATAAAAAAATTGACCGAGCAAAGGAGAGGGAGTTACACAACAGGCATAAATGCCAATAGTGGAGCTGGCTCTGATACCATGTCAAACCAGGAGGTAACTCCTCAAAATCAGAATGTGTATTAGCTGAAGGATGCACATGGATTTATACATGGAGGTGAGGCTATTGGGATTCATCTCCCAATGACTCTTGGCCTTCCTTATTTCCTAATATTAATTAATATACAATATTAAATATGCACACCCATCCATAGGATTAGGTGTCAACAGATACATAGTCTTAGGATCATCCAAAATTTTCTTGTAGTTTTTATTCATTGTAAAAGAAGATTTCATCATCCAGTAGGACTACAATTATTTATTTTTTATCATTTTTACGGCGTAATTTTCATAACAAAAAAATTATTTGAAGAGGTCCCTTAATTCAACTTAATAGTTTTTAATTACATATTTTGGATGGAAATATTATCCCAAAAAATAATATTTTACTAAAGCACCTATGTGTATTAGGATGTAATCATGGACATAAAATTATGAGCGGAGGAGCCACTCATGGGTATACAAAATACTCATGGTATTTTTGTCAAAATCCTAGAGGATGTGCACTAGTCAATACACCTCACATGCAAGGTTTTTTGTATATGTGTATATATTGGGGGCTTCCTCTAGAATCTATCAATAAATACTTCCATGATAATTAATGGTTCCAAATCCTATATTATGAGCATGTTCTCTTTAGGAATTGTAAATGTCATGGAATGGGAACCTATTCAAGGATTTATCATGTATCCATAATATATATATATATATATATATATATATATATATATATAACATTAAAATAAAGTGGGACCATGAATAATTTTATCCTACATAACAATATAACATTAAAAACGTAATCACGTGATATCTAGGTCTTAATAAAGTGTTTTAGGATTAATAAGAAGATTCTACAAGGATTAACAACCCCTCAGCTTCAAAAAAGTGTCGTATTCAATAATTGACTAAATATGACTGATTCTACATGAATAATCCATCTTCCCATCCCATATTTTTTACAGTAAGTTCTTCTGTTTGATAGGGTACTCTGTAAGTGTTGGTTTACTCGACTCCTTAATCCTTGCTCCAAGGATTTATTTTTCTTCTAGTGTGTTTTCCTATTATTCAATTATCTCTACTGTAATTCCCAACTACAAATGAATAACATAGTCATGATCTCTATGAGGCATAATACCCTAAGGAATTAATACAAGAAACTTCGAATGATTTTTGAAAATTTTATGGGGATCCCTTGACATAGTGATATTAATGATTGAACATTTACTAAACATTATCGTGAAATTACACCATGGTGCTAATTTTTTAGTAGTATTATCATTACATTACAGCTTATCACTTTATAAGGTTTCCCTTGTGTTTTAGTGTATTCTACGCATGTGCGGATGGAATACACTGTGCTTAATAGGGAGGTTTCTTTCCTCCAAGAAAGTAACAGGTCAATTGGTTTGTTAGATTGTTAGTGGAACAAAATAAAATGTATTAAAATAAGTAAAGAGAATAGCATGCTACATTAAAGAAGAAAAAAGAAACAAAATACTCATGTACAATAACAAGCTCAATCGAGTCAAACACACTAATAATTAAAATCAAGAACTCTCTCCCTTCTATTACTTCTTGATGGTATAAGAGAATAGGATGAGAAATCACTTGCAATGAATCCTTACAACTATGTATCTCTAATATTCAAGGAAATGGGGTCTCTTCGCTTTAAGCTTCTTACAAGCCTATCTCTCTCCTCAATGAATGGTAGAATAACAGACACTTTGTGAGCTTCTTCTCTTGGATTGAGGTGTTGGGTGGCCAACATTTGAATCCTTCCACTCCTTGCTACTTTGACAACACTATGTTGGTTTTATCTCAAGCAATTTGGCCAACATAACAATGTGTTCTCATGTTCCTCTTTCCATGGTAGTCTTTTATAGACAAATTTCAAATTTTCCTTCGCTCTCTTGGTAAAAGATGGATGTTGACACAAGATTTGGAGGTTGATTCCTTTGTGTCCTACACTAAGGACTCAAGGTGGCTCCAAGGCGGTTGTACTTGGCTAGCTTCAATGGGGATCTTATTTTTCAAGTTGTCCAAGTGGTCCTGGATGGTTACTTTCCGCACACCCAGGATCGTGTGGCTATATGAAGAATAGCCGCGACAGTCTTCATTGATATCAAAGAGAAGGCCACACGGATCTCTTGGGGACAGTTCATTCTGTGCACTATTTGATAAATTTTCTTGCTTGACCTTAGAAAAAGTTAAAATTTTCATATCTTTTAATGTCATCCTTCCCTATAAATCCTTATTTGTACCTTTTTATTGATATTTCCTAACGTCGTTTTCTTGTACAATTTTCCAATGATAACAATTCCCCCTTATTGTATGAGGTCTAGGAAGAACTTTATAGCCGAAATAAATTATAGTTTTTTTTTTGTATAATATGTTTGAGAGATAAATTAAGTAACTTACGGGAAACCTGAGGTTGGAAACCCCTTGCCGTGAGTAAGATATTTACCATGCTCTGTTGGAAAGCCATAAGAGATCAAATAAATACAATATTTCTATGAGGTGGGCATGTCCCATGCTTGTGATTTTTTGGCTAGTTAAGCTTATCTGACAGATAGCGGTTCTGTGTGTGTCACTTGTGTTGTAGTGACCTGATTTTTGGTTGATGGTGATGGTTGTTGATGCCCTTAGGGGCATTTTTTCTTTGACAATAGGTTGAATGTGGTGCCCACATGCATAATCTTGGTATGGCATTTTTTTAGAGTAAATACTCATTGTATGCATAAGTTTCTGACTGGGGACCTTCCCGTGTAACCATTGTTGAAAGAGATTCTTATGATGGCACGATTCTTTGACCAATTATGACAGAGTGCAATGGTTGTGAAGTACGATACCATCTAGACATGAAAGCTTATGTTGGAGTTGAATGTCAGAAGGATCGATGCCATTAATGGGCAATGATGAATCCCATAGTGCCATCTCAGAATGACCCTATTGAGGTGAGGAGCGATCCAAGGTACTTCCTCCTTCTTGGAATATGGTTTTTGAAGTAAACAATAAGGAAGCCTCAACTAACCGAGAAAAGTACTAATGCAAGGGACCAGGGTATCTAAGGTAGCAGACGAGGTGTGATAGGTTAACCTAGGAATGATGACGAGAAATGGATGTAACTGATGATGGAAGTTGAGTGTCCCATGGTCGGAGCTTATAAATGCAAGAGGCAGCAGTCATAAAAATTTATGGTGAGGAAATAGATGGGGTTATTAGGACGTCCACGGTGGGTGTGTGGTTGTTATAAGTATCATGGTGGGCTTGGGTGAAGAATGCGAAGCTCCAACCAAGGGTGATTAGGGACTGTTGCCAAGTGAGAAATGTGGATGGATGGGTGGGATTTTTATCCTAAACAAAATATTTGTACACTTCGCAGAAATAATATACAATGGGTTTGGATGTACAAGCACGGAGACCCCTGCCCCAATAAACATGAAAATGATCCCTCACCTATGGTGTGAGGAAGGTGTTTTTTGCTGAAGGTGGGGGCCCCATTAATTAGTCTTGATGTGAGGGTGGGGGCCCCCATTAGTTATTCTCCATGTGAGGGTGGTGAAGTAGATGAAAAGAGTCATAGATGGGCTATGCTGATGGGGGTGTGGTAGGTAAAGTGCGAGAGGCGACGGTGCGTATTCGATCTACTTATGAGAATGGTAGTCCAGGAAAGGGGTTTTATCATGTCATGTGTAAAACGTGACTTGATGTATGATGGATGAATGAACGTGAAGTGCTTCCTGAACTTAGATGTTATGGACATGGCTCCATATTTTTGATGTATGGTCTACTTGAGTGATGGACGCCATGGAGGGTGAGGTTGTAATGACCAAAAATAATGTTTGTCATGTGCAAGTTGAGGTTATGATAAATATGGTCGAGTGACTGGAACCTATGGTTGATTCCTGTGGAGAAATTATGTCAGGATATGAAAATCCTCTTTTGGGAGCCTATCATGCTGGGGATAGAGTGATACATGCTCTTGTCCCTTCAGTGGCTAGGGAGATAGGTCTTTTGTCATGCTTGTAATACCTACAACCAATACCCCAAGTGAAATCATATTTTCTATTCAAACAATTTGAAAATGACATTTAATGGAAAGCGATAAGAGAGGTTTTACCTGTCGTTACTAGAAACATGATTTTTTCTAAGGTGTAGAAGTGCGAAGCCTACTTTCGACATGACGAGTTGTTGATCACTGTGTTTCTTTCGGTTTTTAAATTGGGTGTTCTGAGCTACCCTTATGTTCTGTCAAATAATAATAAAAGGGCGATATAAGTGTCAATATGGCTCATTTTAGTTCATTTGTGTTGTTTGAGAGTTTGAGGTCCGAGTTGAGCCCTTACTGTCGATCATTTCTTATAATTTCGGTCAGCCTAAGTACACGATATTCATGCTGTCAGTGCTAGGTAAGGCCCTTAACGTCCTGTAATTCAATTTTTTCAATTTTTTCTTTGGAGGGGACGGGAGGGGGGAGCGCGGGGGGGGGGGGGGGGTGGTTCGTAGAAATTAGGTTTTTATGTATTACCTGCCTCTGGTTTTCCTTGATCACGCGGGCGATCAAGGTAGAGGTGCGCGAACCTTGCAGGGAAAGGAAATTTCCCGCAAGGTTATCACGCATGGCAGTGTTTTTGCGCAATGACCTGCATGTATTTTCTTGATAGAGATGTGCAAAAATTGTGTCAGTGTAGAAAATTGTTGTGATGATGAGCCAAAAAAAATTCTTAAAATTTTTTATTTTTTGGTTTTTAAGTCACTGATTGGGTTTTTTTGGTGAAAGGATGTTGTGGCATGAGCGTGATTTCCCTGAGCTATGAATTTATGTGGCCCAGGATGCCAATTCATGGAGACTCCTAGCACAATGGGACCTGCTAAATTTCTTAGAGAATGATATCCTGAGATCATAGGATAGCCTGTTGTGTTTCCTGGTCCGCTGTTGGAATATGAGACATAGAATGATGGTCTTGTGGCATACAGATGCCGCCATCGATTCGAAGATGGATGTGTAATTTGTGACTGGTCTACTGCCTTAGGGAAATGCACTAACACACCCATTCCCCCTTGGGCGGGTGAATATTTAGCGTTGTGCAGCGCAACACTGCGGTGGTGCACCGCTTACTTAGGGGTGCGTCTGTATCGAATCAATGATGGACGTGGCTAACCGGTGTGCCTTGGTGATGATATTTTTCTTCACTAAGTATTCATCACCCAATAGGGTGTCAGGGCCTCAGATTGGTGTTTTTCTCCAGATCTGGGCCAATCACTTTTATGACTGGGCGCGCCATGTGTATGATGGCATGGTGACGTAACTAGGGAAGTTTCAGGGAGGATATTCTATAGTTTTCACATATGAGAGAATCCTCTATAGTATCATGTTAGTGAGGGTGGTGATGCTACAAACTATTGTACCAGTGCCTATTGGTCCTTGTCGGGATCCTCAGATGCAGCGGTGGGCACCGGTGATGCCTCATGGCAGAGGAGGATAGGTGGGTCGATACTAGGATGCCACCATGGAGGCGTGTTTGCAGGCAAACTTGGAGATGCTCTTGGACTATCCATACTAAGGTATGGATTTTCAAAGGGATCTAGATATTAGTCATCCTACTAGTTATGTGTGGGGCCCTGCAGGTATGACCTTTTGATGTTTTTCTGCATTTTTTTAGTATTTTATGATGTGTATATTTATATGTCTATTGTGGTGACAATGACACTATCCTTGTTTCTCTTGTAGATGTGGGAGGAGTTGGGAATCCTCTTTCCCTCTCGGTTGGGCATTAGCCACCTAGGAGGGACCCAGGTGGGGCTGCTCAGCCCTAGTTTGGAGGGTCGGGTGATGGTGCAGACCCCTCAGGGGAGGGTAGCAGTGCAAACGATGCGAGGGGTGTAGCTCTTATTTCTCATGCTGAGGCAGCTGAGGTGCGAGTAGTGGTGGTCGAGGAGCAACTAGCTGATGTTGAGGCTCATTCAACAAAATGAGCCGATGCTTTGGGTCGAGTGGAGGGGCTGACCCGGGGCATGTCGACCTGATGCTTTTTGGATGATTTGGATAACACATGGCTTGAGGTATTGATGGCTTGAGAGAGGGTAGATCGCCCTACATTACGTCATGTGGCACTTTCTATTTTGGTTGCTGCACCTGTACGAGCATTGGGTATAGCTATGGGTCTAGAGGACCCACCTCATGAGGCTCAGCCCTAGAGATGTTATGTATGCAAGAAAATAACCCATTATGAGGATGCTTTCCTATTTTTTGATGACATGTAGATATAGTTTTTTGGTTCGAATGAGGGTTAGAGACATTATTTTTATACTATGACTCACACATATTTTTGATGTATATATGTGAGATATATATTTTTACAGTTCTGATGATGTGTCTATGGTTATTTTATTTGATGGATGTTGCATACCTATAATGGAATATGGATTTCTCTTCTATATCTACAACTTTCAAATTCTTAATCTCGTATAACTCGATCTACAAAGGAAGCATGGGTCATGGTACTTTTTTCTTCTTCTGTAGTGTTGCTAACAACCCTGTGATGGAATGGTATGATACTTCTTACATGACAAGTTTTTCGGTGACTTCCATAGACTTAATTATAGGTTTGTTAATGACATTAAAGAAACATGATTCTATTGTGGTTTTGGTTGACAAGTTGAACATGGTATCTCATGTCATTTTAGTTAAGTCTACAAACTCGACTAGTGACGTAGCTCATATTTTCATCAGGGATATAGTAAGTTTTCATGGTATTCCTAAGAATATTATGTCAGAGAGAGAGTCCAAGTTCACCTCTAGGTTTTGGAAAGATTTATTTGCAAGTTTGGGGACAGGCTTGGCCTTTACTACAACTTATCATCGACAGACAAATGGAAAAAAAGAGAAAGTCAACAATATTCTTGAGGAAATGTTGAGGATGTATGTCATGCATCAGAAATAGAACTGGAAGAGTATCTTCCAATGGTATATTTTTCTTATAACAATGGGTATCAAGAGTATTTGAAGATGAGTCTGCTTGAGGTGCTTTATGGGTGGAATTGTAATACTCCTATTAGTTGGATTGATCCAATGAATAGGGTGTTGATTGGAATAGGTATGTTGGCTGAAATGGAACAGGAAATGTAGGTTATCAAAAGGAATTTAAAGTAAAAATAAGACATACAGAAGAGTTATACCGATCAAAGCAGAATATTTAAGGATTTTTAGGTTAGGGAACATGTGTACTTGCGCATCAAGCCCAAGAGGAGCTCCTTGATGATTGGATCATGTACCAAGCTGGAACATCGATATTACAAGCCTTTCGATTTCCTTGAGAGAATTTGACCAATGGCCTATAGACTTGCACTTCCTCCAACAATGAAAGTGCATGATGTTTTCCATGTTTCATTGCTTAAAAGTTATGTGGAGGATCTTGATCTTTTGATTGAATAGTTTATATTGCAGGTGGAACCAGAAGGATAATTCCAATAGGAAAATCACTAAATTTTGCAGTGATAGATGATCATGCTTTGGAATTAAGAAATCAAGCAAGTTAAAGTGCAGTGGAAGCACTTTGGGCCCGATGAAGCTACATGGGATATGGTTGATCGGATGTGTGCTATCTATCATTCTCTATTCCATGGTTGAGAAGATGAACTTTGATATATGTGTTTGGTGTTGTATTTTGGTTATTTATATATATATGCATACTTATCTAAATAATACATCGAGTTTTTTTATAAAGCTCCAATATGAAGTATGGTGTTTATGGTATGATGGTTATATGATATGATGTAAATGATGTATCGAGTTGTGTTATAAATCTTCATGGGGAACATGTGTTTTTGCTAATTTATATGTGTGATTGAACATTGAGGACGATGTTCCCCTAAGGGGTAGGGGTATGTAACATACACTAGTTGATTTCCTATGTATAAAAAAAAATACTAAGGTCATGGGGCATATATTCCAAGTTTAATGTTGGTCAAAACAAAGTGATGGGTATCACTAGTGATTAATTAATGGCTATGGACATTGGAAAAGCTAAATTCGCATTAATTGGCATTTATTTATGAAATTAAAGGAAATATGAGAAAAGGAAGGTGAAGATATAAAAATTTGCATGAGAGGGAAATCAAAGGAAAAATGAAGGAAAATGAAGAAAATAGAGGCCTTAATGATAAAAAGGCTTATGAGGATCGGTTCACGGATTTTGTTTGCTAACTTTTGCTAGTTAACCTTTTGTCAGTTCAGCTTTTGAGCTCTCTTCTATTCTCTCATTCTCTCATACTCTTCCACACTTTGGTTATTATTGGAGAATTCTTGGAGTGCTATGGCATACATTGGATTTTGAGAAAGAAGGAAAATGAAGAGAAAGAAAGCGCAAGGGAAGAGTTGGATCAACAACTATAGTTGGATTTCTTTGCAGGTAAGAGGTCACATGTGTGATTTCCTTGATGATTTCTAGATGCATGGTATATGCATGTAATTTTGTTATTATGTGTTGTCATTGTCATGGAGAATTGTTCATATTGACAGTGGTTCTATCCTTGCCTTGTAATATCCTGGATAACCATGGTGTTGTGGGTGTTTTCACTTGATTTTTATTTTATTGGTGCTCATAATTCCTTATGGTTGTGGGTTCGAACAAAGTATATGGAAGCCCTAGAAAAACTTGTGTTGAGTTAGTAGTCCTTGGAGCCACGTTGGACAAATGATATGGAGCCCTAGAAGGCTATGGGTTGAGTTCATAGTTCCTGGATCCCTGGAGAACTTGGGTAGATACTGATATGATTGGTTTTAGTGATGTCCAACCAGGAGGCGGAATCCTTGGTTGAGGGTTGAGGTGGTTTGACCTCTATAATTCACGGTTTGTTTTTTTGTTATTCCATGAGATCGTACATTCATGCTTGGAATATAGGAAGGGGGTGACTGGCTGAAATATATATCTTTTTCATCCTAATGTATGATTGGGTTGTACGTGGAATTCGTTGACTTGGTTGGCATTTTCATATGTTAATAAGATCCATTTCCATACTTTAATTCATGTATACTTGTAGTGATTACATTGTTGATATTATGGTTAGGTTACCATGGTCTCTATTATGTTTATTTTCTAGTTATATGTTTTTTATATGATGTGTATCATCTATAGCTCTTATCATGGATTGTTTATTTATTGATTGATTGATGAATATAAGGAATAATAATTTTTATTGAAGCTATGTGGAGAGAGAATAGGGCCTTATTGGTGATTCTCAACTGAGTCTCATATTATTATGATCATATATACATTCATGACCTATATCTTACACGCTTTCCATGTGTTTGATTAATTTTTGGCTATGTTATAGGAAGTACAAGTCAAGTTATGCCTTTCAGTTTTGTCATTTACCTTTATTTGTATGTTAATAATGATTCTAAGAAGTAACAGGAAGTTATGGGAAGTGGTATGGAGGTTGGTCTGGAATTGTGGCTCATATCTTAGTACTGAACCCTCTAAACAATAAATTTTGGATCACAATCGCACTCACACAGTGTTGTGTGTGTGGTTTGAGACCTTAAATCACACCGAGGCCATTTCATGCATGTAGTTTGGGGCTAAGTTGTGATAAAATGAGTCCGAACTCAGGGTTTGGTCCCCTAGGGTGGTTATTTTTCCCCTGGGTGTCATGTAGCCCTAAGGGACATTGTGAGCTATCAATTGTGGTCAGTATACATGCCCCACTTCCTTATGTATAGCTTCGAGGTCGGGTGTTTTCATAGTAATTCTTTGTCTCATGTTTACTGTAGTAAGTTAGTGAAATTGGGTAAATGTGGGAGGGAGGTTACACTAACACTTGAATCACAAGAAAAAATAATAAAATAATAGTTAAAATAATAAAATATGAGTTACAAATTTTGGAGGGAAAAGAATAAAACTATATTTTATTGTATTTTTTGATTATATCGTTATATTTTTACTCAAACTTCAAGCGTGGGCACTCATTGGGTGGAGAATTAAATTTCACATCCAATAATTACCCATTATGCATACTTCTGAGAATAATTACATTCATATAAATTGAGTTTACATTAGAAAAATATTTTCAACACATTTTTTTAATGTAACTTCTTTTTTTATCAATGTGAGTCTTCTCATAAGTATGCATATTGGGTACTCATTGGATGTGGAATTTAATTGTGCATCCAAAGAGTGTCTACACTTGAAATTTCAGTAATCCTATAAGGAGATAAGCCAAAAGTAAAATTAAAAAAAGTATTTTTCTTTTTCTCCCTCCAAAATATTTACATGTATCTATTTTTAAATTTGGGCTAGCCACTCTGAAAGAATCAAGATGTATGGAAAACCATATAATTATCCAATTTGTATCAAGTGGCTAGCCCAAATATTGGTGGTGTAGCAATAGGTACCCTAAAAAACTATCGTTAAACAACAATGTGATGGTGGTGTTGCAACATCATCAAGGTATTTCAACATCATGGAGATATTGCACCATTGTGGAGGTGTTTAAACAAATACCCCCAACCATATGTGTTGCAACAACTGCCATGAGTAAGTAGTGCTATAGCGTTGCAACAATATAGAGGATGTATTTCAACAATTGAAAGAGTATCCATTACTGAAACAAACATGAGCTTATCTAGGTAATTTCTCATTATTTGGCACAAAAATCTTGACTCTTTCCTTAATACACAAGTATGAGCATTAAAATGGATAAAATCAAAGGAATATTGTAGCTTGATAAAAAATGCACCATTGTGAGAAAATTTAGATGTAGGATGGTATGGAAATGATAAGCAGGGTATTCAGAAAGTTATGAATGGGGATAGAAAGAATGCTATTTTAGACCCCTTTCACTCTATAGTTCTTAAGAACTTATAATTTACAACATTGTAATCAAGTGCAAAAACTCCAACTAGATGAGTTGTATTCATGGTCTAGGCAGTAGTGTTCTGGTTATGTGATATTTGATATCCCCATTTCCAAATAAATTATATATTTTGACCTCTTAAATGACCATGATCATAAATATGATCATAGAGCTTTATCCTTAATGCTAAATTTTTCCATGTGAAAAATCCACATGAAATAGAATTTCAAGAGTCAAAGGGACCAAGTTTTCAACAAAGTAAAATGGATCTCATATTAAACAATTAAAATAAGTATTTTAACTTATTAGCTCATAATTTATTACATCCCTCTCTGCTTCCATTGGGAAGTTCTCTATCGAGGTGTCACATAAAATGAATAGTATAACTACTAACCCTTGGTATGATAATGATTGTAAAATTCCTGGAAAGGTGATTAGGGGTATTTTTATGAACCTTAAAGCTTGATAAAATAAATATGTAAAAATATCTTATTAAAATGAAGAGAAGGTATTATATAAATGGAAATAAAGATAACATATTTGAATATGATCCTATATTACTTTTAAGGGAAATTATAATTTATAAAAATCAAAGAAAGTAATCAAATTCCTTTGAATAATTAGAATTTGTACCTTATAAACATTTAAAAATCCCCTAATTCCATGGATACCCTTTTCAATTCCCCTATAGAAGATGATATATTTTCATTGGATGACATTGATTTTCGGGTTATGTAGATGGGAAGGCTACCAAGATTTTTTTTTTAAATGGGAGTGTGAATTCTAATCCCTCACATACAAAGGATTTTAAATTTGGAAGAGGGTACAAGAGATAATTCCACCTCTCGAGTTGAGAGCTTCTGTGATGATACTATACAAGAATTTTATTTCAATTTTTAGAGCTACTGAGGGTTGCTTGAGGGAAACTAAATGGAATATTCAAGTCAAGAGTGGGTGACCCTTATCCCCTACAATTGTTTACTTACACATCGATAAGCTAAAAGAGTGTTTGGAAGATGCAGGTTGTGTTGTTCCCATTCTCTTTGATATAGTCATAACTCTCCACCTTTATGATGATGATAGTGTTCTTTTGGTGAGGATTCATTCCAATATTTTATGTTAATTAAGAGCCCTCTAAGATTTCCACTCAAACATCAGTATGACTATTAATGCTAACGAAACTAAGGTCATGATGATTAAATCCAAGAAGATCACATATAATAGTTTCATATATGACAATGAATACTTGGATAGAGTTAATCCTTCTAAATATATTGGAATTCATATCGAACATAGGCTCAATTTCAATTATACCATTGATAAAATATAAATAGAGGATATAATTATTATTATGAGCTTAGAAACAATTGTAATTCTGTAGATATTTCGATATGGGATAAGAAAATAACTCCTTTGATACTTTCATCAATCTTATTATTTTATATATGTGTGAGGTTTTGGTTGCAGTATCTCGAGAAAGTGACAGATGAATATGTAATAGACACAAAAGTAATTTATAACCTATAATCTCAAGATTAAAGGGAATACTCCCTATCCTATCCTCCTAATTGAATCAATTATGTCCCCAATTGAAAGCATGGTCATCAGTATGTATCGTATATATAAGAATAAGTTAAACAACATGGAATTTAAGATTTTTTCTAAAAACATTTCTTAATCTAGCCAGAATCCCCACCTTTGGCTCATGCAGTAATGGCAAAAGGATACCCAACATTGGATAGACAATTAGGGAATAATGGAGGAGATCACACTTTAGAGTAAGGATAATATTAAAAATATTATTACTTAAAAATTTAAGGAGAAATTGTGTGGTGATAATTAGTTGGAGAAAAAAATGAGTATCTCTCTATCTTGAGTAATGTTAGGAAAATAAACATTGCTAAAATAAGAACAAACAATCATGAGCTTTATTGTGAGATTGGGAATTGGTTAATTCCTAAAACATCATGGCACGAAAGAGCCTGTCACGATTATGAAAGTAAGAAGATTGAAGAATAAAATAACTTTTTCCTTATATTATCCATCTTACACTCACATTTAATTTATTTTTCAAAATATTTGTCACATTAATGACCTCCTTGACCTCTTTATTTCTGAAAAAATATGATGATATTTAAATGTGTCTCTTAATATTTTTTGAGCCTATAAATTAAATTCTAAATAACTTCTTGCAATCCCTTACATTCTTAAGGAATGATATATCATATTAATATTAGTAGACATTGCTCATCATTGTCATTATTTTTTGTTTTTTTTTTTTTAAATAAAATTTTCTAATATTAAAATCTCTCCAATATTAAATTATATAACATCTCTAACCTTAAAAATACAAAATAATTAATATATCAATAAACAAAGTGTAAAAATATAAAGCCTTAAAACATCTAATAAATTTCAAAAAACAAATTTTCAACATAATGATAAGATATTGTACAAATAATTATATAATAGAATTACACATATACCACACATCATTCACAATAAAAATATCCAAGGCAATATAATTATTAATATTTAACTAAAATATATCAATAATCATATAATTACATATCAACTAGCATACATCTATATTAACTGTAGACTTACTAAACCTAGAGAGATAAAATATCTCGAAGTATATATATATATATATTTTTGACTAATGTATATATTTACCCGACCTTCTAAATTATCGATATGGGTAAATATAAATTATAAATTATGTATTTAGTTAAAAATTATATAACTTAATTAACTAACCATTAATTAAGAATATAAGTTAATAAATTTATTTAGGAATTTATACTTAATAGAGTCCATACACTTCGTTAAGAGAATTGATATGATAAGTTTAAATGTTATTCATATTTGAAAAGTGAATGGTGAAAAATAATATGGAAAATTTAATATTAGGTTGTATAATGTGATATTCTAAGAAGAAAAAAATTTAAATATATATATATATATATATATATATATATATATATATATATATATATTTATATTAATATTAATATTAATATGTGTGAACGAATTGATATGATAAGTTTAAATGTTATTCATATTTGAAAGTGAATGGTGAAAACTAATATGGAAAATTCAATATTAAGTTGTATAATGTGATATTGTAAGAAGAAAAAAATTTAAATATATCTATTTATTTTTTTTATAATTAATATGTGTTTAAAAGTGGATAATTCTTTTTAAAATATTTTTAGTGAATAAAATTAGATAATATTAAGCTATATTAACATATTTTTCTCCATAATAAACTTACAACTTGTTAAAATAATCAAAATAAAATAAATGAGAAAACAATCTCTATTCCTAACCACTCTTATTGAGTAACATATTTTAATATTAAATCTTATTGATAAAATAATAAATTGTATCAATCTCATATTTGCATAAAGTGATTTAATTTGTCGAAATCTCATACTACACTATGTTAATTATTTCCTACAATGAATAAAGTCCAAATCTTCACCGAGATTGTTATCAAATTCGTATATGATGGTTATTTAATTAACTCATGTAATCAATAATTAAATATGTAATTTATAACGTTGTTGGGTCAATTTATTGTTGTAAACTAATGCAAGTATTTATTATTAATTCGAGTTGGTGAACTCAGAAGCATCACCAAAGTATATGAGTTTCAGTTATGATCAATTTAGAAGATGGTTTATTGATGATTAGGGAAATGCATATTACAAATATAAATCTAAATTAATTAATTTATAAACAATAGATCAAGATACATGAAATAATAATTGAAGAGGCTCTTCACTAAGAGGTCATGGTGGTCGTTCATCATTGATTTCATTTTATCATTAATGCTATTATGAAAATAGGAATTCAAAAAACGAGGAAAATATGAATCTTAGTTTTGAAATCTTGATCACATAGAAGAAGTAATTAACTTAAATGTTGGTTTATCTCTTCATATGCAGAAAGAAATAAAATTAAGATCCATCAACAACCGAAGTATGTAAGGCATGTAAAGATGAATTCTAAAGTAAAATATCGAGTCGATAGAAAGAGTGATTAACTTAAACACTTGTTTGTCTTTTCATATGCAGTTGAAGATTGATCATTAGATTCATCAATACTTGAAAATAAATAAATCAAACATAAGCA
Organism: Pinus albicaulis; assembly: GCA_034641835.2. Classification (NCBI taxonomy): domain Eukaryota; kingdom Viridiplantae; phylum Streptophyta; class Pinopsida; order Pinales; family Pinaceae; genus Pinus; species Pinus albicaulis. The sequence continues at coordinate 371,066,182 of CM076569.1, read as the reverse complement.
TGCAAAATCATGTAAGAATGAATGCTAACTGAAAATATCGAGTCGATAGAAAGAGTGCTTAACTTAAACACTTGTTTGAACTTTCATATGAAATTTATGAATGATTGTTAGATTCATCAATACTTGAAAACAAACAAATCAAAATAATTCAGAAATTGCATCTACGAAATGAACTAAGAAGTGCACTTAGTTCGGTGTGGGGGCCCTCCACCCTTGCCTCACACACTGAAGGTAAAATCAACTAATTAAGACTTCAAGCAATCAACCAGCATGTAATAGAATCAAAATATGATAGAATAGATCTTCAATTATGTCTCCAAGTCTCAGAAATAATAATAATAAGTCATACAAGTTCCATTGTCAAAGCCTTCAAAGTGTGAGGCTTAAATAGATAAAATATCTAACAAAATAAACTAATCATAACTATCCTTATCCTATCATATTATGTTGAATTCCTCTATCATATTCATCATAATTTGGAAAATCCCACAAAATAAGAGTTTTGGCCTAGTTTCTAGGGATCCTCCAGAAAGACTAGTCTTGTTTAACCACATTTGATTGGGCCTATTAAAGCTCAATCTAGCTGTGCCAACAGGTGTACTCTTAATCCTAGTTCCTGAGATTTCTAGAAATATATCCAGCTCAAGCCCAAGTCTCCTATACATATGCAAACCATAATGTTATTACGAGAATTTCTACTGCTGTCCAAAAATGCACTTAAATTCTAATTTTTTCAAAAACATCTAATAATTGAAGAACATAAATTAAATATCTATATATGCATCTTTGGTTCAATGTAAGGTGAATATTATGGTAAATAGATGGATAATGTAGCAAAATAAAGTGTATTTCCTAAACAAAAAGAGATAAAAAACAAGGACTAGCAAACATATATTCACTTATATTAATTTTAATTAATTTTACAATAAAATCCAAATCAATATTAATTCACTAAATCACATGAAATCAATTATCGTGACAACTAATTATCCATATTAAAATTGTTTAATTTAAATATATTTAATTTTTTATCATAAATATTTTACTCAATTAAATTGTTATTCGATGGGTTTATAAATTTTCAAATTACAATGGGATAGGATTAAAAAAGAAATATTCCTCAAATAAATATTATTATTTTTTGTTTATAAACCTTTAATTTACAATGGGATAGGGTCAATAAAGTTTTCCTTTTAAGTGTATTATGGTTCCACATTTCGATATCAACCATAAAACCAAATATGTATTAAAAATATTTTGTGATATATTTAACATAAGCAACTGATACACAAAATCCACCACAACAACAATGTCTTCTTCCATCACATGGTTGTGTCAATAATACTTATATAGGGACTACCATCACTGTAAGGGTTACCAAAAGTACCAATGATGAGGTCCCTTAGATCGAGATTACAGTTAAATGATCCATGGAATTCGTCTTGCTTCAGTGCATTCTTTCCAATCAAGAATGATCTTCATCGGGCTAAACATATGGATTTTTAACCACCTGAGTTGAAAAATTAACCAAGGAAAATGATTTATGAGAAAGTGAGGAACATATACCTCCTATCACAATCATAGAACACATAAAATAAAAGGATATAGAATAATACATTAAATCCCACAATCTAGTAATAAAATTATTTCAACTTTGTTAATGACATAGCCAATTGATGCTTGGAAAAAATTTCTTATGTTAACTCCTACGCAGATTAATGTGTGCACAAATTTACTGTGTGAATTTTCTATTTAGAGATATATCTTGCACAAAAGGACTCATACCTCAAATTCGAAAAAAATTACGCATGGTTATTTTTATGTTTGGAAAAGTCATTGGAATTTTATGCTTTTAAATAGGCTACATTAGAGAAGAATACCATGGTAGAATCCATGGATTGTCTAAAATTGGAGCCAAAATGTTACATAAGAAAAATTGCTGACAGTACATTAACTACTTTATCTCAAATAAAATAAATATTTTTGTATTTTATTTTATTTTTATTTTATGTTATTTTTATTTTTATGTGATTTGACCCAATCAAAGTTAAAGAAGACAAGACATGACATTACAACATCTGTTCGATATTGGGATGGAGAGCACCTCTGAGTGTAATAATGTTTTTAGAAAAATACCTTCACTAATTTCTGGAATATCGTCCATCCAAATATTTTAAGAAAACATACCAATATTTTAAACATTCCTCCTTACTTCAAATCCTTAATAGTGCACCTAAGGACTTTGAGCATTCCTTCATTTTTCATTCATTATCATAACCTCCAACAATCCCATGACACTCATTTCTAATCCAAATAACTTGGAAAATAAATGAAAGGTTGCATTATCATCTTTTCCTTCACCTAAAACATATCTCAACTCTACTGAAAATTACCTCGGTCTCCACAAAATTTAAGTATGTTTTAAATTAGAAAAATATTTGTATAATGTAGAATGAAATTAAAACATAATTAAATTAATATATATTAAAATAAGTGAATAAATAAATTATATGTAAAATAATAAATAGATAAATAAAATAATTTATTTAAAACAAAAATATTGTAGAAAACTCTAGACGTGGGTGATACATGTTAAAGCCCTATAATTTATAGGATCTCAAGGTGATTGGATATTTTATCTCAGTTATATGATATTGTAAATAATATTTCATATTTGCAAATTATTTCCAAATTATATATAAAAAAGAAAATGGAAAGAGGGTATTTAAAAAAAAAAATTATAATAAAGAGAAAAAGAAAAAGAAAAACAATGAAAGAATAAAAAATAAAGATGAGAACCCCATAAAAGAAAAAAAGAAAAAGATAGAACTGAAAGTGCTTCAAATTTAAATGCCACTACTTGATAGATAGTTTCATTCTGTTAAATAAAATGAAGTTCATGTGCATTTTGTTCAAAATTCCACAATCCTTACTCATTGTTTTAATCATACAGCTTAATCATGGTTAAAAAAATTTAAATTTTTGTTAATTAGATTAGAGAATAAGGTTAGCCAAACTGTTTAATCTTGGCTAAATGTTAGTTAGATAGAAAAATAATATTCATTCAAAAGTTTAATATGAATCAATGGAGAAATAAGTGGATAGAATAGAGTAGGTTTTTTTTTTTTAACATAAGTAAAATGAATGGTTTGCAAGTCTAAATGCACCATTAGAAATGAAGAAAAACATTAGCTTTAGTGTTAGGTGAAATTTTGAAGTTCAAAGGATAAATGTGGTTAATTATATTTTAAAGGGCTCATTATTGCATTTTAACCTAAGTTTCAAAAGATCATTTAATATGTGCTATAGGCCTAATGTTTGAATTCATTCATATTTTAACCAAAGTTTCGCTATGTAATAAAGTCCAGAATACAACAAAATCGTTTGTTGCTTTCGATAAGATGTGTGCACCTTCCAGCCGCCCGATCAAAATCCACGCCAGATATATGACACTTATATCTTTTCATCCCCGCCTTTCCATCCTTCCTTTACCGCCGGGGGGGTGGGGGTCTAAAAAGGTGATTCTTCTCCCTTCGTTCCCATGCAACGTAGTGTGTCCCCAGCATTTCATACCCCCTCTCATGATACTGCTTACCTCTCTAACTCTCCTCCAAAAACCGCATACCTCCCTCCTTTCCCGCTCTCCCTACCCACGTGCTCCCCTCCACTCACATCCCGCCGTGTGGTTATAGTCTAACCTATTAATGCATTTCTCAGGATTACCAATAATTCATATATAATTCCCGCGTAACTGTTTGAACTCCAACAAACCCATGCCTTTAATGGAAAAATCCCCAAAAACTTTAAAACTCTGCTACAAACCCAATTTCCACCTTTTCAGCTGCATATTATGTTAATTTCCCTCATATTTTTAGGTTTTTGGTGCACAGTGACATTCTCCCATCAATCAAGCATTCGATCGAGCATGAAAAGCCACAATTCCACTTCTCAGTCAGTGAAAAACCTGCAACGTCCCTGGTAAACATTCATTTCACTCGTATTTTTGTAAATTTCCATTGACAGTATGCCTCCCAAGAAGAAAAAATAGGAAGAGTCTGTCAATCCTCTGATCCATGCCTCTATAAACCTGGACCATATTCCCCTTGTAGACTGAGATTACAAAATCTCTGACACTCAGTGTCAATTCAATCTCTTTGAACTTTACTGTTGGCTCGAGGAAAAATTTGTGGATAAGACAGATTATATTTTTCCCCAGAATTTTCACTCCCTTGAATTTGTCAGAAAATGCCAACACTGTTATATCCCAAACCAGAGAGCCATCATAGCCCCTAGTGTTGAAATTAGACTCACCATTACTGCTAAAACCATTGATCAGATGATGTAGGCCACTTCTGTAGAAACCAACAATCCATTTTCCATAAAAGCCTTAACTGAGGTATATCAAAATTTGGATTTTGCCAAAAGAGAACGTATTTTTGTCCTCTTCCTACCTAGAAACACCCAATTTCCTAGAGAGAATCCACCTTTCCCCTCTTCTATGTTTCCAGATTAGGCTAAGAAAATAATATTTGTGTTATCTTGCATTTTAAGATATTATTCAGATCAATGGGTAGATGAACTCCTCTTATGTTTCTTATCAATTTTTTCTACAGATTCAAAACCTTCAATCATTTTAAATTTCCTTCAACTCTTGGCTGACAGTATTCATGAGCAATTCCTAAAGTTACCAACTGAGGAAGTGTTCAAGTATACCTCTATTTTGGTTTATTTCTTTATCTATTATCAGGCAGACAGGTTCAAGTTTGCAATGCAGAAGTTAGATGAGGAAGGGAATCAATGGTCTATAATATTTTGGACTTCCCTGGTAATGAAATATTAAGAGGAATTCACATTTAAACAGTACATTGAGCAGTTCATACATCCATCAATGAGCATGTTGACTAGTTCAACAAAGCTGAGAATCAGTGAGAAATAAAGAGGATTTTACATTTGACAGAGCAAGAAAAAACTGGAGACTGGTACCTATGCCAAAACTATAATGAAATTAGAGTGTATGGGTGTGAATTTCCACCCTGAAAATTTCCAAAATACCTCCTAATGAGATTATTTGCATTAGATTACATAATAGATGATCAAATCAGATGAAATACACTTTGTTTCAGCCAATAATAAATCCCAATTCAGAATTAAGACACAGGTTGGATCTTTTGTTTGTAATAGCAGGACTGTTGGAGAAGAATTAGACGAGCTTCTCAAAGAAATGAAGTCCAGTTTGAGTATTACATGGTCCTATGATCCTCTAGGTATAATTTCTAAGTTGGGGGTTGAATACAAAACCACTCCTTATACTCATACTCAGAGGGGAGAGATTGAAGGATATGAAAATCAACTAGCCTGGACAAAAAATACTTTGAAGGAAGATGAGGAATAGCTTATTTATGCTTAAAATTCAGAGACTCATATTCCTTAGGAGAAAATAGGCAAGAGGTAGAGAGAGGAATAGAAACCTTCAGTGATAGAAAATGTACGTAATGAGTTCAAGATCATATACAGAAAGAGGACTAAGATGAGTCCTAAAGTTGAATTACAGAAGAATGTATAACAAGAAGTTGTTATGATAATCAAAGAAACACCATCTTCATCTAAAGCAAGCAACAAATTTGTTACGTCTCCAACAATTTCATCAGTGTCACAGGGTCAGCAAGACACAATTCATACTTAAAAGGTTGTTCAGGGAGAAAAGGAGAAGAGTATCTTTGATAGATATAGAGAAATCAAGCTTAAAAATGAAATTCTTGAGAACAACACTTATACAGAGTTTTGGAAGCAACTTCTAGTTCACATAGGAGACTCTTATAATCTTTCAACTTAGAGAAAGGGAGTATGCAGATGGCCTACCTTGAGGCTCAAATTCCATAGCCCAAAACAACAATAGATTATAAAAAGACATCATTTGAGTTTGACACAATGGATATCCATCCCATTGATCAAATCGATATGCACAAGAAAACTAGTGAGATGAATTGTTCTACTTTAACAAATACAACAATGATTTTCCCAAACTTGTAGGTGTCACTTTCCAACATTCAGTCTCAGGTGATTATGGAGAATATTTCTTCTCTAGCAAAAGACACCAGGATCAAATCATTGGAGGATTTGGTTGCGAAGATGGGATATGATCCAGAAAATGTAAAGGCTATGGAGGAGTTGATTAAGAGGAAGAATTCTCACATTGAAAAATTAAGGAAGTAGTTGAAGCTACCAACAACTACAGATCCACTGAACAAATACATAGAAGAATCTGAGACACAGAAGGAAGAAATGATGAAATTGATCATGGGGAAAAATTATCAAATTAGAAAAATGGAGACATATATGGAAAAATTGATTAAACAAAAAGAGTGTTGGACATTGGGTTGAACACTCCCCGTGTGTTTTGTGATGTGGACTAACCGCCTCTCATGGATCCTAACTCTGGCGATTGTAGCAGATACTAACGCCTACAGGTTTTGGTCTAACATCAATTGTGATTCCAACAAGTGGTATCAAAGTGGCAGGTCTTGAGTTCAAACGTCAACCAAATCACGTTGGGGGGAGATTGTTGGACATTAGGTTCAACGTTCCCCATGTGTTTTGCGACATGGACTAACCGCCTCTCGTGGATCCTAACTCTGGTGATTGTAGTGGAGACTAATGCTTGCAGGCTTTGGTCTAACGGTAATCATGATTCCAACAAAGAGAAGAATTCAAAGATAGCCATGGTTCCTCTGAATGTTGTGCCCCTCACAGCAATCCCTACTACGGGAGCTGCAACATTAATAACACCTTCATCCCACTCTGTAGATGTTGCTGAACAATTGAAAAAAGCCATTAAAAACATGCTAATTCAAACTAAGGAGATAAAGATGTTGTAGGGGCAAGTAAAAGCTCTGAAAGATTAGAAAACAGGAAGTGAAGCTTCACATCTCGCTGAAGCACAAAAATCCCAAAGGTTATTAGAAAGGATATAGAAAATAGAAAAATAATCAACTATTGGCAAGACCTTTGCCCAAGCCAAGGAGAACATATGGCTGGACATTCTAAATTCCCTGAATGAGATTTTTTCATGCATCCAAATCACTTTTTAGCAGAAGGACCTGATAAAGAAATCCATAGAAGTAATTACAAAAATCGGAGAGAAGTTGGGCGACAAGCCTATAGAAGCAGCTAACATCATCAAACTCCTAAATTCAAAGAATAAATATGAATTGGAGGAGTTACGAATTTATTATAGGACTAAAACCATCTTGGAAGTCAAGAAGATTCTGACTAAAAGGAATCTCATAAATCAATTAGAAGAAAGGTGTCAAGGATTGGAGATATCAATTAATATTTTTTTCAGTAGACTTGAAGCATTGAATCAAAAAGTTTTACCCTGTTTTTTTGTAATTAATGATAAATGAATTACTCAAGAAGATTATAAAAAGAAGCTAAAGGAAGTGGACAAATATAGTTCCAAATTCGATAACATAAAAGGCAGTATGACAAGTAAAGCGTTCCTGGAAGTAATGGGAAATGATTTTCACATTCAGCATGAAGTAAATCATGTCTTTGTGGTAAAATCGACTTTCGCAAAATGCACTGAGGTAGATGAGATTTATAGGAAGGTAACTAATTTTACCATCCTAGATGAAGACATGTGGGATAAATTATGTGAGTTACTGGATTAACTGGTAACTCCAAATTCAGTTACAAGATCAGCTATCGCAGCAAGAATAGACCGGCCAGCTCACTAATAGATTTGTCCAAATCAAGGCCACCTTTCAATGTATTTTCCACTTATCCTATTAGTATACAAAGTAAACAATTTGTTTAGATTATTTCTAAATATACCCTGTCGGTTGAGACTGGAGTTTTGTAAATAATGTATAAATACTTCACACTTCAAAGTATTCTAGGTTGATTGTTGAACATTATTTTCTGAAATCTATTGCACTTTTTCCAGTCGATGGACTGACCATTAATACACTGACATTATTCAGATGATTCATGTGTTGGAAAAATTTGTGAGGTACTTCTTTCATTTATGTGTTATTTCATTGTTTTTCCTTTACTGTTCTTTCTTAAAGATTAATTACTTTATAGGAATGGTGACGATCAATATTTGTTGAAATATGCACCCTATTTTGGTTGTAAGTAAATTTTATGTTTTCTTCTAAACTCATAGTAAGGAATTCTTAATTTCTCTTTAGTTTCTACTTAATCTTTCTTTTCTTTTGTTCTATATAATTTTAATTTTAAAAATATCCAACTAGTTCACCTATCTTTCCTAATGAAACTCCTTTAAAATTTGACGCAGATCCAGTTAGTTTTACAAACTCCATATCCCAATGGAATTATAAGAATTCAATAAACCAAATGAAATCAATGAAATCAATCAGAAATGAACAAACAGTTGCACAGTCATAACTAGCCTAAAAATTACATAAAACAAAGCTAAATTTTAAAGAGAGATCAATTTCTAAGTTCAGAAGGGCTAGCTTCTAGACTTAAAAGTGGTTTTGATGTTATTTTCTGTGTTTACTCTCACAATCTAAAAAATTATAAAACGATAACAATATAGACGCATTAAATTCCCTCTTGGATCCCCATGGCTCCCCCTACAACGAGCCTCAATCCTTGCATCTAACGACGTTCACTTGAGGTCAGTCTTAATGGCCCTATTAAACCATTACTCCAATGATCATGGTGGCCAACCTAGCTCTGTAGATCATTAACTAGCACCCTCCAAATTGCCCCACAATCCACTCCCCCTCAGCTATAACTCGACCTTTGATGCCCTTTGTCAAGCATATAGTCCTCCAAGGTGGGTGAATTTCTACCCCATTCTAAAGTCTAGCCTACCCTTGTCCTCAATCAGGTTCCCTTCACCATCTTCTCCTTCTCTCTTCAGCTTCACTATATGGAAATCCTTTCTTTAGTTTCTCTATATTACATTCCATTTTTGTTATAATCCTCCCATGAGGGGTCCTCCATGATCATGTCATCCATCCCCCTATTTATCAATATTTTCTTCCATCAATCTATCCACCTCACTCCCATTCAATGGTTCGAGAATGAGTTTGGCCTCAATGTGGTGGGCATGGAAGAGGTGGGCCTCCTCACTCTCCCTAGTATGGATTGGGCGGAGAGAGATTTGATCCAAACATCTCTTGAAGACACTGACGCTAAGTTGCATACCTTAAAGTTGTCGAGCATCGACTTTTGGAAGATAATGCATGTGCTCTCAAGAATATCCTTGGCTGCCTTCTCTGAGACCAAGAATAAAGTTCACTCATGATGGAGGAAAAAATCTTGGACCTGGACCACTTACACAACAAAATTAACACAACTATCAGAGACATGGCATGCTTTCTTGGCATCGTTCTACCTTCCTTCTCTTAATGTGGATCATCTATAATTAACAATGAAAATCCCTCACAGTCATCTCCTCATAGGGACGATATGTTGCCTCCATATACTCATTATGCAAAGGACCCTCCCTCCATTTCTAGACCTCCTGCAAGGCATCAATGCAATAAAGACAACATTCAAGCCACTGTGAGCCACCAGTTTGGTGATGAAAAATACTACGAACCAACATTTTTCAAGGAAGAGACTCCTTCCATGCCATGTCTCTTTTGAAAATTCTTTTTTCCTAGAATCATTCTGTGGCCCATGTCCAGTAACATATTTTTCATGCACATTTCTCATTATACTTTGGAATTACACCCTCTACAAATATGAAGTTGATTCTCAAATATTTTAACTCACTAAACAAGAAAAATGTAATCACTGTGTATATTCCATGCAATACAAATATTTTAAACTTAAAACAAAAGAATATTGACAAAGAAAAGGTTTCACCAAATCACAGTAAAATCCATACTAATAGATTAGCTTAGTAATGAGGACCCCTAAAATATTTAAAATTCAATACCAACATTTATTAACAAACTTATTATTATAATACATGATGTAAAATATATAACAAAATGAAATTTTAATATTGACAAACTTATTATTATAATACATTATGTAAAATATAACAAAATGCAAAATCAAATTTTAATATTATTGTTAAAATGATTAATTTTTTTATATATATATAGGCTGTTGGTTAATAACATATTTTTTATTTAAATGATTTAATGCTCAAAGATATTTTTTTAAGAAAAAGTATAAGTTTAAATCCAAAATAATCGAATATTTATATAAGTTAAAAATCAAATTCAAATCTGAAGAGATAGGATATAGACACCTTAACTTAGCAAACAAATTTATCTCAAAATAAAAGAAAAGAAATTTCAGATAATTATTTGGTATTTGATTTCACTTTATATTAATATTATTATTATATATGTGATTATATTTTCTAGTATTATTACATTAAATAAATCAACTCAATTACATCAACTAACATTGTTGGAAGAATCGATTGACTCATGTCTCGACATGGATTAATTACATTAATAGGTGTCTCCCTTTTCAATGATAGTAGATTAATATATTTACTAATTACAAATCTTGATTCTATGGTGTAGAATTAAAGATATTAGCATATTCTCATCCTGCCATAAAATTTTCACCTCCTTAGCTTCTATAAATACATCTCTAAATCATATTTATATTTTTAAATTTATCAAATATAATTATAAATTTACTATACAATTTCTAAATTATCGCATATCAATGTTAACTAAGAATGAAAGAGTAAAAGAATTGAAAAATTGCTTGATATTCTACTCTCTTACGCATTTCATAATAAAAAGGACTAGGCATGTGATGAAACTATGTACATTTCAATTAGGTGATTTAGCTCACCCATCATATTGACATATTGGGATAGTACCTTTGTCAACCTTTCCACTTCCTTGTTTATTCATTTACAATATTGATCAAAGTGTTTATAATAATTTGAATTAAACTTCTAGTCATTCCTTAATGAATCGTCATTTCCAAAATTCCAAAACACTCATCTCATTGACAAGCTCATAGATGATTTCACCTTCATCAAAGTTGATTTATTGAAATACGTTCTTTTCATTTTAGGTTGATAACTAATCACTTTTTGATTGTTGAGTTCAATATAGCATAACTTGAATCAATATTTAATATAATAATCATAATTGATCATTTTGTTTTGGTTGATTTTGATATTTTATCTCGAACTTATATATATGTAATACTTCAAGGTTATAGTTAAGTTTGATACTAAATTGGTATATGCGAATTTTTTATTTCTTAGACAAGGGATTTATCTTTGCCCAGTGATTTCAGTGTTTAATTCTATGAAGACATATATACTCTACCTTTTTGGTTTTGAGCATATCATTTCTTACGAGAAACACATGCTCTTAACCATTAAGCCTACCCAAACTATAATATATTAATACTAATATAAATATTAATATTAATAATTTAAATAGTATTTGAAACGTTATATTACTATTAGCAATATTATTAATAATAATATTTTGACATATTAAAAGTACCATTATTAATAACATTAACATTGTTACATTAATACACTAATTATAATAAAAGTGCATTATTAATGTAACAATATTACTCTATTTAATAATTTATCTTAATATTAATATTAGAACACCAATAATATAATAAATTAATATTGCAATGGCACCCAAAAAAACTTACATTTCAATGTTATGAACGTTGTGGTATATCAATTTTGATGAACATATACCCATATCAACTTTTACTATAGACAATAAAATTAACCATATCACTCACAAGCAACAATCCACAATCTTCAACATTATCAAGCATGGTCAACCACACTTTTGCATGATCAATCTTGAGCAAACATGGTGAATATATGTCCCATGATGGAACACTTAACCGTAGTTACTTGTGGTAACCACACTATTAATGTTATTAACATTAATAATTTTAACCTTGTTAATAATTATATTAATAATAATATTAATAATTTTATTAATGTTAGTGATGCTTTTAGTTAAGGAATGTTATTAGTGTGTGTGATTTATTATTATTATTATTATTTATAATATTAATCTTAATATTATTAATATTGATAATGTTCATGTTATTAATGTTAGTAATATTAATGTTATTATTACTATTAATTATAATGTTATTAAAGTTATACACAATAATAATCTTGTTAATATTAACACTTATTTTAATTTTAATGTTTATTTAATATTTTTAGTATTATCTAATATTTAATTTATAATATAAATTTTATAAATGTATTTTAATATAAATTTGATATTACTTTAATTTTATATTGTTAGTAATATAATTTAATAATTTTTAGTTTTTTTTTTTAGGAAAAACTAACAACGTCACAATGTGTTAGAAAACAAAGGATGTGACAATGTGATGAACGATAAACAATAATGCAACATGATGATTAATAAACATTGTCATGATTTGACAAATATTAAAAGTCATCATATTGTGACGAACAAAAAAATTTCATTACAATGTGACAAATGTCAAACAATATCACAATGTCACATGTTATAAATAATCAATATTATCGTAATGCACGTAAAATCAGAAATGATCCCGAAATGCGATGAGAAATAAACATCATCACCATGTGACCAACCATATAATTATAATAAATTTAAAGTTGTTTTCAATGTTACGAAAAACAAACAACATCACAATCTATTAAAACACAAATGGCATTGCAATGTAATGAAAAATAAACACCATTGAAATGTGCCAAACAACGATCACCATTGCAATGTGATGAATAATATTTGTCATCATAATGTGAAAAAAAAAAAATGTCACTGCAATGTCACAAAAAATAAATAATGTCACCATGTGAAAAACAATGTCATATCCTTATGAATATTCAACATTTTCCCGATGTGGAGAATACGAATGATGTTGCAATGTGATGAAAATTAAATGTCATCACAATGTGGCCTATAATATAATTTTAATAACCTTAAAGTGGCTGGAATATGATGAACAAAAAATGATGTGGAAATGTTATAAATAATAAACATCTTCAGAATATGAAAAATAATAAATGTCATTGCAATGTGATGAACAACAAACATCGTTGTAATGTGGCAACAATGTTACAATGTTATGAATAGTCAACATTGTCACAATGCGAAAAATAAGAAATGACATCACAATGTGATCAAACATAAATATTTCCATGATGTGACCAACAATATATATCATCGCAATGTTCCAAACAACATATAATAAAAACTAATGGCATATGGTCATATTATGGGTTGATGATGCCAAGGTTCTGCCAAATTATTCTTCAGAAAACAATTTTTGTTAAATACCAAAGTTTACACAGTCATCCAATGGTATTGCAATCTAATTACAAAAATAAAAAATAAGCCCCTTCATATCCATACTATTTCCTCCAAAATTGATAGATAGACTTTGGTTTTAATAGTACCATTTCGAAGACTTAACAACTAGATGGAATCATCCACCATACTATGTTCCAATGCTCAATTTTACATGATGTAATACTTTCATTCTATTATAACTCCATTAGAAAGAACTGTTGGAAAGAGTAGCAAAATGATTGATTGGAATATCGATAAGTACGTTGTGTGTACACTCAGTTACAATACTCCACCAAACCAAAATAATATCACATCTTGAAAAATATATTACAACAAGGTAGTCATTTCCTCAACGACTAAGAGAGGATTCATAATGAAAAGAATTCACTTTCTCCAACAATGTTTTTATTCACTGTACCAAGCTATATTTTGAAAATTCAAATCAGTAGTATCCGTGGTATGGAAATGTGAACAAGTCACAAAGCCTGGGGATAAAGATGATAATGCTTTCTTTCATCTTTCTTTCTTATATATATATATATATATATATATATATATATATATATATATATATATATATATATATATATATATATATATATATATATATATATATATATATATATATATATATATATATATATATATATATATATATATATATATATGTGTCATAATAAATTGAGACCATAATTGACATGATCTATGTAGGAGAATTTTTTTTTTTATTTAAATTTTTAAATTTTCATTTATTTGTTAGGAAAATATAAAGAGAAGTGTTTATGTATTACTATAGTTTTTATGACTTAGAAGTTCAGAGATGTTGATATTGTGAGAAATATTTTGAAATTGTGATGTAATTTAGGATACTTACAAGGTATGAAACCCTCATGCTAAGAATCGTACTCTTGGCTTTGAACTTGATGAGGGTTTCGAACCTGTGGCCACTGCTTGAGCTTTATTGATCGAGCTCTCCACTTCAACAAGTCCTCCCTGCCTCCGTTACATCCCTCAACCTGTCTGAACTATGTGTAGTTACTCCTGGGGTCGAGCAAGTATATTCATTGGGACCTGCTCACAGTTGTGGTTGGTTACCGGTTGCATTTTTCATGGTTTTCATTAATTTCCAAGGTTTCGGAGATGGACAAGGAGCTCCTTGACTATTCTGAAGACCCTTATGACTCTGTTTCCATCTCGACTGACCAACCATGTTTTTCCGAAGGTATTGCATACTCTCTATCGGTTGATAAGAACTATTATTTTAGTAATTATTTCATAAAATTCAAAACTAAGACTAAATTTTTTTGCTAGCCTAATCCATAATATTCGATGATAATGTTTCTAGAGTCCAAATGATTGTTAAAAAATTAAAATCATTGCATGAGGAATAAAACTTCCTAAAAAAAATAATGTATAATAATGTTTATAAATGTTTGTTGATGCTCCTGCATCAGATTCCCAAAGAACAAAATATTCATTGTCTCCTATCTTGGAGATCTTTATCCCTTTGTTGTAACTTGTCTTTGATTGAAATTCTTCATGATGGCATCAATTTCCTCTGGAATCCCACAGTTCTCCATTAAAAAATGAGAGTCTATTTTGGTAGGCTCCTGGAAACCTAGCTCTCTCAATCCTTTTGGCTAACTACTTCAGTAATTTATTTCAAAGGACACAAACTTGTACAATCAAAACCATCTTTCCTATGCATGAAACAAATATTTCAGAATTAATTTGAAAAAAATTATGTATGGCTCCCAAGGTACTTTCTCTATTTACAGCTTCCATTTATTGCCCAAAATATTTGGAATTATGATTATCTGAAATTTGGAGTTTTTAACACATTAACTTCTCACTAGTTTCCAAGGAAACCTTATCCTTCACATTATTTTATTTTTCATTTATTAAAATCTCTTCACTGATAACCATTTTTTCCATTGATACTCTTGGTTGATCTCTATTTTCTACAATAAACATTTTATTGATTATCATATTCTCATATTCATTAAACATATTTTTATTTTCTAAAAAAATGTGATTTACCTCAATTATTGGTTAAAATTCCTTGCATATTTCTTTATCCTTCAAAAATTATTTTTTATCCAACATTGACACCTGATTACTTCTTGCATCCTTTAATGGTAGAAGAGTATGAATCTTCCCATATTTCTCAAAATTGTAAGTCTTCTGGTTTCCATTATGTGTTATGTCCTTGTCATATTTCCAAGGTCTTCCAAAGAGAATATGGCAAACATCCATTTGCAAGACATCACACACAATTTCATCTTTATAACTTCCAATTTGAAATTATAGCTTACATTATTGAGTAACCAAAATTTGATGACCTATCTGTAACCAAGAGACCTTATAAGGTGTTGGATGTGGTGTATTCTTTCAGTTTAACTTTTCAACCATTTCAACAGAGACTAGATTATCTGTGCTACCACTATCAGTCACAAGTTTGCAAAACTTACCTTTGGATTTACACATATTTCTAAATAAACTCCTCCTTTGAGTTTGTTCTTTTCTCTTTTTTTCTGCTTTGATCAACACTCATTTTAATGGCAAAGATTCACCTTTCTCAGGGAAATTTACAACTGAAAATAAATCTTGACCCTTCTCCTTTTCCTCTTCCACAGGAGCAACTTGTCGGCTTGCTAATATATGTTGTGCACATTCCCAAGACATATGCCCTAATTTTCCAAAACAGTAACATCTGGGTTGATAATCTCTTCCTCAGCCTCTGCCTCTAGAAAATGATCTCCTCCCTTTGAAATCACTTTCTCTTGGTGTTTTATAGCTAGAAATTCCTTCTTCTTCCTTTGGAGATTTAACTTCTTGTCTGTGTATTTGTCCTTTATCCTTTATAGACCTTCTTCCTCTAATTCTGAGTTTTTTCTTCTGGACACTCTTCTCTTCTACTTTCAAAGCTGCCTGATATGCATCTTCCACAGATTTCAAAGGCATGAAGCTAATTTCATCTTGAATCTCAAAACTTAAACTAGTAATGTACCTTGCAACTTTTTCATCGTTCTCTTCTACATGTCCAGCCATAATGTTTAATTTGTAAAATTACTCGGTATATTCTTTAATAAACATTCTCCTTTGTTTAAGGCTCTGTAATTGATTAAAAATATTAATACAATAATATTGAGGTAAAAGATTACGTTTAAGTTTCACCACCATCTTATCCCAATCTTTAACTTTGACTTTTCCTTTCCTCCTTTGTTCAGCTTGTACCTTGTCCCACCATAGGGATGCATGTCCTTTAAGTCTAGTCATTGTATACTTGAATTATTTATCCTTGTCAACATCCTCATAATAAAATTCTTTATCTAATGCATGTATCCAATCCATTAACTCATCAGCATTTAAACTACCTTTGTATAATGGTACTTCCATTTTTGGCTTGGTAGACATATAGGCGAAAATCTTCAAAATTTTATCGTCTATTATCTGCTCTACTTCTTCACCACTCGAAGAATTTTCTTCAACAACACTTATATCTCCCATGTTAGTTTGTCTTCTTTGTGTAACTTCCATGGCTGCCATCCTATCTTGAAGTTTCCTCATTTCGGCCTGCAAAGCCACATTTTCTACAACCCTGACCACTCATGCTCCCCAAGCGACTCCTCAAGTTGCTCCTCTTTGATTTGCCATAGCTACTATAACTACTCTCATACCAATTGATGCCAAGGGTCTGCCAAATTATTCTTCAGAAAAAATTTTGTGTTAAATACAAAAGTTTACATAGTCGTCTAATGGGATTGCAATCTGGTTAAAAAAAAAAAAGAAACCCCTTCATATCCATTCTATTTCCTCCATAATTAATAGCTAAACTCTAGTTTTAACAGTACCATTTTGAAGACTCAACAACTGGTTGGAATCATCCACCATACTATGTTCCAATGTTTAATTTTCCATGATGTAATACTTTCATTCTAGTATAACTCCGTTAGAAAGAACCATTGGAAAGAGTAAAAAAATGGTTGCTTGGAATATACATAAGTATGCCGTGTGTACATTCATTTATAGTACTCCACCAAAACAAAATGATATCACATCTTGAAAAATATGTTAGAACAAGATAGCTTTTTCATGAATGACTAAGAGAGGATTCATAATGGAAATAATTTGCTTTCTCCTCCTCTTACACACATACTTCCAAACTTCTCTAGTTCTCCACATACTTAATAATTTATAAAAATAATTCTAAATCTAAAATAGTATCAAGATCCCTAATAAGTGGATACGGCCCATTATTTTAGTAACTAATTTGGAAAAATCAAAACTAGGACTACTTTTATTTTTGTTGGCCTAATCCATAATATTCGATGATAATGTTTCTAGAGTCCAGCTAATTATTACAAAATTAAATCATTGCACAAGGAATCCATCTTCCTAAAAAAAATGTCTAATAATGTTTATAAAAGTTTTTCGATGCTCCTTCATGAGTTGATCATGATTGACATACATTAACATTGTTCTCACTATCAAACATGTTCAAACATGGTAAATCATAGTCAACATGGTCAAATATGGATACAAATTCTCAATGTCTCAATAGTCAATCATGGTCAAAACAATCAACCATTACAATATGGCTAACCATAGTCAACATAGTTCGTCCTAGTCATCACATTCAATACAATCAACTATAATTGACATATAAAACAAGATCAACCATAATAAGCATATCAAACATATAAAATATGGTCAACCATAATCAACTATAGTCAACCATGTTCAACTATGTTTGAAACAACTCAACAATGGTCAACGATGGTAATGATAATAAACCATGCCACCGTGATTAGCCATGGTCGACCATTTTATGAATCATAGTCAACATTATCAACCAAATATATCTGTTGTTAAATATTGCCAACCATGATGAATCACGATCACCCAGAATCAAACATACTTGACCATAGTCAACCATTGTCTTCGAAGCTCCTTTATGGTTGAACAAGGTGACCATGGCCATACATGGACAAAAAATTCAAACATAGTCAACAAACTTAACAATGGTCAACCATGGTTAACATGATTGATCATAATTGATCATTGTCAATCCTTGTCAATAATGGCTTACCATGGACATATATTGTCAATTGTCATCAACCCTTTGTGAGTCATAGTCATTTCTCATCAACCATCATCAGCCAGGTTAGCTATCATCAACCATTATCAACCATGGTTGACCCTGCTCAACCAGTCAACCATGGTCATCCACAATCAATAATGGTCAACCTTAATCAACCTTACTCAACCATATGTTGACCATAATCAACAACAATCAATCTTAGCATTAGTCAACCACTGTATACCATAGAAAACTTAGTAAACCATGGTCAACTAAAGTCAAATGTGATCAAACCATCTGAAATAATGGTCTCCATGGTCCACCTCGTTAATAGTGGTCACCCACGGGCAACATGGTTGAACATGGCCAACCATAGTCAACATATACATTGTGGTCCACCAAGGTTCACCACAATCATCTATAGTAAACGTTGACAACCTTGATCAACCACATAAACCCATAGTCAAATATATTTTGACCATATTCAACCATGTTTGACAAACTCAACCATGGTTACACATGGTCAGACATTTCCAACATGGTCAAACGGTGTCACTCATTGTCACTCATGTTCAACTATACACAACCTTAATTAGGTAAAGTAAATATATGGTCAACCATTATCAATCATAATCTATGATGATAAATGGTCAACCATGGTAAAAAAATTTAAACCATATTCACCCATGGTCAACTACTGTCTGTCAATGTAAATGATAATCTGCATTATAAAGTATACTTTTCATGTGGACAAGCTAGGTCATCCATAGTCAACCATATGTTGACCATAATAAAGCCTCTTCAACCATAACTTCCCTATATTTATCCATAGTCAACCATTGTCCACTAATCTTCTAAAGGCACAAGAGCTTCAACTAGCACTACCACATTAGTAAATGTGATTGATATATTTAGTCATAATCAACCATTGTGTGCAAATCTTCCCCCACACATATAAATCAACCAGCACAGCCAGATTAGTAAATATAATTGATATAGTATCATATGTGACATTATCAACCTTTTATACACTAAACATTATATATAATATGGTTGCGATACTACGTTTACTTATCTGCGTCCTTACACCCCTTAGTTGAAGCTACACACGTGCATGTAGCACGCACATTATAATATTTTCGGTTGGGCAAGAAAGAAGGAAAATTTGTGAGATCTCCTCTTTGGATTTGTTTGGGCCAGTCAAACTGTGGCAGACAATGAGAAAAACATATGTAATTGGACTCGGTAATAAAATATCGCTCGGAAACGTGGTTTTCAAAGCCTTTCGAAATCATGAGAAGTGCCTGACATACCTACCAATTACTTCTAAGTTCTAACTAATATTTGGCATATCAGTTGGATTGCTAGAATAAAATTTCTCTAGTATACTGAAAAAAACAAATAGATGCAGAAACAGAGGTGTCATGAGTCTAATTATTTTGTTGGTACAAAGAACAATCTACCCTTGGACTGGTGAAACGTCATAAGCTCCATACTTCTAGAAAAGCAACAAATTGAGCTAGGAAATTACCTGTCTGGCCAGCCCACTATGGAAAGTTTTTTTAGTGGCCTGTGAATCAACATAGAATTGGAAATTTTAAAATTATAAATCGAGAATGTTAAAATTGTTGTCTGGTTCTCTGTGGTGTTTGAATGGATCCAGAACCCTATGGATGATATATTGTCTTCTCTCATTCATAACCAGTGGTCAATTTTATTTCACTGCAGCATTCCTTGTATTGGGTTTAATGCCATCCTTTCTCGTGAGAGTGCTCCTTGGACGGTGAGAGCTAAAGCATGCGACTGTAGCTGGGTAAACTCCATTAGATCAGTAACAAGCAGCTTTCCTTTCATATTTATTCAAAAAATCTTGCTCTGTTCTATCCAAGTTCAGTTTTGTGAAACTATTCATAGAGAAAACATAAGTAGGCCACTGGATACCTTATTTGCAAAATATTACCATAGTTGTGAAGTATTTAGTTCATTGGTGGAGTCCCGGTAAGCAAGATGTAACAATTTTAATGGTGGGAAGGCTTCATAGTTGAGCCGGCAAAAGGTAATTCTTTCCCATTGATCGACATAACATAATATTGTAGCCTAATCTATAAACCACATAAAAGAAAAAAATAAAAATACTTGTTAAGTGTACATCTTTCACCATTTCATGCAATCATGTCCTATGTATCAGAAGATGGTTTTCATTTAAGGCTGACGTGAGCAGACAGTTTAGCAGTCCTTTCGGTGAGTGGCCAGTACGAGTGTTCGATGACCATCAGAGGATTTCTTTTTCTAAAGGTAGTTAGTGTTCAGTGTCGGAGAATATTTCTCCGTCACTCTTCCCATTTTTCTTACTTTTTCTGCCGCAGAATCTTTAAGAGGCCACCGGCCTCTGTCTTGTGAATTAGACTTCTTGTCAACCATTGTCTGTTTCGCCATATATTTATTTGTAACTGTTATTGTTCCAAGTATAAATCAAACGTTACAGGGACGCTTATTTTTCTGTGCATGTTTTAAAAATCGTAACCACGTTAACAATGACGTTTATTTCACTTTCAAACCCGGCCTGTGCATGTTTTCGAAATTGTGAGCACGGCCAAGATAAGCGAGATGGTAGGGCTTTTGACGAGATTCTCTTCGAGGGTCTTGAACTATGAGTGTTATCAATGCGGTCCCCAGAATACTTTGTTTTGCTTCTCAAAAACCCAACCAGACAACATTTGTTGCGAGTGCATGTGATAAGATTTCAACGCAGAGATTCAAGTGACTGCATTTGAAAAGACAATGGAGACCGCAATTTTTGACTGCCAGTTCCATTTCTATAAATGGGATGCCATGAGTATTGGACCATCTGGAGAGAAGTCACTTTCACTGCTTGACATTGTAGGTCTATTCATCCAAAAAGTTTTTTAAGATTCTATATGTGTGGTGGCCTATTTGTCTGTTGCTTTCATGATCTTGTTTATTTAAGGTACATGAATCAAGGCTTTCAATTCACTCTAATTATATGACAACTTTGAAGGCAAAATTCTTCCACCCAGATGAATTAAAAGAAATGTGTCTGAAATTGTAAAATTTGGAGGGCAAGATTCTCTCACCGGCATGAATAAAAACCATTGTCTATCAAATTACAAATATTTGCTTTTACTTACGATCATGTTGATCTTCATTAGGTTGTTGATGATGAATTTATGGTCACAGTTAAGTCAGATCAAATTGGTGTTTCTAGACACCAAATTGGTGTATGAGACCTCTTGTTTGTGGGTTGTAAAATTTGGAGGGCGAGATTCTCTTACGAGCATGAATAAAAACCATTGTCTATCAAATTACAAATATTTTCTTAAAATCTACAAAAGCATACATACTCTACCATTCTCTGATTTTGAACCTGTAAAATTTTAGGAGGAAACAAATGCTCTTAACCATTACACCCACTCACACTATAATTGTATCTTTAGCTCTACCTGTAATAAAAATATATATAAAAAAAAACCAATTCATTATTATAACCTTGCCTAATGGTTGTAAATTGTAGGGTAAGAAGATATGAATTTTGATAAATTATTTAAAAATTTAGATGTGTTTTAGGTAGGGTATACCTTATAAAATTCGGAAATTATTCTTTTAGAATTTGTTCTTGGATGTGTGGAAACGTTTTTGAATGATCTTTGAATTATTTAAAAATTTAGATGTGTTTTAGGTAGGGTATACCTTATAAAATTCGGAAATTATTCTTTTAGAATTTGTTCTTGGATGTGTGGAAACGTTTTTGAATGATCTTTGACTTATAAAGTGATTGCAATGGAATCTTAACTCGTTATAAATACAATAATTGATATAATTCTGTACATGAAGAAAACTTGGTCGAGCATGTAAGATGTATATATAAATTTTGCGCATTTCCTTTGAAAATGCACATTTCATGTGAAAACTTGACCTACTCCCTGTTTCTTTTATCTATCCAAAAACAACATGGCATATGAAAGAATCAAAAAAATCGCCGCGGTAAGATTAACATTCTTCTTGATGATAATATAATTCAGAGAGGATTAAGATCCCTCATTAGTTTTCTTTTATATTGACTATTTATTAAGAAGACCAATTCTGTGTAGGTGTAAATTTTGTTTATACCTTTTAATTATATATATATAAATGTCTTTTTTGAACCCCTTAATGTTAGTCATATATATATATATATATATATATATATATATTCAAATGTTCTTTGTGAATCCCGAGGCTCACCCCGGAATGAATTACACCATAAATTAATGAAATTTTCGGCTTTGCGGAAATTGGCTTTATATATATATAAAATCATTGTCATAATCCATTGAATTCATAATCGACATGGCCTAGGTAAGAGATTATTTTTCTTTTTAAATCTTTAAATTTGTATTTTTATGTTAGGATAATATTAACAAAAGTTTTTTTTATATTATTATAGAGTGTTTTTATACCATAGTAGCTTTGGCGACTTAAAAGTCTAGAGATGTTGATATTGTAAATATTTTGGGATTGTGATGTAATTTAGGATATTTACGTGCTATTTTAAAAGAGAGTTTTTCATTTTCAACCTTTTTAATATCACCATAATTTTTTGTGTATTTTGTGGGACTTTTTATTGTATTTTGTGGGAATTTTTATTTGAGTTCCAATTTTATAAATAAGATCTCATCTTTAGAGAAAGTCACTCTGTCTGCTTTATATAGTAAGTCTATTAATGCAAAAAGTTTTTTAAGATTCTACATGTCTTTGGCCTATTTTGTCTGTTGCTTTCATCATCATGTTTATTTAAGTTACTTGAATAAAAGCTTTTCAATTCACTCTAGATATAAGAGAACTTTGAAATCAAGGTTCTTGTATTGGGATGAATTAAAAGAAATGTTTACGAAATTATATAGTATAGAAGAAATGTCTGAAAATAATGATTTCTCTTTCGGCTATTTATATAGTTCCAATTTTTTTTAGGGGCTTTATTGCATTTTCCAGCTGACATAATTTGCGAGTAGAATTTTGCCAAATTTTTATAAAAAGGTCGGTTGAATTGTTTTATCATTAAAAACAACCAGACGGAGTAAGAGAAAACAATTTGGCTATAGTATTTGAAACGTTGAACCAAGGTAACATGTCTGCAATTACGTAGCAACTCGGCTCTGTACACATTTCTTTAACTTTGAAATGATTAAACTCTATCAAACTTGATGAATTAACTTCCAAAACCAAGACAAGAATTTGAAAAATTCAATCTACATTCAAGAAATATAACTTTTATGGAATTCTATATATATTTACTAATATTAATTAACTTGGTAATAAAATGGGTGCAAACAATTTCGGATTGTCATTATGATCTAGTGAAATCAAAATTTTGTATCTTCCAAAATACATTGTAAAAAATTGAAAAAATTATGGTGCATTACATTTGTCTGTGGTGTGTAGTGGGTAGTTTTTAGATTTTTAGTCTATAACTAATATGTTGAGAAACTTCACGAGAATCGAAACATTTTCAAAATATGAAATTTTTTCATATTGGATCAGTTCAAAAATTTCTAGTAATTATGATATGCATTAGTTGGTTTCGTAAATATAATGATACTGAAGTAGACTATCTCTAGATTGTTGTAACACATTTTTTTCCTCAAAAACACAATTTTTTCAAAAAATACATCAACGTGTTTCAAAATGACTTTGTTTGAATCATTTGATTGATAAAGAACACACACTCAAAGAAAAGTAAAATTGACATATTAAATGTGAATAAAAAAATTCTAAAAAATAAGTAATAGAAATCTAATAAATTTCTAACAAGTTTTGTTTTTATCATAAAATGAAATTGTAAACAAAAAAAATTGTTTTGGCTTGCAGAAAGTTGAAGAACTTTTAAAAATGATATTTTTTTTTCAAATAGAGCAAAAGGTGTAACCCAACTTCTCATTTTCACCTTATAATATTGTTTTCCATACTCTAATTATAAGAAACAATTTGGAGAGTAAAACTCTTTCATCGACCTGAATAAAAATCAATGTCCATGAAATTGTAGTCATCCTTCTATGATGTTGCTCATGTTGTTATGCTTAAGATACGCATATCCATATCTTTAGCTCAGGCAAGACCAATTTATTATTACAATATTTTCAAATTGTTGTAAATTGTAGGGTTATGTTGCTAGGTAAAAGGAAAAACATGTTGTTGCGTAAAAGGAGAAACATTTTGGAGAGTTATTAAAAAACTTTGGATGTGTTTTTAGGGAGACATATTTTATTAAATTTGAAAATGACTTTTTATAATTTGTTATTTCATATATGTGGAAACGTTTTTTAACGATCTTGATTTCAGTTAAGAAGTGTAATTTCCATGGCATCTTAACTCATTATAAATACTTTCATTAACCATGAGACTTATAGATGTTAATTTTTTACATATCTTTTATCAAGGATAGTTAGTCGAGCATGTAATATGCAGAGATAAATTCTTTCAAAGTACATATATTTGTACCTATCTTTTAAAGTAGGAGGAGATTGTTTGCACGAGCCCGTAAAATCTATCCAGAAACAAAACATATGGGTGAACATATTTAACATAATACAGTGAGAAGAAAAATATTTATGAAAGATTCCCCAACATAAACGCAGGCATTCTACCCGAGGATAATGCATAATATAGTTTTTTTTTCTTTGAAGAGAAAAAAAAAAAAACATTTTTTTAATATGAAAAAATGGGAGTACATATTACATATTTCTTTTTCTACACTCTTCTTTGTAGTAGATTATCTATGTTGTGTTCCACATGATATTAAATTTACTATCTAAGATTCACATCCAAAATCTAGAAATACAACATGTACAATACATGTATTATATCTTGTTTTTTATCATATTTTATCTATATATTTTATTTTGATTTCTGTCACATTCAATCCATGTATTTTATCAAAATTTTGACTCCTTCATAAGAAAAAATAAACTTACTTGTGAACAATATCTCAAAATTAAAACATTATATTGATGAGCCTTTAGTTAAATTGAGAGGGGGTGAATCCGTTTAATACATTCATGGACATTTCAAATTTTGCATTCAACTCATTTACACCTTCATTTCATAAGCAACTTAATACATGATGGATCAACAAACATAATGTGTGGATAGCAAGTAATTAAACAGATTAAAACATCATGTCAACACTTAATCATCAAGCACATAGACAACAGATATAAGTGGAAATCCATAAAGGGATAAAACCACATCTTATTATTGTTGTGATGCAAAAGCAAACTCCAACTCCCTTTCATGACTGATATTTTGTAGGCTCCAACCTATAGAGGGCTGCTACCTCAAATTCTGCAAGCTACAACTTGAAAGGAAGCTCCAACTCCCATCTATTTTCTACAAGATACAACCCACAGGAGGCTCCTACCTCAACCAGCTACAAGTGGAAATCTATCAAGTTACAACTTGATACGGAAGCACCAACTCCCTCATACTGCAATAAAATCATATGCTGATTTACCTGGATATCAGCTCTGATTTTCTCCTTCTTCAATGCTGCCCTTCCATCCTTCAAATTAGTTTCATATCAACTCTGGATCTACACACCATCTCTATCTTATCTCTCTCATTCTTCTAATCTCTAACTTCTCTATGCATATTACAATAGCATCATTTATAAAGATCACTTCATGGTTGTTTGCATTACATATGGGAATATGAAGTGAACATGCATGACTCTTGCCTTCCAGCCACTCATTTCCTCACTCAACATATTTAGGATGTTACACCAATATATACACTCGTTTCAGTATTAAATTGGAGTTTTTATTTTCCTTTGAGACTTGCCTTTGCATCACAAACAATATAAAATAAATAATACATTTAAAATTACAATCAAATATTTTACTCAGCCCTTTTAGCTTCTTAGATTTGTTGTGTGTTTGTCCTCTTCTGCATGATATCCCTTTGTATTTTATGTTTCTGAATTTATACTTCCAAATATGCTGCATCATTATTATTTTAGCCTGACATGACCAATGCCTTTATGTTTTACACTGCCTCTACCTATTTCATATCTTAACTCCAGCATTCTATGCTCTTCTCTGCTCCTTTGCTATGTGACAGGTTACTTACTTGAGTCTCCATAAGGCCACAAATATCAAAATATGTAGGGTTAGAGGAATTAACCCCACAATTATCCACTTGATGCAACACGAAACTGAAATTTTAAACAATATTGTGACCTGTGGGTTATGGCCCACATAAAATCCCTTATATTGTAGTAGATTACAATATCAGAGTTCATTCCACATACATATGTTAGAAATCAACAACGATTACTATATCTAAACTTTAAAAAAATTGCAATTCCCCCGAACCAACATACATATACGCGAAACAAGGGTTATCAGGTCCCACAAAACAGAAATGAATCACAACGCATCACATTTCGCTTGCCCGCAAGTTTTTTAGTTTTGCAATAAACATATCTCCAATTTTATGCAATATGCAATCACATCACATGGCATCGAGCTTACAGTGCGAACTCTTAAGTAAAAACCATAAAATTTTTGGTGTGCGCTCATGCGCATTGCCAACACATGGTATCCCCTCATCGCATCGCATATTCCATGTTATCCTCTTTCATAAAGACAATTATAAATCCAAAACTACATAAATTAAATAATGTAAATTTAGGATAAATATATTTATTAAATTAGAATATTTAATAAACATTTCAGATACTTAGAAATAGTATTTTGTTAGTAAAAATAGGACTTTAGAATAGAGTCATTACCTAGGCTCTACAATTGGAATAAAGTTACTAGTATGGTTAAAAGGTCATTTATTGTAAATAGACAATTGTTGGTTTTCCAAGTGATCCATAACTAGATTAAGTTAGAACATAGAGCTTATAAATAGGTTAGTTTCCTAATTTCATTGTAGTGTGGTAGTGAGAGTTTATGTTTATAAACTCCTATAATTTGCTATGTAATCTTTTTCCATGACTAATAAAGTTATGTATCTAAGGACACTTCTACATCTACATGTCGTATCAGAGCGAAGATCCATGTTTGGCGATAAATGAAGATTGCCAAGAGGGCGATAAATGAGATATTTAGTCTCACATTGGTAATATCACAACTGCTATGAAGCTCCGAAAGTATTGCACACCCTTATGTGTGTTATTTCAACTCTGTTCCTCTCGTCTTGCGTTCCTGCTTTGATCAAGCTAAGTTAATTATTTTTTCATTTATGCAATGGGGAGGATATGCATAGCACAGTGAATGCTGGCGCGTTGAAAAGGTTGAGTCATCCTTAACAGTAGAACATTGGAGTATCAAACCTAAATTGTATTGGTGCAGGGATTTTTATTGTGTGGATTGAGCAGTATGTAAGTATGTATCTGGGTAGAGTTGAATTTTTTGTTTTTGGGCATAGTGTAAATATTTAGTGTGCGTGGAGTAGTGCAAAGACGTGGATAATGTAGAAGCAATATTTTCTGAAATATTTGTAAGAGAATGTTGTTGTCTTAGTCACAAAATAAGTCTCTGTGGTGAATTGGTGTCGATTGCCTGAAGGAGAGCATGGATACACACTGAGTGTGGTCAATTTTATTGCTTGAAATATGTGTCTATGGTTGTATTATAACTGTGCCAATAGAACAACATGGGAGCCATTACAGAGGTAGCGCGTATCAAATATCATAATTGAAGCCAATTTTGAACATATCATGTCATGCCATAATCATAACGAGAACTGTTGAAGTGTTTACATGAAAATTGAATGGTAATATCGCCATTCTGGTAAATTAAAATGTTGCATGGAATGGTGGAAGATTGGCCTAATCTTTAAATTTGTGGAGTTTAAATTATATGCTCAGAGCATTTTGGTCATAAAAAATGCTAGATCTTTCCTATGGTACTTTATAAACTTGTTATGAACATTTCTTTTTTTTCAACCTAGTTGAATCTCTCCATTGTCGGGACTATATACCTTGATCCATGCCAAGTTGAAACCAGCTTCTGGAGGAAATATTAGTTCATAAAAGTATCTAGTGATGGAATGAAAGTATAGATCCATCTACTGGGAGATTGTGAAGTGTCGATTGTCAAGCTGCTTGTTATTCCAAGTCAAGTCATAGAAAGGAGAGAGTGCGAAATAGTCGAAGACAAGGTTTCAAAGATCAACTTTGGCTTAACAGTTTGACGTTTTGTGCATTTGATGATGTTTGAGAAGACACGCAGGTTGATTTTGTTGGTATGCAGATCACACAAAGCCATAATATCATCACGTAGAAAGGTGCCCTTCTCTTCCTCTTCTGGCACATCATAGTGGAAATGCACAAGTGCAACAGGTACAAAATTAGCAGAATAAAAATCCTTTGTCAAATCCGTGATTCTTTTCTTTGGGGGTGTTGTATAAATGTAAAATGGCACGTCTGGTTGTGCAATCACTTTTTTTAACAGATCCATCAGCACTGCAATTATTTTTTGTGGCTGAAAAGTTGCCTGTATTATATAATCATCCAGAAATTGCACCTTTATTACTGCCTTAGTTATCTTTGCGCTGCAAGCGGCCTGTTCTGCATCACTCTAATCTTGCTCCCTGAGTTTTTTTTCTTTTGCGCACTGAAGGTTCTTTGTAGCTTGGTTTACTCAAAAACTTCCTTGCCATTTTGAGTCTAGTCTGACATCCGCTGAGTTGTTTCTCCGTGTATCAAGCCCCTATCTGGGTAAACCTCTAGAAACCCTCAGGAAGTGTTATCTTCCTCCATAGGCCTCACTTACCCCTGGGCTGTGTCCTTTTACTGGTTGCGTCCTTTTACTGGCTCTTATGAACACTGGATGAGAATGCTGAAGCCTACTACGATATTATATATCAACGCTGGAGTTGAATTTGCATAATTGAGCAGTGACATTGCAAAAAAATACTACCATCATAGCCATTATGAGAACCTCCATGAAGGCCAGCAAAGATGGATTAATTTTTAAAAGGTACGTGTGAACCTTCATAGTGTTAACATCATGGTAAAACAAATGAATAAAACATATTATAATCGAATAAGACAAAAATGAAAAGTTCCAGAAATTTATGCTATGCTTTAATATTTGTATGGAAACGGGAGGTGAATGTATCATCTTATGGTGTGGAATAAAGTTGTTTTTTTTTAGTGATAAGAAGATAAGAATGTTGGTGGACATGAGGATGTTCAAATCCTATGACATTTATATTACACCCTTTAAATGGTTCATGAGGATACGTATGAGTGTAAAGGTCATGAGAGATAGTAAGTGGGAGGAGAGATAGTGAGTGGAATGAGTGTTTATTTTTTTTGTATTTGGAAACATAAGGTGAGTTATGAGAGTATTTGTTAAAAGGTCTGTAATATTTATAGTGATAAGAAATTTTTGTAATTTTGGACAGATGAGTGTCTTTTTTCATGCAAAATTTTATAAGTGATTTTTGGGAGGGATTGAGTCGGTGAATATCCAGATTTTGAAGACAAATTGTTTTCAAGGGTTGTGAGCTTGGCATATTCATTACTTGAAGGTGGAGATTTATTATGTACTCAATACTTAATAAAGATATAATTTTTTTGGTGATTGTGTCCTAGATCCACCCAAAATTGAATAAGGGGATCTTAGGTACACCATGTGTGTTTGTGATGGCACATGTTTTTTATGGCTTCATGTTGTTGCTTTTTGATTTGTGTCTAGTTGTGACACATCAATAATTTCATTTAATATCGCATACATAAAGCAAGCACAACACATGTAATGAAATAGCTGCAAGATCAACACATGCATTTACGCCATTACAACATATAATAAAAGATTGTCTACATCAACATTCTACATCAACAATCAAATTCACTTAGTCAAGTTAATGCATTTCAAAGCAAAGTCCACATCAGTGTTATTGAAAATCCATTTCAGAACTTGTAATCAAATTCATTGTTTTAAGTGAATCATTAAAAATTCATTGTTAATGAATTTTTAAGAGAACAAGTGAATCATTAAAATCATTGTAAGCTTTCTTGGGTGCATTGTCGACAGTGTCCAACACCCTTCCTTTACGCAAAATCAAGTGAATGCACGAGTTTTTTTAACTCTAAATCAAACAAGAAACAAGTTCACATCTCGTGCAAGTAAGCATGAGTATTCGTTCAAGAAATTTGCATTAAGTCAATACAAATATCAAACCATCAAGCGAGCCAGAGTGAAGTTCATTGTAGCAACCAAACAAGTTCAACCCTAACACCAATCAAGTAAGTTGAGATCAACATCAAGCGAGCATGGCTATTCATTCAAGTGAGCGTGAAGTCATCAAGTCAAGTGAGCGCTTAAACAAACGCGATCATCATCAAGCAAGCGTGAATTCCTGAGTTTAAGCAAGAAAATTCTACAAATCAACCGAGCATGCCATTCAAGCCACATTCAAGCAAGTCTGTCATTCAAGTGAAACAGTTAAAAGTACGACATCTATGACAATAGAGTCTCATTTCAAGTGCACAAGTTCAGAGGGCGCAACATATTCAGTTGTTAAACATTCTTCACAGTTTGATCATCTCAAGTGATGAAGACATGGTGCAAGTCAGCAAAGAAACTCTTGCTGATCTTTCACGGCATCTACAAAAAACACATGAAACTATTTAGTTTCTTCAACTCAAGTCGCAACTTCAATGGATTGAATTGCAAGAAAAGAGTGATACTTTCAAGTTTTTGAACCATCCAGATGATAAGTCATTCATTCAAACAACTTCAAGTGTCAAAGTTGTTCCAGTTTCAATTTCTTCCAAGCCCATCATCAAGCCCTGAGAAGAAATTCAAAATAACAAGAATCAATGTGGCTTAGGATATGTCAAAAATGACACCAACCTGCATATCCCAGATTATTCCAAGCCAATTAAGTTAGTCAGTGCAGGATTTCTTGCACAACTCACCTCAATAGGTTCTGAGAAAGTTGCAGACAACCAGCAATGCACGCAACCTAAAGTTTCCGACAACCAGAATTGCACGCAACCTGAAGTTGAAGTCCAACCGAAGTGTTCTCATTGTCAAAGAACCAATCATATGGAAGATCAGTGTTTTGATCACCATCCTTGTCGCCATTGTGGAAAACCCAATCATTCAACAAAAATCAGCCAGATTGCAGATACATTCTGAATGGATCGACCCTTGGAAATGGTCATCCACAGTCAAATGATTGTCTCAGTTCTACAACCACATACAATCACACATAGTGCAGCCAACAATGAAAAGTTTATGGTACTCTCATGCAGTTGAACGGGGTAGTACACCAGTGTAAAACTCCTACACCTGAAGGGGGGGAATTCAAGAATGCTTTCGAGAGATTTGTCTCTCTTTTCAGTTGCCAAATGGGGGAAAATTGAAATGAGATTAACAATGGTTGTCAGACTGAAAGTCTCGACAAAACTAGAAAAAACAACCAGTGGGCATCTTCAATAGCCAGTGGGCATCAAAAAATTTTATAGTGGGCATCAACAAATTTTCCATTGGGCAGTCGACAACAAAGAAGCAGTGAGCATTTTTCAGCACAACAAAGGCAACAGTGAGTTGTTTTTGACATCATCAGCCAGTGGGCTTTGAACAAATTTTGATGCTGATTTCATGCAAAGGACAGATGGATCCTTTTGCAACTTGGCACTTGATGGAGTTTTCAAGCAACATTCAGAGATGAATCAGACATACAGCTAACTCATGGTCTCTTGAGATTGAATATTTTTTCAGCATCAACTTGAGAACTTGGAAGATGTTTCCTCGTTTTTATCTTGGATTTATCCTTGAAGGGGGGAATGTTAGCCTCCTTCATAAAGACAATTATAAATCCAAAACTACATAAATTAAATAATGTAAAGTTAGGATAAATATATTTATTAAATTATAATATTTAAGAAATATTTGAGATACTTAGAAATAGTATTTTGTTAGTAAAAATAGGACTCTAGGATAGAGTCGTTTCCTAGGCTCTAAAATAGGAATAAAGTTAGTAGTATGGTTAGAAGGTCATTTATTGTAAATGGACACTTGTTGGTTTTCCAAGTGATCCATAACTAGATTAAGTTAGAACATAGAGCTTATAAATATTTTAGTTTCCTAATTTCATTGTAGTGTGGTAGTAAGAGTTTAAATTTGTAAACTCCTGTAATTTTCGATGTAATATTTTTCCATGATTAATATAGTTATGTGTCTCAGGACACTTCTGCATCTACATTTCAATATTTACCGCATCGAAAACAATTTAAATGATCACGTGATGCCTTAGCTCTATCCGCTATAACTTGTGATTTGCACTTTTGTGCAATGCGGACACATGGTCTCCCTTAATCGCATCTCATATTCCAATATTTACAGCATTGCAA
The DNA here is from genome assembly GCA_034641835.2 of Pinus albicaulis. NCBI lineage: Eukaryota > Viridiplantae > Streptophyta > Pinopsida > Pinales > Pinaceae > Pinus > Pinus albicaulis. Next base: position 371,033,424 of record CM076569.1, on the reverse strand, counting down.
ACATTTTAACTTATCGTACGATGCCTTAGCTCTATCTGTTATAATTTGAGATGTCCACTTTTGCGATTTTCCATCCAGCATTGATCTACGCCCAGATCTAATGGTCCTCTCCTACTCACCCTTCTTCGCATCACATATTCCCAAATTATCTTGTGATGTAATCTCATCTGTTCATCTCTCCCCTTTCTAATGTCGATGTCATCATGAACGTATGTTCATCCTTCACGCTTTTGTTCTGAAACCTCTGAGACTTTGGGAAAAACACAGTTGCGGCCCTCTGTGACCAAACATCACTCCTTTCTACTTTCTTCAATAAATCATCAATAAATGCATGCAACTGCAAGGTGTTCCATAGCCGCTCCTCCACTATCCTTCTTGAGCTCTACTTCGTTTTCTTTTTTAAAGCGTTGATCTCTCCTAAGCTTGTTCTCCTATTTGTTTTTCACTCTGACTTGGGATTATCACGCTTGCTTCATGTTCATGACTCTGCCCAGCATATTCATGATTCTTCCTTTGTTTCTTTGCTACCTTTTATCATTTTCTTCCTTTCTTTCCTTTGCTTCTTAGCTACCTTTGCTGCCTTTTCCTTTTCGCTAATTTTGTTTCCTTTGCCTTTTTGCTGCCTTTGCTCCTTTACTGAATTTATTCCTTTTTTGCCTTAACTACCTTTGCAAACATTTCTTCTTTGCTGCCTCTACTGCCTTTGCCTTAATGATTGTTCTGGTGCTGCTCCTTTGTGCTCCTTTTCCATCAATGACAATATTTCCAATAGCCTCCTCCTTTGGCATTGATGGCAACACTTCCTCCAAGAATTCCTCCCCCTTTCATTCTGAGAGGTGTCTTTCTTCCTCTACTTTCTTTTCAGAAGAGCCTTTCTTCTTCTTCTTTCTTTTCCTCCCCCTTTCACATCAATTGAAAAGGGTTGCAGATTTCCGAGTGTAGTTTCAATCCTTGCATTACTTCTCTCTAAGTTGTGTATATGCCTTCTTCTTCTAACTTCATACTTTTCTTCTCCAGGCTGGTGTATAATAGTTATTGAGAGAACATTATGAAAATTATTGAGATTGCATGAATGGAGGGTATTTCACCATATAATTTTCTATACTTATGTCCATTACTTCTTGATAGAGGTGATATGTGCTAGACTTTTGATGTACTTCTGTCATAATACTCTGATCTTGAGGATTTGTACCACACCACTTCTCCACTAATAACACTTTGTGTTCTACCAAAATTCAAGCTTCTTGCTCCAAATACCAATCGATGAATGATGTAATGATATAATCATGATAACCATTTCTCTTATTCATCCTTCTTAAGAACATTTTGTTTCATTATTAACACTTTGCAGAAAGACATATAGTGTAATCATCCTTTGTAGATCTTTAACAGCTTCATAGCTCTAGCTCTTCTGTGAAAAATTTTATGGGCTTCTCTCTGTAGGTTTTAACCCTGTACAGAAATTATCTACAAACGAATCTTAAAAATAGAAAATAAACAATAGCGATCTAGCATAAAACATAAAATAGATATACACAGATATTTTCCCCTGGATCCCAAATCGGGACGACCAACTTGATTTTTTCATTATATTCCTTTCAGTGTTACAACACATATATATACATGCCGAAGCATACATAAACACCAATCCCTTAACCCTGGATTAGAATATAACCATATTTCCCTTGACCGGATCTACAAAATTCCAGGGGCCGAAAACCATCGTCCTCCAAAAACCATGTGAAAACTCATGCACAAAACCATGGGTGGGTCCGCCTATGAGTGGGTCCACACACCAAAAAAATTTCCCGGGCCGCTGCCCCAGACCCCGACAAGGGGGGATGCAGCCCCCCTTGTGACGCCCTTGTTGCGTCGGGCACAGCGTACAGTGTGTGGACATAATCATGGATAGAATATAACACATACCCAGCACTCTCCCCCTGGAATGATGTTTTCTTTTTTGATACTGACTATCACTTGTATAAGACATTGTTTATGTTCCTTATATTACAGCCTTTTCTGGTGTATTTCCATCATCACTTCTTCTTTTTTTAAGCATATCAAAGTGTATCATCTATAGACACTACCCCTAGTTTGTCTCTTAGATATTTGAATGGTTCTTTAGCAAGAGGTTTTGTGAATATGTCTATTGCTTGTTCCTTTTTTGGTACATACTCCATCTTTACTATTTTCTGCTACTTGTTCTCTGAGGAAGTGGTACTTTATTGGGATGTGCTTGGTTTTCGAATTAAGTACTGGATTTTTTGATATACTTATTGCACTTGTATTGTTAGATTTGATAGAGATAGGTTCAGTGATTTTTACCTTCATGTCTTGGAGTGTTTGTTTCATCCACATCACTTGTGTGCAACAAGTTGCTACTGCTATGTATTCCTCTTCTGTTGTAGATAGAGAGACAGATGTTTGCTTCTTGCTTAGCCATGCCATCAGAATTTCTCCCAAATAAAATGCACCTCCACTTGTGTTTTTCCTATCATACACACAGTTGGACCAATGTGCATCTGTATATGTTGTCAATGTGAGGTCTTTTCCTTTTGGATACCATAGGCCATAATGTGCAGTTCCTTGCAGGTATCTAAATATCCTCTTTATTCGTAGTAAGTGATTTGTTTTTGGCACTGCTTGATATATTTCCATAAGTCCTAATGCCAACATAATGTTTGGTCTAGAGGTAGTTAGGTATAGTAGAATTCCTATCATAGATCTGTAAAGTCTTTGATCTACATCTTAGGATCCATCATTAGCACATAACTTGCATCCATTGATCATGGATGTTGACACGGGTTTTCAATCTTCCATTTGGAATCTTTTTAACATGTCTCTTAAGTGTTTTTATTTTGAAATGAATATGCCTTTGTTATTTTGTAGAATTTGAAGTCCTAGGTAGAAGGTAAGCTCTCCAATCATAGGCATCTCAAATTATGACTTCATCTCTTCTGCAAATACTTTTAATAACTCATCCTTCTTGCTACCAAACATAATGTCATCTACATATAATACTACAATCAAGAGTTCATTTTCATCAACCTTTATATACCGATTGCTGTCTAATCCTCCCTTCTTGAAACCATGTTTTTGAAAGTACATGTCTACCCTAGAATACCATGCACGTGGTGCAGACCATATAGGGTTTTCTTTAATCTGCACACATAGTCGTGTTTATCTGCTAAGTAAAATCTTTTAGGTTGTTCTATGTAGACTTGTTCCTCTAGATCTCCATTCAAAAAGGAAGACTTCACATCCATTTGATATACCTTGAAATCATGATAGTGTGTGAAAGCCAAAAACATTCTAATTGCTTCCATTCTTGCTACAGGGGAAAAATTTTCATCATAGTCAAGTCTTTCGATTTGAGAGTATCCCCTGAATACAACTCTAAATTTATTTTTTATTACCTAACCTTGTTCATTCATCTTATTCTTGAATATCCACTTTGTGCCAATGACATTTTTACCAGTAGGTCTCAGCATTAACTCCTAGGTCTTGTTCTTCTCAATTTGGTCTAATTCTTCATTCATAGCATTTACCCAATTTTTGTCTTTGTTGGCTTCATCGAAATTCTTTAGTTCTATTTGTGATAGCATGGCTAGGTACACTTCCTTGGTCTGTTTAGCTAGTTTTCTTCTAGTTTGGACTCCTACACTCTTGTATCCAATGATTTGATCTTCAGGATGTTCTTGTAAGTGTGTCTCGAAGGTCCTTTTGACTTTATTTATATATCTTCCGTTGTCTTTGTTCCTCATTTTCTTGAGGATTGGAGCAATTTGTGCTTTGGGTTCTATCTAGTAGATCTTTGTCGAATCTCACATCAATGCTTTCTACAATTTTATGCAGTCTTTTATTGTAACACATGTATCACTTGCTCTTGGATGCATATCCCAAAAATATTCCTTCATGATATGTTGCATCATACTTCCCCAATTTTTCATTGTTATTCTTTATGAAACAATTTCTTCCAAGGTCTCTAAAGTGCTTGATTGATGTCAGTTTCCCATGCCATAATTCATATGGAGTCTTGTCACAATTTTGTCTGAGATGAGCTTTGTTGAGAATATGAACAGTTATTTGTATTTCTTATGCCTAGTAGGTTTTGGGAATGTTTCTTTCTTGCATCATTACTCTGGAAAGATGTTGTACTGGACTATTTTGTCTCTCTACCACTCCATTCTGTTGAGGTGAACCTGCAACTTTAAACTATTTCTTTATCCCACATTCATTGCACAGGTCTGCAAAATCATCGTCGTGAATTCACCTCCTCTGTCTGATCTGATGCATTTTAGTTTACATCCAGTTTAATTTTATGCTGGTGCCTTAAATATCTTAAATTTTTCAAATTCTTCAGATTTGTATATGAGAAATGCCACCCATGTTAACCTGGAAAAATCATTGATTATCAGCATGAAATATGATTCTCCACCTGGTGCATTTGTTCTTGAAGGTCTGCATAAGTCCATGTGTATAAGCTGAACAGACTTACTTGTAGATAGTTGGTCTTTAGCTTTGAATGTTGTATGAGTTTGTTTTCCTAGTTGGTAGGACTTACATATGGTATTTGGTAGCTTCTTTATTGTAGTAAAATCTCTAACAACTTCCTTTTTTCTTAGTTTTATGATGTGGTCAACATTTAGTTGTCCCAGTCTTCTATGCCATAACCAAGATTCGTCAAGTTTGCTGATGTGGCATGCTTAATTATTTTATTTTACTATATAGACATCACTCTCTGTTCGAACACCTTTGACCAAGGTCTTTCCTATGGTGATTTACCTTACTTCACAATATTGGGCTCTGAAAAGAACCCCACACCCATCATGACACATTTGACTAACACTTAGCTTATTCGCTTTTAGACCGTCTACAAACAGTACATCCCAAGCCTCTCCTCTTGCATTATTCAGGTTGACTATGCCTTTTCCATTGATTTTCCCTACTTTTTCATTACCAAATGTTACATTCCCAAACTTCTTTTCATCAAAAGTTACAAATTTCCTTCGGTCTGCAATCATATGCTTTGAGCACCCACTATCCACATACCATTGATTGTTTTGATCTTGAGAAATTAGAACCAGATCACATTTATTTAGTTTCATTTTCCATTGCATGCAGTTTTTTTCTCTATAACATTTCTGAGGATATGGATGACAGTCTTTGAGAGGACATTCGTTAGAATTGTGCCCATTGTTATGGCAGCTAAAACATTTTGATTGTATTTCTGAATGAATTGTGTACATTAGTGAATCCATCATTTTTCTTAATTACCCTTGGGTTTCCATGCTCCAGTCTCTGTATATACAGTCTACACTCCAAGGCTTTATGACCGAACCCTTTACAACAAAATCAATACCCATGGAAGTATTATCTGTCTCTCGTAGAGAGAGTTGTTTGAGGTAGTCTTTCCGTTTGTTGCATCTTTTGTTGGTTGGACTGGATTTTCTTTGTCTTATAGTACGCCTCAATATGTCCAGGTTTATGGCAGGCAAAGCAAGTGATTCTTCTCCCAAGGGGAAGGAAGCTCCTTTGACATCGTCTGAATTTGTTCAATTCATCCTTATGAGCATGTGAGCCTTTTGTGTTGGGAAAAATACTGAGAGGGGGGGGTGAATCAGTATTTACTGCATATTCAAAACTTTTTACTTTTTTCATTCCTTAAAACCCATACGCTACTTTCCTTTAGTAAACTCGCGTATACACGCGGATATCCTTCATACAACTCGCGTATTAGCAGAGATCTAAATATGCAGATATTTATTAACTTAGTTCTTTGCAATATTCATTCATCTGATGTTAAGTTAGCAGTAGACATGTGTAGTAACAACAGAATAAACCATCACACAAAGCATCACACATGAACACCAGGATTTTTAGGTGGAAATCCAAGTCGGGAGAAAACCACCGCTGCAGTTGCTCAGCCTTCAATATTTTATTATAGAGAAAACATCTTACAACATACAAGCCAGCAGGATTCTACCATCACGCAGCACCCACCTACGCTGCCACGCCCTCTCCCCGAGCGAGCTCCAACCCCCGACTGCCGCACAGCCCTCTCCTGGAAAGGAGCTACGACCCCCTGCTCTCGTTTACCAGTCTCTCCTGGAAGGGAGCTACGACCCCCTGCTCTCGTTTACCAGCCTCACCTGGAAGGGAGCTATAACCCCCTGACTAAAGGCTACAACCCTCAGCACCTTTATGGACCACGTTTCATCAATTTTCACACTGGATCCAAGGCTCCCTTTAGTACACCACTTGCAGGCCACGTTTCATCATATTTTCAGACTAGACCCACTCCATACTTTTAAGCACAGCCAAACATGAAACTGATACATATAACTTACTGACAGATATCAGTAAACCAACAGAACAGATCAGATATTTCTTACCACAGACTTCAGCAAGCCCTAGTTTGCATACGCGCTTTCCATTCTCTGATGTCGCGTATATACATGCTTCCATTCACATAAACCAGCGTATACTTCTATACATATAACAGATCCAATTTCATTGCACATAGGCGCTTTCTCTTCAGCGAAGCCGCGTATATACGCGCTTCCTCTTCGGTGAACTAGTGTATGGTTCTTCAAACTTTTATGTCATTGCAATTCTTTACCACAGATACATTACTTCAGATTTTACCCTTTACCTCAGACAGATGTTCGCCTCATCACAGATCTAATCATTCCATAAACAGATCTAGCAAATACAAGTACATTTCAGATCTAGACCCCCTTCTTCATCATTGGTGCATCATCCATTCAGATCTATCATTCAAATGTAACCCTTTCTATTCAGATATACTTCAGAGAGAAGTATTCATTCAAGCTCAGACATCTTGCACCCACACTCATGATTTGCACAATGAATTTCTTCTCTTTATATAGGTTTACCCTTTTTTTCAATACCATGAGCCCCTTTTTCAATACCATGAGCCAAAACAATACCATGAGCCCAAAACTACATTACTTCCGATGGTATTCCTGGACGGGGTCATTTAGACGAATCATTACCCAATACAATGGGTCAATACCATGGTGGTTACCCCTGGTTTTGCACTTTATGAGCATTTTTTCCCATACGCGACTTGGAACGTTGATTCCCGCGTGCATACGCGACTTATCCTAGACAGATCCGCGTATGCCTTGAGACATACTCTTTTCACCATAGATTTTGCACATGCTGAATTCCTTTCTTCATTGCCTTCTGTACTCACAGGGCGTAAAATCTCATCATAATAAACCATGTACCAGGTCATCATCATTTGAGCATGAGTATCACAAAAACCAAAGAATAAGCAGTCATATTGCCAACAATGCAATCATTAGTATTCAACCTGCTGCTCCCCCTGAACCAGTGCTCCTTCTTAACTTGTACAACCTAAATACGTTCATCAGCAAGTCATTAGCAACAATCTCTGCATGAACTGCCCTTATCTCCGAATTATAAGACTTTCATCCAACAATGAATACTCTTTATCAAAAAGCAAACAGGACTCATCCACAATCTTCAACATAAGAAACCATGTATCATATCATCATTATTTAGAACAGAGAAACTAAGCTGATACAGAGTCAATAATATAGTTATTAACAATCAGACTGATGCTCCCCCTGAACCTCTGCTCCAGATCTTCAGCTATCATATAAATTCTCTTATCATCAATGCATATGCGACTGTGTCTACTGTAACTCGTGTGTATATGCAACTTTTGTTAATAGAACCCTTGTATGGAAAGTGAAGCATAGAAATTTTTCACATTCCTTCATCTCCCCCTGAACTTGTACTTCCTGTACCTGTCTTCTTCATATCAGATGCTCTGTCAGAAATACATATAACCAGAATAGTCAAATCAAACATGAGAGACATCATACATTGCTCCCCTATGACGATACATTACTAAATCTCATAATGTATCCCACATCATTCCTGCATTCAATCAAAGAAGTAAGCTTCAGAAGTGGATGACTGCGGTAGGGTCAATATTCCCTACGTTTCTGATCGGTCCTCCATCTTTTTCCAGATTTGTTTGATCTTTCTATTTGTGTGCTGGAAGTTATTACTCAATTTCTCTCTCTGTTCAACCTCATTCTTTTCTACATGTCATACTTACATTACAAGAATAGCATCTGTCTGTGGAAAATAAGCATAAGAATCATAATGAGTATTTCTAATCTTCCTCCTTTTACAATCAGCTACTTTATGTCCATACTTGTTACATGAAAAACAATATCCTTTGAAGAAACCAGAGTACCTTTCTATGTAGGAATTGTTTGTTTGAGGCTGAAATGATCTGCTCCTGCAATTTGCTGCAACATGCCCATAATTATGACATTTAAAACATTCAACGTTCTTGAATGAATTCCTTTGAGAATTCATGATTGTTGGTCGATCTTTTGTCTCTTTCAACACTTCGGGTTTTGCATTGACTTCATCTGAATTTTTAGCACTTCCTTGTGAGCTAGATTCTCCTTTAATAGTTTCATGGAAACCAAGACCAAGTTTGATAGCAGGAGACCTTTGATTACTCAGAATATTGTCCAAAATATTAGTACTATCTTGAAACCTCAAAAGTTTCACCTTTTCTTCTAATTTACCTTTGAGAATGTTTACCTCAACCCCCAAGGCTTGACATTGCTTTGTCATGCTTTCTTCTTTCCTTCTTCCATCTTCTACTTGATCCTTCAGATTTAGAATCTCTTCTTTCAACCAATTTTAGTTTTCTTCACATGTTTGTTGCAGCTCTTCATTCTTCTTATTTGATTTTTCCAGATCTTCTTTGAGAGAGATGATTTCTGCTTCAAGGCCTTCTTTTTCAAATGGTTGTAGAGGTTCCTCATTCTTCTTACTTGATGCTTCAAGATCTGCTTGCAGAGAGATGATTGCAGCTTCAAGTCCTTCATTCTTCTTGCTTGATTTTTCGAGATCTGCATTTAGATCGTTGATTTCTGCTTCTAGTTCTTTAATTCGATTGGATGCATACGTATGAAACCTTTGATATTTGTCCACCTGTCCATTCAACATTTCTATTTGTTCTTTCATTTGAGAGATCATCTCTTTGTAGATAGAATCTTTCTTATCAATTTCCTTTTGTTGTTCTTCAACTTTGATCTGGATAGCTTCTTTTATATCCACAACTTTACTTTCACTATCTTCACTATTGTTTGCACCAATAAGAGTATTCCAATGACCCCAATCACTATCTGATTTATCTTCTTCAATTTCTGCTATACAAGTTTTCTGAGACATCTCCTTGCTTTGAGTGGCCTTCTTCTTTTTCCTCTTTGCCATGAGTACTTGTAGAGCTTGGTCAGAATCTTCTTTATCTTTAATTTTGACATCTTCTTCTAGATCCATACTGTCACTTTCACTATCATTACCTTTGCATATACAGTTAAGTAAAATACAGGAACAACGATTAATACCTTTTTCATCTCCTTCAATTTCTGCTAGACATGATTTCTGAGGTATCTACTTGCTTCGAGTAGCCTTCTTCTTTTGCTTCTTTGCCATGAGCACTTTCAGATCATGGTCAGAATCTTCTTCATCTTCACTGGACACTTCATCATCATCTTCATTTGTATAAAAAATCTTCCTCTTTTCAAATGGTTTCCCTTTACCATGTTTTTCTTTATAAGGACATTTAGCAGCATAGTGACCGACTTTTCCACACTCAAAACATTTGAAGGGAAGCTTACCTTTGAATCTTCCAGTACCTAGTTGGAGTTTTCTCACGAAATTCGCTTCTTCTTCTTCGGATATATAGTTGGATTCTTTGACAACTTCCTTTTCTTTTCCTTTTGCAGACGCCTTAAAAGCAGCTTCTTTGATTTGAGAAGGACCTCCTTGTCTCATTTCAAAAGTAGTCAGAATACCATGTAATTGAACAATAGTAAGAGTTTGCAGATCTTGCCTTTCTTCAATAGCTGAAACTTTAGAGTCAAATTTTGAAGTCAAGGATCTTAAGACTTTTTCCACCAGAGTAGTATCGGTTATGGTTTCACCCAAATTTCTCATCCGATTTACAATATCATCTAGACGAAGAAAGAAGCTGGCAATACTTTCATCACTATGCATCTTTAAATTTTCATATTCAATTCTGAGAGTTTGGAGTTTTGCACTTTTTACCTTTGTGTCTCCTTCATAGCTTAGAATTATTTTGTCCCATATTTCTTTTGCTGAATGTAGCTACATCACTTTAGCAAATTCTGATTCAGACATGCTTCCTAATAAGACATTCACTGCTTTGGCATTGATTTCATACTTCTTCCTTTCAGCTGCATCAGTAGGAATACTTGCCGGGTATTGATAACCTTCTTCCACGATTGCCCATACATCTGCACCAAGACTTTGTAGATATGCTTTTGTTCGTACCTTCTAGAATATCAGATTGCTTCCATTGAATAGAGGTGGCTTTATAGACATCATTCCTTCTTGACTTCCTATTGCGACGGATCTCCTTCAAGCGATCAAGCTTCTGCAGAAGAACCTGCTTCGATACCAATTGTTGGGAAAAATACTGAGAGGGGGGGGGGGTGAATCAGTATTTAGGGAAAACTAATTTTTTTTAATTTTTCATGCTCTAAAACCCATACGCTACTTTCCTTTAGTAAACTCGCTTATACACGCGGATATCCTTCATACAACTCGCATATTAGCAGAGATCTAAATATGCAGATATTTATTAACTTAGTTCTTTGCACTATTCATTCATCTGATGTTATGTTAACAGTAAACATGTGTAGTAACAACAGAATAAACCATCACACAAAGCATCACACATGAACACCAGGATTTTTAGGTGGAAACCCAAGTCGGGAGAAAACCACCACTGCAGTTGCTCAGCCTTAAATATTTTATTATAGAGAAAACATCTTACAACATATGTGCTGGTGCAGACTCCTACCAGCACGCAGGCACCCACCTGCGCTCGTTTACCAGCCTCTCCCGGAAGGGAGCTCCAACCCCCTGACTCGTTTACCAGCCTCTCCTGGAAGGGAGCTACGACCCCCTGATCTCGTTTACCAGCCTCACCTGGAAGGGAGCTACGACCCCCTGATCTCGTTTACCAGCCTCACCTGGAAGGGAGCTACAACCCCCCTGACTGAAGGCTACAACCCTCAGCACCTTTATGGACCACGTTTCATCAATTTTCACACTGGATCCAAAGCTTCCTTTAGGACACAACTTGCAGGCCACGTTTCATCATATTTTCAGACTGGACCCACTCCATACTTTTAAGCACAGTCAAACATGAAACTGATACATATAACTCACTGACAGATATCAGTAAACCAACAGAACAGATCAGACATTTCTTACCACAAACTTTAGCAAGCCCTAGTTTGCATACGCGCTTTCCATTCTCTGATGTCGCGTATATACGCGCTTCCGTTCACATAAACCAGCGTATACTTCTATACATATTACAGATCCAATTTCATTGCGCATACGCGCTTTCTCTTCAGCGAAGCCGCGTATATACGCGCTTCCTCTTCGGCGAACTAGCGTATGGTTCTTCAGACTTTTATGTCATTGCAATTCTTCACCACAGATACATTACTTCAGATTTTACCCTTTACCTCAGACAAATGTTCGCCTCATCACAGATCTAATCATTCCATAAAAAGATCTAGCAAATACAGGTACATTTCAGATCTAGACCCCCTTCTTCATCATTGGTGCATCATACATTTCAGATCTATCATTCAACTGTAACCCTTTCCATTCAGATATACTTCAAAGAGAAGTATTCATTCAAGCTCAGACATCTTGCACCCACACTCATGATTTGCACAATGAATTTCTTCTCCTTATATAGGTTTACCCTTTTTCAATACCATGAGCCAAAACCACATTACATCCGATGGTATTCCTGGACGGGGTCATTTAGACGAATAATTACCCAATACAATGGGTCAATACCATGGTGGTTACCCCTGGTTTTGCACTTTTTGAGCGCTTTTGCCCATACGCGACTTGGCACGTACTTTACCGCGTGCATACACGACTTATCCTAGACATATCCGCGTATGCCTTGAGACATACTCTTTTCACCATAGATTTAGCACATGCTGAATTCCTTTCTTCATTGCCTTCTGTACTCACTGTAGATACATCAAATTTAGTTCATCAAGACATATTCTATCAAGCACAACTTCATCAAGTAAGTTGTCATCATCTTCCTCAAGTGGGTTGCCATTCAAGGACAACACTCAGCATCATATTGCTAACAAACATCATTTCATATCAAATTTACATCATTTACCAAGTCCATCAGGTCAAGACAAACTTCATCAGGTGGTTTGCCATCAAGGACAACACATGTCAACTATCTCATGTCTTCATCTTCATTCAGTGGGTTGCCATCAAGGACAACACTCTGCATCATATTGCCAACATTTTGCAGTTGATTGTTTCTTCATTTCTTTCTTTGTTACTTGAGGTTGCTACTTGTTTATGTTTATTTCATTATATATCATGGTCTTGCTGGTTTCAAATTTTGTGGATTCCTTTTTTGCTGCTTCATTATCCTTTACAAATTTTACAAAAATGATATTATTGTTATCTTTTGCCTTGGATTTTCTCATTTCTCCTTCATAGCTTATCCCAGCGGTTATATGAGGAGGTCTTTAGGAATTTATAATTTTTTCCAAATGTCCAGAGATTTTAATTTGAGAAATATTCATAGTTAATTCAATTTGGGGCCTTTTATAATTTCTTCCTCAGACTTACCACTTCTTCTTTCAGTTTTTCTTGCTCCTGATTTTTCTCCTTTATTTCTCTTTTCAGAATATCCTCTATTTTCCTTTATTCCTCTATTTAAATATTCAATTTAATAATATCTTCTGAATCTGGTTCTATCTTTGCATATTTTAGAAGAATATATTTATGTTTCTTACTCTTAATTTTAAGTATGTCTATATCCTCCAGGGCACTAATTAGCTCCCCCTCAATATCTACCTCACCTTCCTCTTCAAATTTCTGGAGATCTTCCTCAACCTATTCGTTGGCCATCAAAATGAATTCTGATGTTCCTTCTTCATTGGGGGATTCATCTGAGCTCTCAGATGCACTGCTGCCTTGTTGAGCATAGATTATTTCTCTATTAAATTTGTTCCCTTTCGGCCTATTGTTGAAATTGGTTTTCTCTTTCCCTCTTGAGTGATTCTCTATTTTCCTATGAGGACATTTAGATGCATAGTTCCCCACTCTTCCACAATTAAATAACTATAATGGAAGTTTACCTTTATACTTACCTATGCCTTTCTCCAATATTATGAAAAATCTGTCCTCTTATTCATTAGAGCAGGAGCATGTGCCTTCCTTCTCTTCTATGCCCTTATCTACCTTAAAGGCTCCCTCCCTCACATTTGACTTCCCCTTCGGAAGTATCATCTCATAGGACATCAAGTTCCCAATAAATTGGTTCATGGTCAATGTTTCCCGGTTTGTTGTTTCTTCTATGGCAGAAACCTTAGGGTTAAACTGGGATGGTAAATATCTCAATATATTTTGTACAATTACACATTCCTTAATGGTTTCTCCTAGAGATTTCATGTTATTCACAACTTCTGCAATATTTAAGAAGAAAGTGGCTACATCTTCCTCTTCATTCATTTTTACAGTTTCAAACTTAGCTCTATAGGCTTACATTTTGGCCATCTTCACCTTTTTATCTCCCTCATGGATTTTTTCTAGTGTATCCCAGATATCTTTGGCAGTCTCACTATGCATTACTTTGATAAATTATGATTCACATAGACCGCTCAAGAGTGCATTCATGGCTTTTGTATTGGCTATGAAATGTTTCTTGGCTTCTTTCTCTGTTTTAGTATCCCTTGGAACATATCCTTCTTCCACAACTGCCCAAACTTCTATTCCTAGAGACATTATGTATGTCCTCATTCTTATTTTCTAGAAAGCATAGTTTTTGCCAACAAACAAATGGGCTTATTTTTTGAGCATCCTTCTAGGCTAGCCATTTTGGGGACCTAGGATCTCCTTCCAGTTGTTAAACTGAAACATAAGGAACTAGCTCTGATACCAATTCATGAACCCTTAGCTAAACTAAGAGGGGGGTGAATTAGCTTAATACATTCATGGACATTTAAAATTTTTCATTCAACTCATTCACACCTTCATTTCATAAGAAAATTAATACATATAATGGATCAACAAACATAATGTGTGAACCCAAGTAATTAAACAGATTAAAACATCACATCAACACTTAATCATCAAGCACATAGACATTAGATATAAGTAGAAACCCATAAAGGGAGAAAACCACATCTTTTTATTGTTGTGATGCCAAGGTAAGCTCCAACTCCCTCTCATAATTGATTTTCTGTAGGCTCCAACCTACAAGAGCCTACTACCTCAAATTTTGCAAGCTACAAATTGCAAGGAAGCTCACTCCCATCTATTTTATGCAGGCTACAACCCATAGGAAGCTCCTACCTCAACCATCTACAATTGGACATCTATCAAGATACAACTTGACATGGAAACACCAACTCCCTCATGCTACAATAAAATCATTCGCTGATTTACCTGGATATCAGCTCTATTTTTCTCCTTCTTCAATGCTGCCCTTCCAGCCTCCAAATCTGCTTCATATCAGCTCTAGATCTGCACAACATCTCTATTTTCTCTCTCTCATTCTTCCGCTCTCTAACCTCTCTATGTATATTACAATAACATCATTTATAGAGATCACTTCATGGTTGTTTGCATTCTACATGGGAATATGAAGTGCACAGGAATGACTATTGCCTTCCACCCACTCCTTTCCACACTCAACATATTTAGGATGTTACAACCATATATACCCTCATTTCGGTATTAAATTAGAGTTTTTATTTGCCTTGGAGACTTGCGTTGCATCACAAAAAATATAAAATAATTAATACATTTACAGTTACAATCAAATATTTTACTCAGCCCTTTCAACTTCTGAGATTTTCTTTGTGTTTGTACTCTTCTTCTTGTTGTCCCTATGTCTTTTATTTTTTTGTAGTTATATTTGAAACTATGTTGCAGCATTACTATTTTAGACCGACTTGACCCATATATATCTTACCTATAGTGCTCTATTCTCTTATCTGCTCCTTTTCTCTATGTCGGGTGACTTACCTGAGTCTCCATAAGGCCGAAAATATCAAAATATGTAGGCTTAGCAGAATTAACCCCACAATTACCCACTTGATGTAGAACGAAACTGCAATTTTAAACAATACTGTGATCTGTGGGTTATTTCCCACATAAAATCCCTTTATCTTGCAGTCGATTACAATATCATAGTTTATTGCACATACATATCTTAGAAATCAACATTGATTACTATATCTGGACTTTAAACAAAGTGAAATTACCCCCAAACAACATACATATATGAAGAACAGGGGTTCTCGAGTCCCACAACACAAAAACCAATCATAGCACATTGCATTTCGCTTGCCCGCAAGTTTTATGATTTTTGAATAAATGTATCTCATATTTTTTGCGATATGCGATCACATCAAATCCGATCAAGCTTACTGTGCGAACTCTTAAGTAAAAACCATAAAATATGTGGTGTGCGCTCATGCGCAATGCTGATACGTGGTCTCCCCTCACCGCATCGCATATTCCAATCATTACCGCATCGCAAACAATTTAACTTATTGTGTGATGCCTTAGCTCTATCCAGTGTAATTTACGATTTTCACTTTTGCGCTATACGACATGTGGTCTCCCCTCATTGCATCGCATATTCCATTCTTTACTGCATCAGAAACAATTTAACTCATCATGCTATTCCTTAGCTCTATCCACTATAATTTGCGATGTGTTCTTTTGTGATTTTCCATCTATCATTGATCTACGCCTAGATCTAGCAGTCCTCACCTGCTCACCCTTCTTCACATCACATCTTCCCAACTTATCTTGCGATGTAATCTAATTCGTTCATCTCTCCCCTTTCCAATCTGTAATCTAATCGTGACCATCTACTCATCCTTCACGCTTTTGTTCTAAAACCTCTGAGACTTTGGGAAAATTACAGTTGCAGCCCTCTGTGACCAAACACCACTCCATGCTACTTTATTCAATAACTCATCAATAAATGCATGCAACTTCAAGGTGTTCCATAGCCACTCCTTCACTATCCGTCTTGAGCTTTATTCAGTTTCTTTTCTTAAAGCACTGATCTCTCCTGAGCTTGTTCTTTTGTTTGTTATTAACTCCGACTTGGGATTATCACGTTTTTTGCATGTTCATTACTATGCCCAGCACGTTCACAATTCCTCATTTTCTGTTTTGTTGCCTTTTCTCCTTTTCTTCCTTTGCTACCTTTGCTTCTTAGTTGCCTTTCCCTTTTTGTTGCCTTTTCCTATTTGCTGCCTTCACTCCTTTGCTGCCTTTGCTACCTTTGTTCTTTTTCTACCTCAACTTCCTTTACTGACTTTGCTTCTTTTTTTCCTCTGTTGCCTTTGCATTAACGATAGTTCTGGTGTTGCTCCTTTCCCATCAATGAAAATATTTCCAACATATATCTAGAGAATATGAATATTTCCTACATTATTCTTATGTGATAATTGCATGGACCATAGTAGATGACACCTAGAACACTGTCGACTCCTCTTTTTGAAACATGTATGCGATGTGGTTTTACTCTTTGTAGATGTGTCTGTAGGATATATGCTGAAAGGATCATCCCACTGTACAAATGTGATTCATATATTTTGTTAGAAGGGTAGGATGGAACTATGAGAGTCTCTTGGCCTAGTTGATGACACCTTTGGAGTCCTCGAAAATATGTAGGTTGTTGATGTCGAGCCATTTCGCACAAGCGAGGACGCCCCGTAGGGCTATGATCTCTATCCTATTATTTTTTCCCCTGCCACCCTCCCACCAGAAATGAAATTATACGTCAGGCTCTGTAATGAGTGCATTGCAAGTACATGGACTATTTTTGCAAGCACCATAAAATAAACCAACTAGGAACTTATTCCACACATCCCATTTTTTTATCCTTCAGATATTTTGTTCTTTTTTCCTCAGTTCAATTTCTAATAAATAATCCACAATCCCCCCCACAATATTCTTCACATCTACCCTTGATTATTTAAAAATCCTTCTATTCCTACTTTTACAAATGCTCCAAAAGATGTAGTAAGGTAAGGTAAAAATATACTTTTATGTCTGAAAAAAATGTTTGAGGCATGCCTCCAATGTTTTGGACATCCATATTGCACCAATATTTAGGATGTGAAGAAATTTTTTCCCAACCTCGGAAGAAAACAAGCATCTCAAAAAAATATGAGGAACATCCCCAAGGTTTTTCATGCACAGGGGACAGATGCTTGGACCGATAAAACCTTTTTGAAGTAGATTCTCCCAAGTGAGAATTGTACTATGAATAGACAACCAGCTAAAACATTTAAGTTTCTGAGGAAACTCCCAATTCCAAGGCTTCTAGAACCAAATTTGCTCCTCAGCCGAAGTTAAATATTTCGAAATGTTCTTATAGATCTCTCTGACAAATATTAAACCCTTATGTGCTTGTGCATCCCAGCACATCATGTCCATCTCATCTAAAATGGAAATCCCTACATCATTAATCTATAAAATATATTGTTCCCACTATGTAGTCAGGATACCAGAAAGTCCAATTTATTCTACCCTAAGCTAGGACTGAAAAAAAAGAAGAAGAAGAGGAAACTCCTGAAAAGAGGTAATATCATATAGTAGAAATATACCTCGGTCATGGAGGTCTTGAAGAAGTGAGGTAGAAAATATGTGATGTCCCCGCATGCCTCAGATGGAATCCAATCCAACTTCATCTTTTGAGCCATTCCTAACCTTCCAACAGAGGCGCAAAAACATCCATTGTTTGTTCCTCATCATACTTTTCCAAATTAATGAGTAGGATTTTTTGTATATCACACCAAATTTAATCCAGAAATAAAAATCCTTACATTCCATATATTTCTCTCTAATGATTATTGACCAGATGCCCTGAGTAAATAAACTTGTCCAAAGGTTTTTGCATATTAACCCCTATTTAAGGAGACTGTATCCATGATCCCCCAACCCCCCCATCTACAAATTTAGAAATAGTAGACAATAACCCTAGATGTATTTTTTCTGATTGATTGGACCCAGTCCATAAAAATCTAGCTAGTAAATTATTGATATTATGAATTATTTCTATTCAAATCACATATAAATTCATCTAATAGACCGGAATGGACAACAAAATAGACTTAATCAAAATGAGTCTCCTTCTGATCGTTAGCCACCTGTATGAATAATTCATTAATTTATGCTTGAATTTCTCAATGATTTGCCCCGTGTCTAAGATAAAATAATGATTGAGATTTAAGTTGAAACCTAAGTAAATGAAGCCAGTATCCAGGGCCAGTGCAGAGATCCAAAAAATATCACATAGATCCGCAATGTCACATGATCCACCAAATGAGTTGTGATGAAGTCGAATTTCCTTTTATTCATGGCAAGGCATGTGGAAGATCCAAAATATGTGAGAATGGAATGGAAATTGGCCCACTCGTGAATAGACATCACTCCACCCAGTACGTCGTCAACAAACATCAAGTATGAAATTTTTATTTGACGAGTAACCTTGATGGCCTTGATCATGCCATGTTCTATGTAATCAGAAATTTTTTTGCTAAGACCATCCATGGTGAGAAGAAAGAGAAAGGGTGACAAGGCACATCCTTGTCACAAACCTATTGAAGCCTTAAAAAAGGGAATTCAAATCCCATTGATAAACAATGCAAAGTTGGTAGATCTTACACATGCCATAATCCAAATAATGTTTAATTGAGAAAGACCATTTTTTTCTAAATTCAGTCTCAGATATTCCCATTCCACATAGTTGGATGCTTTGTTCAGATCAATCTTCAACAAGAAGGATTTGATATTTCTCAACTTGATGGAATGTATACATTCTTATGTGATGGCTACCACGTCTTATAATTGTCTCCCCTCCAGAATACCAAATTTCTTTGGGGGTATATGTTCAGTTAGTAAGATTTTAAGTCAAAAGGATATTAAATTAGAAATCATGTTGTATACAGAGATGTGTAGGGAGATTGGGCAGTAATCCATAAAACTAGAGGGACGCTTCTTTTTATTTATTAATGCAATAAAATTTGCATCAATAGCTCGAAATATAAAACCCTTGACCCTAGATTCTCCATCCACCCTAGATTCTCCAGCCACCGCCAGGAGATCCAAAGACATAAGCTCAAAGAAATGAATGTATAATCCCACCCCCCACCCATCAGGACTAGGACTCTTGTCTATGGAAAAAGAAAGAATAAAATTGTGAAGCTCCTCTTTCATGATTGGTCTGCCCAGAGTATCATTCTTAGGCTCTAAAAGCATTAGAGGAAAATTGTTTAAGAGATATAGTTGAGCCTGGAAAGAGAGTTCTTTAGTTGAGAAATGACCCTTGAAAAAATGGAAATCAATTTGTTCAATGGGATTATTTTATTCTCTATAATAAGAATAACTTTATACTCATTCTATATTCAAATGCATAATATTTAGGAGATATCAATTATATAACATCATCGCCTAGATATTTGATGAATATGAGTTCAACAATAGTTTCTTGAAGTTGTAAAAAGTGGAAAACAACAACATATTCTTTAGCAGAGGAAAAATACATTTCAACTTGGAAATCGACATGATAAATTGTCTAGCTCCAAAGATTTTTTAGAAAACACAAACTAAATTATTCATTAATAATCAATGAATAATAAAAATGGCCTAGAATCCAATTTTTTCATAACATAATCAATCATGTTGACACCAAGTACCACTTGATAGAGACTCTCATGAACGACAACATCATCAAGTTAGTACATTTTCCATATAAAGATAAAACTTGAGACAATTTCACTAAGGCATCAAGAAAAATAAAATGTTCCATGTTTAGAGAAAAACTTGGCATTGTAAAAATATACTTTAGGATTAAATGAAGGAATGTTAACATCATAATCATAAAGCTTATATACTTATTTAGTTAGATAATTTTTCTAGATTAATATAGCTATTCTAGAATGTATTATTTCCTTAATTATAAAGTTAATTCTAGAAGCGTTGTATTCCCTAGAAGATAGATATCCCTTGTCACAACATTTTCATAGTGATTATCCTTGAGTTGTTGATCAAGGAAGAATGGCATGTTGAAATCAGGATAAAGAGCTCATATATGATATTCCTCCAATCCCTTTATGTAATGTTTTTTCTCTAATTAAAAAAATTACATGTTTCAAGACACGTTTGCTAAATTTATCATGTATAATTTTAACATACTCCTTATACCATGACATCAATTATGAGAAATGTCTCTAATCTTACAAAGCTTGAAATAAGCACCATAATATTTCTTGTAGGAAAAATGTTCTCTATGTAAGGTCTAGGCACTAAAAACTATCCCTAGTGTACCACACATCAAAATATGCACCATATCTCCATCAAGCGATACATATTCTATATTCTCTATGGTATTATAACGTAGAATTTATAACCCATAAGCCTCAATGAGAAATTGGAACTCCCATAGAACCCTTGTTGATTTATACCTTGGATTTTGGTCATGGGCCATGACTTGAGAATGAAGAACTATATTTGGTATAATAATCATGAAATTATTGAGAATATCTTAATCATGCAATAAGAGTTTCAATATTCAATGTGTCAGTGATTTGTGTGAACTCAATTTATACATCCTCCAGCGAATTTTGACTAAATCCAATAACTTACCTTGAAATTTCCTCTCAAGAGCTTTACTTTCCCCAAATCAGACTAAAGATTGATAAGATAGGTTTCTATGAATTTTTTTTGCATAGTTTTTCTTTCATATTTAGCAAATTATTCATGCAGAGCAAGTTCAAGGGGAATTCAGTCGGTTTAGCTAAAAATTTCATTCAAGTTTACATTATTGATTGTGTTTGTCATCTTCATCAAAATTTTAATTCATGCAGAGCAAGTTCAAGGGGAATTCAGTCGGTTTAGCTAAAAATTTCATTCAAGTTTACATTATTGATTGGGTTTGTCATCTTCATCAAAATTTTAATATACTCACAAACGCACGAAATATAAATTGTAGAATTCATTTCAATGTAATAAGAAATTCAATCATTTTTTTTCTATATATATATATATATATATATATATATATATATATATATTAATAAATTAAACATATATATATATATATATATATATATATATATATATATATATATATATATATATATATAATCAAAACTAAACATTCCGCCGATCGAGGTGTCACGTTGAGGAAAATGGGATGCAGTTGGTGTCATGCGACGGCGCACACCCGACCGTCCATTAAGTCCAGTAATGAACCCAGCTTGCAGACAACCGGAGGAACATACCAATAATGCTTCACCATAATGGAAGCTGACGAAAATTCAGGTTGCCGAGGCCACCATTGGAAAAATCACCGCTTGAGAACTGGGTTAAGGCAACAGGGAAAGGAGAAACAAGGTATTGTTCTCAGTAGGTGAATTCCAAAGGAGTCCAAGAATAAGGATGCTGGTCTGCTGTGTTGACTATTTAGTTGGTATGTCATGGCTCTCACAACCTATGTATTTCAATTACATATTTTTGTTTATTGTAACGAAGGCGACATCATGTTCGTGGATGGTTTTTGTGACTTGCATGCAATTTTTCAAGTCAGTAGCTGGTCTTATTTTCAATTTGGGAATATCTTTAGTCTCCTCTGTTTCAATTTTAATGAAGGGTCTATCACTTTTTCTTGCATGTTGGTTTTGATTATTCTAGCTCCAGCAGTTAACCCATGTTTAGAACCCCGTCATCATTCCAGTATGTTGCTCAATCAAATTATTTGTTTCAGTATGAAACTCAGTTAAAGACCCTTTTGTGTTTACACAGTCCCGAAGGGTCCGTCAATGGTTTATGCCCAGTTGATCCTTGTTTTAGAATCCACTCTTTATTCCCTTATGACGTTCAATTATAGACCCTCTTGCTCTCCTCTCTATGGGTAGCCCAATTTTAAGGTCTCGGTTTTGTGGCCTATCAACAATGTTGAATTATCTCAAGCCTATGAGCCGTCCTGTATGTCTAGGAAAGATAAATCCATAGTCCAAAGCTCGCCTTCTCAGAATAATTCACCATTGCTTCGCGTAAGGGTAAGCGCTGCTCTGTTTCATAGTTCTGGCCGCCTTAGTAGTTATCTGAATCATGTTATTCAATATCTATGTTTCTATGGTATTTGGAAAATTCATTTAATTTATACGGTCTCTGTGACTCTTCTGTTTACCCTTCATGTTTCACATTTTCATAGGGATTATACAGGAGCTCTTAGTGTGTGTTCGTCAGTTCAGAAACATGGCAAAAGGTCAAACTAGGAAATGACAGGGTACGGGAAAAGGGAAGCATAAGCTTCCAATTCATAATGTGAGACCAAGTAAGCATGGCAGAAAAACTAAAAAAGAATTTATGGAGAATATTTTTGATATTTATGCAACTAAAAACCCACCTCAAGTTCACAACATAATTCAGGGCTGGGAGAGAGAGAGCAACCATAAAGAAGAAGACATTGAAAAAAAGGAATCCACCATGGACTTCATCTCAGACCCCAAGAATACAAGAGTGAGGCTATCACTCTTTCACCAATCTCTCCATACCTACTGGATTCTTAAATATGTTTTGGTGAAGACCATGACTAGTATGTAGGAAACGAAAAGAAAATCCCATGTGGTTTCAGTTCTATAGGAAATCCAACAGGAAATTCAAGAGATTGGAGTATCTCAGTATAATGCAACAATGAGAATTGACAGAATTGAATGCCAAATTCAAGCTATGCAGCAAGTAGATATGTTAGGTTTTACTGCAAACGACCCAGCTCCTATTGACTCTTATGATGGATGACCCTAGATATTAATAGTTTTTTATTATTTTTGTGGCAAGTTTTTACTGCTTTCGGTTATACTTTGATGGACATAGTAAATTAGATATAGAGGCAAATAGAAGGAAGAAACAGTTTCAATACTAGTTGGCTTTTAACTCATTAAAGTGGCCAACAAACCAGATTCAGGCCACTAATTTCTTAATTATTTGTATGACAATTTTCTTTTTTTTATAAATAGAAAATAGTAAGGCTCTACTCAATTAAAAAATAAATAAACAAATAAAAATTATAATGCATTTATAATTTTTTAATTTACAAATCTGAGATTTTCACTGCGATATAAGTACAAATCCAATCCATTCACGTGAGTTCACAACATGCCTCCATACAAAGATGGAGAATGCATATCTTGAGTTCGCACAAATGGTTTTCATATCAAACAAACCTTGAGATACGCAACCAAAAAACTTGCAACATACACTTTTACATTATGAAGCTCAAGGATGCATATCTATGGTTCTTGTAAACAACTTGAAATACTAGAACCTCAACGTGTACATCAAACCGGTTTTTAGATGGTGGGGTCAATGTGTATCTATTATAGTAAATATGGATATTGGTTGAATCCATCTCCTAAACACTTGTTATATCCTTAAAGGACAATTTGCATAGTTACTTTAGCGTTTTGATGTTGTAAAAATAGGTTACTTAGTTCTTTTAGATTCCTCTCAAACCAACAGATTGTATTATCGAGTTTTTTAAATCTGGGGTTGTATTAGTTCTTTTGGTTTATAATATTAATAATTTCTTGAGTTTATTAATATCTTAAGTTTAAAATATTTATTCTTATTGATTTTATGGTTTATAGTATTTATCTAAGGTTTTCTATATACTTAAGGTTTATAATATTAATCTCTTAGGTTTAAAATTATTCCCTTGGATTTATAATATTAATAATCATGTGAGTTTATCAATCTGTTGTGTTTATGATATTAATTTGTAGGAATTATTAATCTCTTATATTTTTAATATTAATCCCTTGGCCTTATTGATGCCTTAATTTTTTAATATTTATCCATTGGGTTCATCAATTCCTTGGGTTTATCATATTAAATCCTTGGGTTTATTACTTCTTTTGGTTTATAATATTAATAATCCCTTGGATTTTTAAATCTCTTGAGTTTAATATATTAATTCTTAAGGTTTATTAATTTTTTAGGGTTTTGAGTTTAAAAAATTAATTGTTATGGTTTATTAATGTCCTCACTTTACAATATTAGTTTTTAGGGTTTATTAATTTCTTGGTTTTTAATATTTATGTTGATCCCTTGGGTTTATAATAATTTTCCCTTAAGTTTACTAATTTCTTGGGTTTATAATATTAAAATCTTTGGTTTATTTTTTCCTTAACTTTATAATATTAATAATTCCTTTGGATTAACATTTAATGGGTTTAGCTTTTTAATCCCTTGAGTTTAAAATATTAATATTGATTTCATGGTTTGTAGTATTTATGTAAGGGTTTTATACTAAACTACTTTTTATACTTAAAGGTTTATAATATTAATCTCTCATGTTTAATATTGTTATCATAGGTTTATAAACCCTTGGTTTCTTTGTACTAATTCCTTGGGTTTATTATTTCCTTGGGTTTTTAATATCAATCCATTGGGTTTATTGATCCTTCACGGTTTATATTATTAACAATCACTAAATTTGATTGTTCTCTTCTGTTTATAATATTAATAGTCATGTGAGTTTATCATTCATTTCTATTTAAAATATTAATTTCTAGGCTTTATTAATCTCCTCTCTTTTTAATATAGATCCCT
Source organism: Pinus albicaulis (assembly GCA_034641835.2). Lineage (NCBI taxonomy): Eukaryota > Viridiplantae > Streptophyta > Pinopsida > Pinales > Pinaceae > Pinus > Pinus albicaulis. Next base: position 371,008,665 of record CM076569.1, on the reverse strand, counting down.
TGGGGTTCTTGATCTCTTAGGTTCTTAATATTTTTCCCTAGTGTTCTCTAATTCCTTTGGGTTATCATATTAGATCCTTGGTTTTAATAGTTATTTTGGCTTATAATATTAATAATTCCTTCGGATTTTGGTAAGAGATATATACTTATTATAAATAGTAATAAAATACTATTATTATGTTATATTTGAATTCTAGTATAATCTGTGTTATAAATATTGTATTCAAAAAATTATATATATATATATTAGTTTAATATATATTATGCATATAGTTAATATTATTAATATATTATCAATAGATATATAAAATATATTGGTAATTATATAGATAAATATACCGTGATTATTTTCATAATATACATGTGGTGGGTGGTGGATATAGGCCTATTGGAGTGGTGAATGTGGTTGTAAATCTCTTTTATATATGCCTATTGGCCTATATCAACCACATTGGTAAATGTGATTGTGCTAGTTATATCCTAAAAGTACAATATGCATAGTTATTTTAGCGTTTAGATGTTGTAGAAATAGACTATTTAGTTCTTTTAGATTCCTTTCAAGCCAATAGGTTGTATTATCGAGTTTTTTTAATCTGGGTTTCTTTTATGCACTTTTTTTTAATCTGGGTTTCTTTTATGCACTTTATAGTTATATTAAGTTTGTCAATTGTCAATATTTACTGAAGAAAGTTGTTTTCAGTTATGAAGAGTGCTGATGGTGGTACTATTTCATCTGAGTATTTTTTGCTTTGGCATTCTTTTGGCTAGGCCTTTCGGTTTCTTAGGGTATATTACCATGACTACTGAATATTGTTGTACCTAAACCTAGTTACCTAAGGAGAATAGTTATAATCACACTTAGATACATACTGGAAAAGGTAGTAAATTGTCTATGGGTACGATCATAAAAATTATAAATTATGCATTAAGAGAAAAAAAATAGGGTCGAATTTGTAAGGTTCTCTCTCTGCGTTCAAGAAGGGTTATGGGAAGAGTATCGAGGAATTATTCTAGATATTTTCACTTTCAATTTCCTTAATTATCTTGGGAGGTCCTAAAAATGTCAGGGAAAATGCACACATCATGTGGATCACAAATAAATAGGCGTTTAAGAAAACACAGGAGCATATGGATAAAGGATGTGAAATGGGTATATTTATATGAAAATAATTAATAACATTATAAGATTGTTAGCAAAAAAAAGTCTTGGAAGATATGAGCATATTATATCATAATATTGTTAGAAAAAAAAGTCTTGGAAGATATGAGAAGTGTGTTTGATCGAACTGATGATCTACATATATGATGGCAGTGAATCTTGGCATGATGTTCTTATGTAGACTATACAAGCTTTCTCGCATAGAAAGCCCAGTGGAAACAAAGAAAGTGAGGAAAAAAAACGCCATCCCACCATAATTTGAATTACTAGATCTTTCTTGGTGCAAAACAGAATGTGTTCTAAAGTGTGGAAGCCATGAAATCACCAAAATAATTAGTGAATAAAATTCACAATTTATAATTTTTATTGGAAAAAGTTATCTGAGAATGCACAATTTAGAATGATCATTGGGGAAAGTTATCCATGAATGCACAGTTTACAATGCTCATTGGGAAAATTTATGTGTGAATGTATGATCAAGAGTCTAGGAATAGATTTTATATAAAATTGCAATAGATGGAAAGAATGGAAAATAAATTGAAAACCTCTGAGAGACAGTATTTCCACATTCCTTTGCATCTCTCAATGCAAGTGCTAGTTTAAATTTAATATGATTAGAGTAGTCTATCTTTAGTGTTTTACATTTATAAAAAAATCAACTTGAAAAAAAATCTTAATATGATTAGAGTAGTCTATCTTTAGTGTTTTACATTTATAAAAAAATCAACTTGAAAAAAAATCTTTAGTTAAGTTAATGATATTGAAAACCATGTTATTTTTTTAATATTTTCGGTTTATGGTTTTATTATATATATTTATTGAATATAAGGATAAGATGAAAAAAAAAGAAATTTATATTATTATTATTTGTTTTGATTTTTTTCTAAATTTAATAGTAATAGTATAATACAATAATAAAAATACTAATATATATATATATATATATATATATATATATATATATATATATATATATATATATATATATATATATATATATCTTTGTTTGTTTGTTCGTTTGATTTGGTTTTTATATATTTTTTCTTCATATAATAGTGTAAAAATAAATTAGCTACATATTTTTATTTCAAACTTATATTAATATTTTTGTATTATGAAAAAATATTGTATGTCTCATTCTTAATATTATTATAAAATATTATATAAAAGATAACATTACACATTCTCTGACTTGTAATCCTAAAAAAAAATCAGCCGATCTCTTTGAGCTTTGAAAAATTCATTCCTTGGGGTTTTGAGTTTCATCCTGTGCCCAACATTACGACCTCCATATTTCCCCCATGGGGGGGAGGCGACAACCCCTCCTTCACAAATGTAGTTTTCAATCGTTATTTTCAGCAACCAGTGTGTATATCTGGTAACACAACCGAAAAACAAGCTGGTAGTGCAGCTGAAGACAAGAAATTTGTGGCCCCTAGTTCTAGTAACTAGCAACCAGTAGCTTCATTCTATAATCCACAGGAAACACAATGAAATTGGTTGGTCCTTGTCTTCCACAAGACAAAGATTCCCCTATGTTAGAAATACCACCCGAAAAATTGGTGGCAATAGTCGAACATATTAAAGAGCATGCAATAATCTGCAAATTTGTTGGACCTGGGCCCTTAAAGTTACTTCTCATCAACTAGATGAGAAAGAATTGAAGAGTAAGGGATATGTGCAACTCAAGCTGAGATATAAAGGATTATTCATAGGCATCTTTAACAACATTGAATATCATGACAACATCTTCCAAAGAGGTCCTTATTTTATGAATTAGGAAGGTTTCTTTATGAAACCATGTGTTCCCAAATTAAATCCTGAGAAGGAGGGTTTATCCTACGTTCCTTTCTAGATTAGGCTATACTCCCTTCCCCATGATTATTGGGATCTAAAAATATTGGCACATATTTACAATAAAATCAAGAACTTTGTCATGTTTTCTGATATCACAAAGAAAGGAAGATATACCTCATATTGTCGGCTATTTGTGTACTTGGATATCTCCAAGCCCTTATCGACAAGCATTCTTATGAGTTGTGAAGAATTTTTTTTGGAGAATTCGGTCGATTATGAATATATCCCCTTGAGGTTTCCACATTGCCACACACATGGCCACTAATTTAGGGACTACCCAGCTAAACCACCAAAAAAACTGAAATCAGGAAACAAAAATGCTAGTCAGGATCCTCCTAAACATGAATTTACAATTGTCTTAGAAAAAATGAAGACTACTAGAAAATGAGGAGAAAGCTCTATGGGGCAGGGTGATCAAGGGAAAAATTTGCACGCAATTCTTCAACACATGGAGGAAGGAAATGGGCCTAACATGGAAGTACCATCTTCCATTCATCCCCAAGACCATCCTACAAACAAAGAATATCCCAACACAAAAGTTGATCAGGCCCTTGCACCTAATGAACCTAGTTTAGAGAACAACGAGAAAACTCTAACTCCAATGTAGGAGGAGGATATAGAAGACCAATATCTTCAAAACATATATCTCCAACAGATCGCGAAATAATGAGAAACCAAGGACCTCGCTTCTATTCTGAAATATCAAATTCAATTAGTAGCCATAACCTATATTCGTCATTAATATCTACTCCTCCATTTGGTCAACACACCAAGTGTCACTTCTTATCCTTCCCATTCTATTTCCTCGCAAGGGATCAAATGAAATTATCCCAAGGATTATCCCATTTTTTCCAAAGATCTTAATAAAAAAGGAAACAAACCTAACAATCAACTTGTTCAAGACTTGGCTGAATTTTTGGTCAAGTCAAGAAGAGTCACTCCCATGAATACTCTCTCTCCCCCCCCTCCCCCTCAAAATGTTAATGATTAATATCATAACATGGAACAAAAGGTACGTGAATGGTAAATCCAAGGGTAGGGTCCTTAAGAATAAAATTTTCTCATAAAAACTTGACATTATGTTGCTTCAAGACACCAAGTGTACTCACAACCACATAAGACAAAATGTAAACACATTCTAGAGAAATTGTAACTTCATAATCCAATGCCCCATAAGGGCATATGAGGGTCTTGTAATTCTCTTGAATCCATCACCAGTTATACTCAAGGATTCATTATATTTCCCCATAATAATTATTGGTTGTTTTTAGCCTATAGGTTCTTCCCAATCAATTTTTGTCTCCAATGTCTATGGTCCCCACTACCCCTTGAAAAAAAAAACCCTTTATCTCAAACCTATCTATGATGGATCACCTAGTTGGCCCTTTTCATTGGTAAATGGGTAGATATTTCAATATCATCTAATCCTTGCAATAAAATAGTGGTAGGGTAAGAGGGTTAAAAGAAGAAGTATCACTTTTCAACTCTTTTATAGATGATTCCAAGATGGTCGAAATCCAAAATTCAAATGGATTACATACCTATAATAATAGAAGCAGGTTGTGCAATAGGTTGCATCAAGAGTGAACCTCTTCCTATTTTCTAAATACCTCTTTCTAGCATAGATCACTGTGGAGGCCTCAATTCTTCCAATTTACAGTTTATACCACTAGTCAATAGCTCTCTATTTGGGTTGGCCATGTTTTCCTCATAACAATCCCTTTCATTTTGAAAATTTATGGTTATGGAATCCAAACTTCATTTCGAAGATGGAATATTGGTGGTAGGAATCGACATCCATAACAGGTCATATCATTTTCCTTTTCAACAGAGGTTAAAATTCATTAAGAAAAAATTAAAGGAATGGAATGCTAGGGATTTTGGAAACATATTCAAAGAAAAGCATAAAGTAGAAATGAAAATGAGTGAGGCTCAATAAACCATTAATAAATAAGGAAGCGTAGAAGAATTAATGACATTCAAAGGGGAATTGTAGTTAGACCTTGAAGAAATATTTGCATTGGAGGAGATTCTCTACAACTATGAATCAAGTGTGAAATGGTTGAAAGAGGGGGAGCCTAATACTAAATTATTTTACAAATCCATGATAAATTACAGGAAGAAAAATCACATCCATCACATCAGCAAGGATAAAAATTAGGATTTGGAAGACCATGAGGATATCATTAAGGTATTTTCTTAGTATTTCACTTCTCTTTTGAGGAGCCAATCTCTTGCCGAGAGAAAAAATTCAAAAAGTAACATAGAATATCCCCAATTTTATCACAAGAGAGAAAAATGCCCTACTGCTTAAATAAATAGCCTTTCAAGATGTAGAATAGGTGGTAATCACTATGCCTAGAGACAAATCCCCTTGGCCAAATGGTTTTACTCTTGAATACTTCAAAACCTTGTTGGCTATCCTTGGGAGGGTTGTATGGCAAGCGTTTGAATACTCTCATTGCTCTGCCTCGATTTGTTTTTCCTTTTATACAACCTTTATCTCCATTATGCACAAATCCTCAATGATATCCTCTCCCTTTGACTTTCGCCCCATTGCCCTATGCAATGTCATATATAAAATCATCTTGAAAATCATCACCAATAGACTCAAATCTCTCGTTCATTTTCTTATCACCCCTGAGAAAATAGGCTACATATAAGGGCGAAAATTCCTTGATAGAATAATCCTTTCTCAAGATAATATCCTCTCTATTCGCACCTTCAAGGAGCTAAAGAAGATCTTAAAACTTGACATGTCAACAAACTTTGATAAATTTAGCTGAAAATTCATCTATCATACACTCTTGACTTATGGATTTCATGAAAAATGGGTTGCATGGATGATGGCCCTCATTCGCAAAGCCTTGCTTTTAATTTTGGTTAATGGCTCTCCCTACCGCACCTTTAACCCTTCTCGGGATCTACGACAAGGAGACCCCATTTCCCCCTACATCTTCATATTGGTTGATGAAGTTTTGAGCTACTCCATTTAGAACACTCTCTCCCAAAAAAATCTCAAAGAACTCCCTCTTGGCTCTAATTGACAATGCTCCATTCACCAACAATTTGTAGACAATGACTTGCTCATGGATCACCCTTCCCTTTAAGAGGCCTTGGAATTCAAAAATATCTTTGATGTATTTACAATAACACGAGGAACAAATATAAATAAAAGTAAGTCTCAAATCTTCTTCTTTAAAACTCCATTCAAATACTTAGGAGCTCACTTGACAACCAATCCCCTCCAAAAATTTGTTTGGGAAGAGCTCTTACTTAAATTTGAAGGTAAGCAATCAAGCTGGACCTTCAGAGATACGCATCTATCCAAACCCTTCACTCTCATAAAATATGTGTTGCAATCCATGCTCACCTACCGTATTTCTTCCCTTTCTTCTCGTAAACCAATTATAAACAATATTAGAAACCTTCAACACTCCTTTCGTTGGGGATGGACCACACTATAGAGGAAATGGGCCTTAGTATCTTGGGACAAGTTATTCCTTCCCAAATTCATAGGAGGCTTGGGCCTAAGATACCCCTTGGTTATAAGAAGTGCATTCAGTGCCAAAACATGGTGGAGATTGTTAAAAAATCCCTCAATTATGTGGTGCCAAATGTGGATGAACAAATATGCACAAGGCACCCACTCATCTCAACTAGTTATAATGTCAAGCAACCTTGCAGGGTCCCAGACTTGGAATGGAGCTTCGAAAAACAAAGCTCTGATGAAGGATCATTGTTTTTGAGAAATCTACAACAGCATTATAGCCTTAGTATGGGAGGATTCTTGGAGCCATTGGCCTAAACTCTCTTCACTTGTCCACTACTAGAAAATTAGATACAACTTAAATTAAGTAGGTCTCTCATTGGTAGCTCATTACTTAGACGATCATCTAACTAACTCTCTCTCGTACTCTTGGAAGATCCTATCACCTAATTATGCAAGTACTCATGGATAAGAGAAATAATATTTGGCAACTAGAAATACAGTAGTGTACGACGATAATGATATTTTAAATTGGAGATATGGACTATCAGGAAATTTTAATCTCAAGGAGGCTTGTAGAATTATGATGCAAGTACAACTGACTAAGCCCAATCACATCTAGAAACATCTCTGGAAAATGAAGCACTGGCCAAAAATAACCTTGTTTCTCTAGCTACTCTTCTAGAATAAGACTTTAACATGGTATAAGCTTCAAAAATGTGGATTCATGGGTCCCTCCATCTATCATCTATGTCATATTCAAGAAAAATATCATAATCATATGTTTCTTACTCAGTCTTCTTCCTCTATACTTTGGGATTGGATGGTTGCCTCCTTCAGAAGATCCAATTTGGTACCTCACTATATCACTACGTCATTGGAAAAATAGACCAACTCTCCATTTAGCAACCCTATCCTCAATCGAGATTGGTTCTTATTCTTGTGCTTCATCACATGGATTAATTGGAAAAAATTAAATGCTATAATTTTCAAAAAATCTTAATCCACACTCGAGGTCATCTAGCATCTCATCCTCTCCTAGTGTCAAGAGATCATTTCCTCTTTGCACCAGGATTCTCAAGATTTAGAATTGCCTCCTTTTGAGAAATTTATTATGTGTCAAATTGGATCAATCCCTCAACATTCCCTTCAACCCTCTGCTTCAATGACCTCCCAAAGTCTGGTCAACCCCTTGGCTTGATCTCCCCCTCCTCTAGGATTCATCAAGCTTAATTTTAATGGGGCTTCACGAGGCAAACCTAGCCCTACTAGTTTTGGTGGAGTCTTTAGAAATAGCTCATGGCATATTATTGATATTCTTCCAAGAAAAATCATCTTCACCACTAACAATAAGTAGAGATCTAGGTACTTGAACATGGTCTAAGTATTTCCACAAGGAGAAATTATCATCAACTCCTGACAGAAGAGGAATTACCGCTCATCATCGGCATTTTGAAGAGGCCTCAATGTGGTTTGTCCCTTTCTAGACTCTTAAGAATTTGGCACATACAATATCACATCTCTAGAGTTCCATCTCTGCTCAAGCACATGTCCACTCCCATGTTGTCTCATATTCGATGTTCAGGCAATAAAATTGCATATCTTCTTGACAATCATGATTTATAATTAGACAACCCTTCACTTGATGTGAGATTGTCCCAAGAGGTGTCCACTCTGTTGAGATATTTTGGTATCTCCATTACAAACCAGGATCATCACCCCATGATCGTTTCATATTTCAACTGTCTGCCTCAATCATGAAGAGAACGTTTGGTTTAGGTGGCCATCTAGCCCATGGAAGGAGTCCCTCTACAAGTCAACACACTTGGTTTAATTCTGGTGCAAAGGAGGTAATTACCTGCTACTAGTTTTTGTACATTGTTCTCACATCGCTTGAAGTCTCATTATGTTCCCCTATCATTATCCCAAGTGGCTCCCATTATGATTGGCTTGTGGTAGCATCAAGGTTTTCTTGTATTCTTCTTTAAACTTGCTTCGAGAGATGGTGTGTTTTTATCCTTATACATCCTTGATGTTAGCTATTCTTAGAGTCTCATGGTTGTTGGTCAAGTCCTCCATGCGAGTAATCCTAATTATGTCCACGCTCCCAATGGTTAGCATATACATTGGCCTGCATTGGACTTCACAAATTTAGAGGGTCTTTGTTGTCATCCTCCCCTCTCTTGGAAATTTACATCTACCCGAGGGTGCATGGTGGATATGGGGTCTCAAGTAGCCACCAATGGTCTCAATGACAATTCAGCTCTCAAGGAAAATGTTCTACCTTGTTTTAGTCAACAGATGGTTTTAATCTCACCACAGTCTTCAAGCCTCTCCTTCCTAGGAATCTTGTGGCTTCTCATATGCAATTTGCGTAATGTTTTTAATTGGTTGGTTGTGCATAGTGCAAGATTTGCAAACCTTTCAAACTAGTCATTTCCCCTGCTCTTTTGGAAACTCTTTGTGGTCATTCTTGTCGGGGAGGCCTCGTCATGGCTCATGGAGCACGTTTTTTCATGGTTCACTCTTCATCGTTATGCTTGCTGGAGAGACTTCAGTGTGGCTTGTGGGACGTGCTCAGTCATGGTTCACTGTGGTAGTCCTGTGGTAGTTCACTGTGGTTTTCGAGGTGGCTCGTGGTTCAATGGTGGTTTGAATATAAAACTTCTCAACAATACTTGGCACCTATGGCCTGTTCCATAGCTTCTCTATGTTTTTGGGCGCTCCAATTTCTTATTTTAATACTCAATGTTTAGTGAATTCTTGTTATGGCTCTTATGTAATAGCTCTAGAAAACATAGCTTTTATATTTTTGATTTCATGTATTTGTTAAAACAAGACTCATATAATCTCAAGACACTTAATCTAGGTTACTAAGCTGGTTTCCCAACAAGCAGACAAATAACACCTAGAACTATGACCTGGAATATTAGCGAGCACCGATACTTAACTAATTAATTATATTATATGTGAAAGAATACAAAATGGTTTGTTCTTCTATACCTGGAAGTGAGAGACAAATAGAAAAAAGCATAGTCTTTGTCACGCAAGTGCACATTCCAAAGTTTCCGCCACATAAGCAACCAACGCAACCCACTTTGAAGTAACAAATAAATCAGCAAACAAAGTCTATATTTCATTAGATTCTTTTATTATTTCAATAGAAATAAATACAATTAGTTTTCCCGTAAAGTTGGTCTTAGTCTCTTTCCGCAATGGAATATGCTAAATCTTAGAGCCAACGGTTGACTATGTTGGAAGTTCGATGTTTGAAAACAATTGGCTACTGATGTTTTGGTTGGAAACCGAATCACAGTTATGAGGGAGAGAACAACGGGAAGCCGTAGTCTAGAAATCTCACAGAATCACTTAGACATTTTGGTAGGATTATGAAAATTTTCAGTAAAGGTTTTTGAAAATTTGAGTTATTGTCTTTAAACTTCAGGATTTTGGGTGCTTTAAGGGTTTTTGATGGTGCTGAATCCATTTCCACCATAAAAGATACAATTCAAACACTCCAACTACCTGATTTTTTGAAAAATAATTAACAAGACTTCAGCAAAAAAATTGTTGTTCGAGCTATTCTCTTGGGTCGAGAGACAACTCCTAACAAAAATGGCTTATCATACTCAAACTATTTCATATAATTAAGAAGGTTTAAAGCATATATCTATACATTAAAGCCCTTCTACCTCACTCAAATTTAAGTATCACACTGATTTTTTTTCAAAATATTTTTTCTTTAGATTTTAATAAAATAATTTTCTTTAATGTTGTCAGTATGTGTTTGTCTTGAAAACGCGCTCTCTCTCCAGTGATGTAATGTTTAACATTTTGACTAACTTAAATTATATAAAAATAAAAATAAATTTAAATTTAAAAACAAAATTAAATAAAAAAAATTAATCTGATCTGGTTCTTAAAAATTGTTGGTATAAATCATAAATCACAGAAACTTCATTCTGATATTAATGTAATGTAATGCAAAAAATTTAATTCGGTCAAAATAAACTAACAAAATAAAAATAACTTGCTAGAAATAAAAATAAAAATAAAAATGGTTCATTGTATTCAGAACCCATGGTATTCACGTGGAATGTAGTCTATTTAAACGGAGAAATTAAATCAGCTTAGATGCATCTTAACTCCGTATCTACCAAGTGCTGAAAGAGATCAAATATTTTGATATACAAAGTTCTTTTAGAGTGAAAAAGATTTGTTTTTTTTTGTTGGTAGATCAACAATTAAGATAGAAGATAGATGCAGATTGATTATAAAACAATTATGAATATAATTTTTATTTCTAAAATTACAAATTTTGAATATGTAAAATTTTAAATTGAAATGTATTTTTTAATATTATAATTTATTTGATGTGAGTTTTCTTGGGTTAGAAATGAATACTTTGTTGTCATTATTATACCTATATAAATATTATATAGGCCACCGGCCTCTGCCTTGTGAAGTAGACTTCTTATCAACCATGGTCTGGTTAGCCATATACTTGTTTGTAACTATTATTGTTCCAAGTATAAATCAAACGTTACGAGGACGCTTATTTCACTCTCAAACCCGTTCTGTGCATGTTTTAAAAATCGTAAGCACGTTAACAATGACGTTTATTTCACTTTCAAACCCGGTCTATGCATGTTGTCGAAATTGTGAGCACGGCCAAGATAAGAGAGATGGTAGGGTTGTTGACGAGATTCTCGTCGAGGGTCATGAAGTATCAAAGCCGTCCCCAGCAAACATTGTTTTGCTTCTCAAAAACCCAACCAGACAACATTTGTTGCGAGTGCATGTGATAAGATTTCAACGCAGAGATTCAAAGGACTGCATTTGAAAAGACAATGGAGACCGCAATTTCGGACTGCCAGTTCGAATTGTATCAATGGGATCCCATGAGTACTGGACCATCTGGAGAAAAGTCACTTTCAGTGCTTGACATAGTAGGTCTATTCATGCAAAAAGTTTTTTTAAGATTCTACATGTGTGGTGGCCTACTTTGTCTATTGCTTTCATGATCTTGTTTATTTAAGGTACTTGAATCAAGGCCTGTTAATTCACTCTGATTATAGGACAACCGTGAAGGAAAAAATTCTTCCACCCGGATGAATTAAAAGCAGTGTTAAATTTTAAAATATATTGGTGCTTTCCTTCATATAAAAAGTGTTCTTACTATAAGAAACAATTTGGAGGGCAAGATTCTTTCACCGGCATGAATAAAAACATTGTCTATGAAATTGCAAACATCCTCCTATGAGCATGCTGATATTTATTATGTTGTTATGCAGGTAATGAAAACTATATCTTTAGCTCAGACAAGACCGGTTCATTATTATAATCTTGCAAAATTGTTGTAAATTACCATGGCATCTATGTGGAAACGTTTTTATGACGTGTAATTTCCTTGGCATCTTAACTCGGTATAAATTCTATCGTTAAACATGAGACTTATAGATTTTAATTTTGTACATATCTTTTATGAAGGATACTTGGTCGAGCATGTAAGATGTAGAGATAAATTCTTTTAAAGTACATGTGTTGTAGAAGGAGATTTTGTGCACGAGCCCGTAAATATATCCACAAAAAAAACATATGGGTGAATATATTTAATAACACCAGCCTAGATCCATCTTAACTCTGGATCTATCAAGCGCCGAGAGGGATCAAATCTCTCGAGGTGAAAACCTCTTTTTTGAGTGCAAAACTTAAGGAAAGGTTTTCACCTCGAGAGATTTGATCCCTCTCGGTGCTTGATAGATCTGGAGTTAAGATGGATCTAGGCTGGTTTCAGTCGTGTGCGACCAAGGAAAATCTGTCGATAATATGAGAAACATATGCTTAATTTTATCAATAATATGTAAATCCAAATAGACCAGCGAGACAAGAGAGAGTATCTTGTGTTCTCGATAGTTGTTGTATGTTTTGTTCCCTCTCTCTCCACCATTAACCCTCTATGTCTTTATTCTTACCTCCCCCTCTCTCCCTCTACATCTTCATATCTCTTTCCCTACCTCTCTTCACCCTCTCTCTTCCTTTCTCTCCCCCCCCTTCTCTCTCTATCTCCACCTTCCAACTTTGTTACCATATGCCTCTCTCTCTCCTTCTCTCCCTCCTTCTCTCCATATCTCCTTATTTGTCTCTTTATCTCACCCCAAAACCTACACACTCCCTCTTTATCTCTCCCTTGTCACTCCCCTCTCTCTCCACTACTCACTCTCTATGTATTTATTCTTCCCTCCCTCTCTCCTCATCCAGCTCCATCTCTCAATCCCTCCCTCTCTCCCCCTCCAAATCCATATTTCTATCCCTCCCTCTCTCCTCCTCTCTTTCAAGTCCCCTCTCCTTACCTTCCTCTCTCTCCCTTTCTCTCCTACCTCCCTTTCTCTTCCCCCATCTCTCTCTCTCCATCTCTCAATCCCTCCCTCTCTCCCCCTCCAAATCCATATTTCTATCCCTCCCTCTCTCCTCCCCTCTCTCCTCCTCTCTTTCAAGTCCCCTCTCTTTTCCTTCCTCTCTCTCCCTTTATCTCCTACCTCCCTTTATCTTCCCCCATCTCTCTCTCTCTCTCTCTCTCTCCGACAATCCTCTCTTCCCCCATCACTCTCTTCCTCTCTCGCCTCGTTCTATTTGACCCCCCAACTATCTTTCTCTCTCTCTCTCTCTGTCCTCCAATCTTGTCTCTTCCCCCATCACTTTATCTCACTCTCCAACTATCTTACTATTTCTATCCCTTTATCCTTCTCTCCCCCCTTGTCTCCATCATGCCTCCTTTCTCCTTCTCCCCCCCTTGTCTCCATCACTCCTATGTATCTTTATCCCACCCATAAGCATACACACTCTCTCTCCATCTCTCCGTTGTCACTCTCTCTCTATGTATTTCTTCTTCTTTTCCTCGCTCTGCCTCCAGCTCCATCTCTTTATCCCTCCTCCTCTCCTCCTCCTCTCATCCTTTCTCTCTCTCCCTTTCTCTCCTACCTCCCTCTCCCTTCCCCCTTCTTTATTTCTCTCTCACTCTTTACCCTCCAATCCTCTCTCCTTCTCCCTCCCTCTCTCTTTATCTCTCTCCCACCTCCATCTTTATGTCTCCCTCTCCCTCTCTTACCCTTCTCTAACTGTCTCAATCTTCTCACTCTCTCTCTCTTCATTCCTCTTCTCCCTTCTCCTTCAATTTATCTCCATATCTCCCTTGTCACTCCCCCTATTTCTCCACCTCTATCATATATCATGATATATTAATATATATTACAATATAATAAATTTAATATTTTATTAATCTAAACATATTAAATTTAATAATATTAATATTTTAATATTAATGTTAGGGTTAATAATGTTTTTTTGGCATGGTATTAATAATAATTTGGTCCATGGTATTTGACCCTTATACTTCATATATAATTAGATCTTGATTTCTAATCATATTTTATATATTTTTATTTATTTACTTTACCTCTTTATACCTCTTTTATATTTACTTATTTACCATACCTATTTTATAAATACATTATTTGGCCCATGGTATTTGCACATGGTATTATTAATAATTTGTCTCATGGTATTTGGCCCATGGTATTAATAATAATTTTTCCCATAGGCTTCACCTAAATAAAACATGTTTTTGAGTTTTCCTAAATATAAAGTGGTTTATTGAGTAAATATAAAAATCGGTTTTATTATTTACCATACCTCTAGTTTATTTATATTTATATTTATTTACCATACCTCGTGAGTAATATAAAAATCGATTTTATTTATTTACCATACCTATAGTTTATTTATATTTTTGCGTATTTACCATATATTATTTATTTATCATATCTCTTTTTTGAGTGTTAGTAAACTCTTCATATTTTAAGTTTATATCGTTTAAATTTATTTTCAATAAATTTTTAATTGTTCATTTATATGTTTATGTAAGTTATTGTTCAAGTCGACATTTTTTTTGGCTTCCGACATACTTACACATCGAGGTCATACTGGGATGTAGAATGCGCCCCTCTGCGCAATAATTGAGTGACAAGAAAAATATTTATGAAAGAGTCCCAATATAATAATGCATGATATAGATTTTTTTTTATAGAAAAAAAAAACATTTTTTTAATATGCTAAAGAGAGAGAACAGATTACATATTTCTTTTTATGCTCTTTGTTTTGTAGTAGGCTATATGTGCCATGTTCCACATTATATTACATTTAATATCTAATATTCACATCCAAAATCTAGAGCTGCAACTGTAACCCATGTATTATAGTTTGTTTTTTTATCATATTCTATCCATGTATTCTATCTTGATTTCTATCGGATTCAATCCATGTATTCTGTCAAATTTTCCACTCCTTCATTAAAAAAATAAATCTACTATATAAAATATCTCAAAATTAAAACATTATATAAAGAGTTTATGAATAGTGCTTACATTAGTCTTATGTAATAATTGTATGGACCATAGTAGATGACACCTGGAACATTGTTGACTCTCTTTTTTGAAAACATATATGCTATGTATTTCTTCTCTATTTTACAAATGTGATTCATCTAGTTTGTTAACATGGGAGGATGGAACTATGAGAGTCTCTTGGCCCAATTGATGATGCCTTTGGAATCCTCGAAAACCACAAGGGCATCACTCAATTAACCTATGGCATAGCACGTGTGTGGTGGCATACTAAACAATACCCTTAATTTGACTACATATTGGAAAATACCTCCAAAAATCACTTTATTTAACCCCCTACCAATACTAACCCTTTTCATTTTCCCAATTTAAAAAACCCCTACTTTCACTAGATATTGTAGGTATCCATTTTTTCATTAACGTTTTTTACACCCCTTTATATTTATATCCTTAACATAATGACATGATGCCTCTCTTATGACCCCACATGCATTCTACAATTCAACTTTCTTTGTGTGACATACATAAGAGATGCATATTAGTATTCGCACAATGTGATTACTCAATCCACACTCAAGCATATCTCACTATGATTTGTGGCATTTAAAGGTCTAATGCATACAAAGATGAACCATGTTTTAGGAAGATTCATTATTTGCATGTCTATAAAATGACATATAAATTGATTTATATGATGATTAAAAATCAATTGATCAATCTTTATGAATATGTTTGCACCAAATAGGGTTTTCAATCACAAGTCTAGACCCTCTCCCCTTTGAAATCTTCTTGTTCAAAAATCCAACTACAACCTTATGTACTCAAACTAGTCTCTTATTAAGGTGGAACAACAAAAGTTATAGTTTCGGAGAGTTATAGAGAAGAAAAGGCAAGGTGAGGATTAGATTTATGAGGCCCTCCCTTTTCTTTAATGAAAAAAAAGCATTGTTCTCTCTTGTTTTTAATTTAAGTGTTTTAATGGGAGCCCCATGGTATCTTTTATTAAAACATCATTTGGAAATGACCCATGTGTATGGAATTAATGTTTTTTTAATCTTGGTAATGTGATTTAAAGAGATCTTACTGTTATATTTCTTGTTTTCAGGATTACCAAAAAGATTTCGTAAGCATTGTAGACAATTTCGCCCAAGTTCAAATGGATTGTATTATGTGGCTATGTTTTATGAACCTTCCCAACATCAACATGCTAGGTAGGTATACCCCCAAGTTTTTCAGTAAGAATCTTTCAAAGATAAGATTTCACATTTTGAGGGGTATGTGGGGTCACAACACTATCTTCGTTGGATTGGAGAAGATTTAATAAGCCCAATATTCACTAGCTTAAGACAAGAATGTGTTTTCAAACTGATACCAGAAATTTCAAGGCCCATTTGGAAGTATTGGAGATGTAGTCATAATTACTGTAACAACTATACTCAACGACCTCAACATGAATCTTAATTCATAATTACTGTAACAACTATACTCAACAACCTCAAGATGAATCTTCAACAGTGTTCACAAAAGGGGATCATTGTCACCATGTCACAGAGAAGATTGCTGCTATACAGATGTCAAGGTTATTGTGACAAAAGCAAGATCCATCATGTTGTCATTAAACATTAGTATGGAAATGTGAAACATGGTCACTTACTGACACATAGGTCACAATCTGTATATTACTTCCATTGGAAGTCTCATTATTATATATCGACAAGATTACTGTAAATGTCATTTTCAAATCAAGGTTCTCTTATGCCACCAAAGTTGTCAAGACATCATGACGATATTAAATGCTCAATCACCATGCTAAACCATACTACCTGAAGAATCAAATATTGGAGTAACCAATAAAAATTAAATTTGTTAATAAGCTTCAGAACATGCTATCTATTATACACAGATAGACTCAAGACTTATGTGCATCTAGCTAGACAACTCAATACATCAAAATCCTAGAGAATTGTATACTTTAAGGCTTGGTCATTAACGCAAAAGCACATAGAATTTCATTAGTTCTTTTCACTTCCATAGAAGCCCTCACTTTAGAAACTCAATCTGCAATCTATTCCATGATGAGAAGACTATGATGGAGAGGTAAAAGTCTGTTTTTTCTACTACACATTGATTAATCACTTGAATATGAAACTTTTAATGCATCTGAAAATGCTAGAATTTTGATTTGGGAGTGATCATACTCAATTTTAGTGTGATTCTAACTTCTACCTTCTTGGCTCAAGATCTTCACTATAGAGTTCAGGATGAGCATGTAATAAACAAGCCTAGATCAACAACACTTCCTACATGAACAAGTGCATATGAATCCAGGGTGCCAAAAAACACATCAAAGTCTGCAAAACGTCAATTAAAACATCAAGAATATTTTTAATTAAAAGACATACACCATGCAAGTTTCAGCATAATCACCTTTATGTTTTCTAGTTTCATTCTCTCTATGAAGAGATTTTATAAATTTAAAAAATAGCTTTCGAAATCCATCAGCGTATGGTCCCACATTGTAGCTTTTCCCACAGTGAACACTAGTTTAAAACACACGAGACTATCAAAATTCGCTATAAGAAGCTCTGAAAAGAGTAAGGAAAATAAATTTTTGAACACAGGTTTTGTCTTACATGGTTGTGTCAAACATTTTAAACTAATATCACTAGTAAAAATTACAAGGAAAATAATGTTTAATTAAAACTATTTTCAATAATTTAAACACTATGTCAAAACACTAAAGTTAGTTTCTTTGGAAATTTAAACACTAAATTAAAATGCCACAGGATAAAATGAAACCAGCAAATATCTTTCAAACACAAGTGATTTTTTTGTCTTTATTTAAACAATTATAGGCAAAGGGGGAAAAACTCAGAATTTCTGAAAACAAGTAAATAAGCCTTGCAACCCCATCAAATTGTGGTCGCATATTTGGAGCTTTTTTTACAATGAACACAAAGATGACTGTCAAAACTCAAGATAAAACTCAGTATTGAGGTCACACCAATGCTGCAAGGTTAGAACATGATGAAAAGATTAGCGTCAAAACTAAAAATAAAAATCATTTTTGGGGACATGCCAATGCTGCATGCTTAGAGCATGATGAAAATTGAATAGCTATTCATAGCTAGGGCTCGTAGTAAAATCAAATTTTATACAATGCCTGCTACTTGTAGGAAAAATAAGCCAAGGAACTTACGGTCTCCTGCTAGGCTATGGTTTAGTGGTTGAAATTGAACCAACGTAAAGAGAGCCTAGATTTAAATGTCAAGTGCAAGAACCCATATTTAAATGTTAAGTGAAAAGTCACATTGTGTGGGTTTAGATAAATTATTTCAAGCAATAGAATCCATGAGATGTAGACTAGTTGATTTGATTTATATGGTGTGCAGATAAATTATTTCAAGCAATTCAATCCATGAGATGTAGAGTAGTTGATTTGATATTTCATTTGATTTATATGGTGTTTATTTCCCAAATCATTATATCATCCCAAGAGATGAAAGTGGAATGTTTCGATTAAGGGATTAAAATTGTCTAACCAAACAACCAACCTCAAAATCATGTTAATATCCATCTATTGTTACCACCATCATCAAAGTAATACCTGTTAAGAAATGAAGCAACAGCTTGACCCACAATAAGTGACAAAATGCTGAATATTACAAGCGCCAAATGGGTCTTCCTTTTTCCTGCAAATATATTTCTATTGGGGCCTCTTCCTAGATATGCATCCGTGATCAAACCAGGGCCTGAAGTTCCAATCCCTCAAGGTCAGTCAAACACATATAGGAAGAAACACATCTATGAAGAAAAGGGAAAATAAACAATATAGCCACCATCCATACACCCTTAAAAACATCCATATTTGATCAACAACAAAATACTAGACATGCTCTCCTTGAGTATGATATTCATCAACAATCTATAATGTAGACCTCCTCACTGAAAGTGACACCTCATAGACCAGAAGACAGACACTTGAAAAAATACTTGACCACAAAATACATAGCTTCATAGATATATTTCATGGATGAAACAATTAACTCACATCATAAACTATCACTAGGACTCCATAAGCCCAATGATGGGCACTAAAGATTCTTTATCTCAACTGAGCACTGATTTTCACCAATGTGTGATTTCATGACAATGAACAACACATATTACATACAATTTTACAAGGCTTCACCATGAAATTAAAAACCATGACATTGAAAACAGGCCCACATATGATAAAAATAAGGAATGTCCTCTTTAATTTTCTAGAACTCATGACTCTCTTTACATTTAAGCATTGTCATAATTATGAGATACAATTTTGGAGTATCACCAACCCATATATATTACTATAACAAGACTCAATACCCACATATAGACATCAACAAGACACTCATAAATTCTTACAACCTACGATGTAGTAGCACATTATTTTTAGTGACACAGTTACCTCAGCCACAAAATAGTACTTGAGATATAACACTGATGTACCAGCCCATGTAAAGACACTTCAAATTATAGCACATGTTATCCAAAATACTTCTCCCCTTCAAAACATCATACATTAGCGATCCAAGATTGTCAAGTATAATGCAAAAAGTCTAAATACCTAAGAGATAATAAATTATCCATTTTTTTTTAAAAGCCAATCTAGCTAGAATATAGACCAACCCAATCTATTACAAATTTTAAGCCAATGAATGAAACAAGGACAAGAAACAACATAATAATGTAATCTTTTTCCACAAATTATCAAACCAATAACTAAATAGCAATGTATTGATCAGATCAATATATACTAAGAAACTATAAACACTCAACCAAGATGCAACTCAAGGTATCATCATCAAGGTTTTCCTGTAAAAAGATCTACCATATCCATGCAACAGGTATAGAATACAGGCAACAACTTATAGGGTTATTGAGCACAATTCATCTCCAAACAAATTCCAAGTAGCAACAATAATTACCTTAAAGTATAATCACCATGTTTATAAGGCTAGAGAATGATCATCTTCAGGAAACAATTATAATGAAGAGATCAAACATCAACAATGATTTCAGTCCAAATAAGAAAATCACCTTAGAAACATCAATTCTATCATGGCCATAAACATTCTATAACAACCAAATCTAGACTCAACTATATTAATAAAATATTTTCCATACTCTTCCTGCAAAAATAAACTATTATCAACAAACTCATGGTATCAGATCAATCTAACTCAATACTATGTCTTAGATCTACACACACCATTAGGACATTAGTAGGTCAAATATTTTCCTTGCACAAGATTACTTTCTAGATTCAATATATTTTACAACATTATTCTAGAAACGGAGTTCTGCATAAGACATTAAGGAACTGATTTCTGCACCATGCTACAAAACCAGGGAGGCATTATGTCCTTTGATAAAAACAATTAAGAGCTTCAATTCTGCAACATGTTATACTAGAGTAGAGAAATGCACTAATAACTTGAAAACAACAGGAAAATAAGTCCACTAGCATCAATAACATCATTATTTCTTCCAAGCACTCCAAGGGTGTTCAATTTTTTTGCTCCATTTTCCTGTTAAATTTGGCATGCATATCTAAATTTTTAATTTCAACAATAAAATTATATTCATATGATCCCAATGACCCATATAAGAACTTTATGATGCTACAACAAATGGATCTAAATGATATGTTAGATGGAGGTTTGGATGAATTTCCTTATTGCACAGTAAATTCCACTCTAGCTCTCTTCCATTCACAAAAAAACTAATGATCTATTAGTCTCTTGCTCATTATAGAAGTAAAATCTACCGTGAACAAGATTCTTCAGCCACATTTCAAGATCTCATATGCACTAGTGTATACATGACTTCTTCAAATTGCATCTTCAATCTAATATGAACAATAAAAGATAATATGTACAATCTTGATTACGCTACAAGAGAACATACATGCTCTTCACACTAAACTTCAATCCCACTTCAAGATGCATTGCAACTAACCTCAATTCAAACCATGGTAAAGACCATTTAAACTTGCTTTCCATGCTTTGTCAAAAATCATCATTTATACAAAATCATGGCATATATAAATTGAGGCTCAATATTGTAGATCGGTCCACTAAACACCACTAAATCAATATTCAATGCATTCACACTTTTTGTATTGACCATAAAGACTAAATCAAATTTTATTCAAATTAGCTTGGACCAAAAAAAATAATGCCTTGATGATGACCAAATTAAATAAATAATAAAAGGGACAGATCAACCACTAAGGCCATAACTAATTTCCACATCAACTAATAAGATAAAATTAAGTTTAATCTTGTTTCAATAATTTCTTAAATTTGACCTGATCTTTCAAGTGTTAATCACCATCATCATAAAAATATTCTAAATTGGTTGAGTGCATTCCAACTACCATAATGGAACGAACCATAAGACACATTTGAATTTGTGTGATAGACATGATGTCCTCAAAAAATAATGTTGATGTCTACAATGTAAAGTTATGAGACATAAAGTTTGACCCAATTGTTTTCCCACGAATCCAGTTGGAAATTAGTTATGTCAAATCGACATGACTACAATTCTTTGTTCTCTAAATTGTAATGGCAGTCAAGCAGTAGCGTTACTACCATTTTTCTTGTAGAAAGGACTTAACTACAGGGTTTTCACCCTCTAAAAGATAAGGACAATAAGACAATTTTTTTATAAAAGTGTGTACGCAGGTATGAATACCATATAACCAAGGTACATCAGGTAATAAAATAGCAATAAGGATTGACATCTCTATGATGGATTAAGTCATGTTGGTCACCACATGTTTCTTAGTTAACCTAGTTTCAAACAAAGAAATCTGCTACAATACACCCTAGCCTCTAGACGCTAAATTATTCATAACATTAGTCCAGGCACGACTACTTAAAAAATATTCAAGGTATTAGGAAGGAGGGATTTTTGGAGTGTAATTAAATGGGGAGGAAGTTGGGAATGATTGGTGTGGGAGAGTGAGGAATATTTCGGGTAGGTAGGTAAGCCGGGGATTGAATTATTCTTGTTCTTGTTCAATTCCCTGAGCCAACCTGAGGTATGAGTTGCGATTTCAGAGCTGCGAAGGATGGTGGTAAAGTTTCAGATCTGGAGAGGAAAGCGTAACCCAAGCTAGGGGGTAGGACCGATCCTGTTGCTTTGTCTTTCTTGACGCAAACCAACTACTAACTTTTAGCTCAACACTAGGACTCAATGAATATCCCTAAGGCCCAAATTCCTTTGCAACATAAGACCTTGAAGAAGTCAAGGGACTGAACTCAAGATGAAGATTAGTCCACAGGGGTGGTATTCCAGAGGCCAAAAATCCAACGGAAGAAGAGTTTGAAGACCTTGCAATGAGGGGATGGGGGAGGATGATGGTTAATCCACAAGAGGGACATCTGATCATTTGTGGACCTTTTGAACAAAAGTTACTCAGACGAAGCTTCCATGGGTACCCCAAATACGCAGTGATTTATCCAAAATGATAATGAAACTTCAATTGATTTCAGAAGTAGGAAAATTCTAGTTTAGGGATGCTGAGGGCCTCATCCTCGGAGGACTCGACTGCGCCTACCGATATCAGATATCATACAGAGGCAGGCAGGATCACCTAACGGCACATAGATCCGCCTGTGTAGTAATAAAACCCTCCTTCTTAATACCTCAGTTAATCTAGTTTCAAGTACAACATTGTTTTCTAAAATATACCCTAGCATCTAGGCACAAAAACAATAATAATCTATCACATTATTCTTCGTAGGTTCACCATGAATAACCTATAGTGTTGCAAGTCCCCCTAGTTCCCCCATGATGCCTAATGAAAACACAAAGCTCAGATGAAAACATGGATTCTCTTTCCCTCTCTCACAATGTTTGTCAAATGCATGCTCTTTCTTAGTCAAATCCTCTTGCCCTATTTTCTCGAATGCTCTATCGAATGCTCAGATCCGTCATAGGAAGGCTTTGCTTAAGGCTAACGTTGATAGGTTCAAGGTTACAGGTTAAAGGCTTTTGGTTCAACTCACCCCTTCCTCGCAGAATACTAATTCTATTGAATCCAGATCTTGCCCAAGCAGTGCCATCCATAAAGAAAGGTCATTCACCTACCCCCAGTCTGTTAATGGAGGGGTTTGTCTCTCCTTTCTCTTGGTGATTCCACCTCCAACTTCTGGCCACTCAATACCAAGTAGGTTCACATGCTCAAATCCGCACAGGAAATGTTTAGTTGGCCAAACCCAACCCTGCTTACTCCAACAGTGCTCGAATGCCAATGACGCCTCACACAATATCAGTCAGCAATATTTTTATTTTGCCCGCAAAACAAGTCCATTTTGCCTAAAAAATACCTTAAAATATTCATATTCCATATGTAATAAAAAAAACCCACTAACCCTTAGTTATATACCCCAATCTTAACGCGTGTGATATAATATTGTTTTGTCAGTGACACCCCCGTGCTGAAAACCTGTAATTCGTTGATGTCGATCCATTTTGCACAAGCAAGGACACCCCATAGGGCTATGATTTCTGCCTTATTATTGGTTCCCCTACCACCTCCCACCAGAAATGAAAGTATCTGACATGATCTGCAATGAGTGCACCACAACTGCACAGACTATTTTTGCAAGCACGGTAAAAAAAACCAATTGGAACTTATTCCGCACATCCATTTTTTGACACTTCTAATATAATGTTATTTTTTCCTCGGTCCAATTTTTGAGAAATAGGCCACAATCCCTAGCATAGTTTTCTTCACATTCACCCTTGATTGTTTAAAAATACTTTTATTCCTACTTCGTCAAATACCCCAAAAGATGTAGAAAGGTAAAGTAAAAGATATAGTTTTATGTCTAAAACCAATGTTTGAGGCATGCCTCTAGTGTCCTGGAGATCCATATTACACCAATATTTAGGATGTGAAGAAATGTGCTTCATACCTCGAAAGAAAATGGGCATCTAAAAAAAATATGAGAAATATCCTCAAGGTTTTGCATGCATAGGGGACATATGCTTGGATCGATAAAACCTATGTGAACCAAATTCTCCCAAGTGAGAATCCCAAGTGAGAATTTTATTGTGAAAAGACAACCAACCAAAACATTTGAGTTTATGAGGAAGCTCCCAAGTCCAAGACTTTTGGAACCCCATGTTCTCCTCAACCAAAGATAGATATTTGGAAATGTGCTTGTAGATCTCTCTGAAAAATATTTAACCCTTATTTTCTTGTAAATCCCAACACATCCTATCCATCTCTTCTGAAATGTAAATCCATACATCATTAATTTGTAAAATATATTCTTCACACTATGTATTCATGATAGCAGAAACTCCAATGTCTTTTTCCCTAAGCTACGAATGAAAAAGAAGAAGAGAAAATTCCTGAAAATAGGCAATATGAGATAGTATAAATATTCATTTTTCAGGGAGGTGTTGAAGAAGAGAGGTAGATAATATTTTGTTTCCCTGTATGCCTAAGATGGCATCCAAGCCAACTTCATATTTTGAGCCATTCACTACCCCGCAATAGAGGCCCCCAAAGATCCAATGTTTCTTCGTCTTCATACTTTGCCAAATGAACGAGTAGGATTGTTTGTATATCACACCAAATTTTATCCAGAAATAAAAATCCTCATATTCCATATATTTCCCTCTAATGATTAGTGACCAGATGCCCTTATGAAACAAACTTCTCCAAGGGCATTTTCATATTAACCCCTTTTTAAAGATAGTGTATCCATGATCCCCCATCCCCCCCATCTACAGCTTTAGAAATAGTATAAAAGTTCCCCAGATGTATTTTTCCTGATTAATTGGACCTAGTCCACAAAAATATTTCGAGGTATTGATCTTATGAATGATTTCCATTTGAATCATATATAAATTCATCTAATAGACCGGAATGGACTGCAAAATAGACTTAATCAAAATGATTCTCCCTCTGATGGTGAGCGACTTGTACGAGTAATTTGTCAGTTTATGCTCGAATCTCCCAATGATAAATTCCCAATGTAAGTTCAAATAATGATTTAGATAGTTGTTGAAGCCTGGGTATATGAATCTAGTATCCAGGGACAGTGTGCAGATCAAGAAAATATCACATATCCGCAATGTCACATGCTCCATCAAATGAGTTGTGCTCAAATCGAATTTCCTTTTACTCGTAACAAGGAATGCAACAGATCCAAAATACGTGAGAATGGAATGGAAATTGGTCCACTCAGGAAGAGACACAACTCCACCAAATTGTAAGTTGTCAAAAAACATCAAGTATGAAATTTTTTATTTAACGAGTAACCTTAATGCTCATGATCATGCCATGTTCTTTGTAATCAGAAATACTTCTTCTAAGACAATCCATGATGAGGAGAAAGAGCAAGGGTGACAAGGCACATCCTTGTCATAAACCTCTAGAAGCCTTGAATAAGGGAATCAAAAGCCCATTGATAATAACTGCAAAGTTGGTGGATGTTACACATGAGATAATCCAAATGACGTTCAATTAAGAAAGACCAATTTTGTGTAAATTCAGTCTTAGATATTCCCAGTCCACATAGTCAAAAGCTTGTTCAGATCAATCTTCAACAAACAATATTTGATATTTCTCAAATTAATGGAATGTATGCATTCCTGTAACCACATCTTATAATTGTATCCCCTCCAGTTTCTGAAATTGTTCTGGTGATATATGTTCAGTTAGAAAGATTTTAAGTCTGTAGGCAATTAATTGGAAATCATCTTGTATACAGAGTTGCATAGGGAAATTGGGCGGTAATACATAAAAGTAGAGGGATGCTTATTTTTATGTATACATTCAATAAAAGTCGCACTAATAGCTCCAAATATAAAACCCTTGACCATAGAATCTTCATCCACCTCAGATCCGAGGACATAAGCTCAAAGAAATGAATGTATAGTTCCACCCCCCACCCGTCAGGACCAATACTCTTTTCTCCAGAACAAGAAAAAAGAACGTTGTGAAGCTTCTATTTTATGATTTTCCTGCCCAAAGTATCACCCTCAGGCTCTTAAATCATCAGAGGCAAATGCTTTAAGAGATCTAGTCGAGCATGGAAAGAGAGTTGTTTAGCCGAGAAATGACCCTTGAAAAAATGGAAAGCAATTTGTTCAATGTATGACTAGGAACTGAAAAAGGTGCCCCCATCGTCATGGATTCCACAAATGGAATTCTCTTTCCTCCTCATTGAGTAAAATTTATGAAACAAAATCAGTGTTTTTGTCTCCAACTGCAACCCATGTTGCTATGCTTTTGAGACTCTAGGCCTCTTCATGTGATTTATATATCATTCTTTTTTTAGTGTCAAGGTCCAATATTTTTTGTTTGATAATTTCATAGGAGAAATATGGATCACCTGAGTCAAATGATACACTCAACTCGGCTTCATCTCATCCAAGTCCTGTAAATCGACCTTTTTCTGTATCAAAACCTGCTTTCGAACCTCCTTTTCAAAAGTTTCAATTTGCAACAAAAGGATTCCATAATATTCAAACATTGTTGAAAGATGAGATCATTCCATACTCTAAGAATAATGTCAGAAAAATCATTGTGAGCTAGCCAATTATGGTTGAATTTGAAGGGGAGTGCCTTTTGACATGATTCCCCATCTCAAGAGAAAAGAATCGAAAGGAGGTATGAGAAGAAATGTTTAATGAACGTCGAATGGAGATCCACTAGACCGACAACAAACTTCTCCTTCACCAAAAACCTATCCAAGAACTTTGAGATGAATTCTAACCCCATCTAACTATTATTCAAATTGGGATAAATCTTTGGCGTGATGATATCTCGAAGCGACAGAGCATTGAAAAAGAAGGAAAAATGTGAATCTAGAGATTCAGTCCTATCCTTAGAACCCTAGATATCTTATCTTCCTAGAGTCATATTTAGATCCTCAACCACAATAAGGGAGGTCAGATCCAACAACTCAATATTAGAGACCCAATCCCAAAAGGCCTTCCTGCCAATATATGGTGCATAAGTGTTAATGATGTCGATACGAGTAGAAGAACCCCTCATATGCCTAAATAAAAGGATACCTGCAGGAGTCAAATAGTTAAAGAAATAGATACAATAGGATTCCATGCCACCGAAAAAGATTCAGAAATACCACAAGAATTAGAGGCACAAAGATCCAACCACGACATATTACAAGGAGAATTTCCAAAGACCTTTCCTTAGGAATCATGGTTTCTTGTAGGAGAATAACTTCTAACTTGTATATGAGAATGAGACCTGTCAAAGAGTGAGATTTTGGTTCTTCCCACAACCCCCTTATGTTAAGGGACATAATAATCATAGGGTAACCAAATAATTGGGATTTTCGGCCATAGATTCATTTTCACTCATTTTCTTAATAGTATCTTCATTTATGTATTTTTTTCATTTGATGAAGGGGGGTCATCCATTGTAAGGTAAAACAACCATTTTTGCATGCAAATTCTTTCATTTTTTTTGGCACTTCAGTATCAATCATGAGCTGAAATTAGACTATACACCATGGTGATTGGGTTCTATACTTGTTCACTTAATTCACCTTGGTGGTTATCATTTTCTAATAGCCTAGTGGGGGCTTCCCTAGGATATTTATTTCATTGTCTAGGATATGCACAAATAGGAGGTTGTAATTATGGTAGCATTCCATGTTACTCATTCTTCACAATTGTCATTGTCTCCTTATTTCATGGTCTCAAATTATGATTGGTTGTTTTTAGTTGATTGTATTAGTTTCTTGCATGCCTCATCCTAGGAGAAGAAGGGGTTGGAAATAACGAAGGTTCATGTAGCTATAAGAAAACAAAAATAATAATATAAATGTTAAGATGTAAAATAATGGAAAGGGATTTATATAAGTTGAATGATAACTATCCATTTCCCATGGGTATTTGGATAGATGGTGATTTAGTGTACTATTAAGGCACTAATTTATGTTAAGGTCACTAATTTAAAACCCATAGGTAGTCCCACCAGCTAAACCAAAAAAAAAAAAAACAAATTATACATTGAGCTCTAGCCACTCCTTTGTCAGAGCATCCATGCATATCATTCCTATCAAAGTAAAGGGAACTCTAAATTAACTTCTTGACCTTAACCAAGCAATAAAATGCCCATCATTAAAGGGGGGTTATATTGTCTTTACTATATCATAATCAATGAATATTTCTAAACAAGCTAAATCAAAGAAAGGGGCATGAAATAAAAAAGGTGAGAGAAATTAACTGAGGAAGCTAGGTTCTCCCTCTATAGAGGCACTCATGGATGATGGTTTTACACAATTTCTATGAAGTAAACCCCAAGGAATAACATCTATCACTTTCATTTATCATTTTAAAGGGTCAACCTAGGAATTGGTCCTCCCCTTAGGTTCAAAATAACCTAATAGGGTCATGTGATAACCTTCCCATACCTAATTCTAGTAACTTGTACACAATCGTAAGCTAGTGAGGCATGTGAAGATGATACTTGCGTGAAGTACTTTGATGGATTTGACATTAAATATGGCACACCTTAATGCTCTTACGGTTCATACACATGACATTGACCTGACTTGATTAGTAAGTATGTGTTAGATGATTCTTATATATGTTAGAAGAATTCCTTGAGGGATGATGTGCCACTTGAAATAGTGTATCAAACCCTCCTCTATCATTAAGAAGTTGGACATTGATCTTGAGGAAAGGATGTTGACTTGAAGAGTTGGTGCACCCCTAAGATGAGAAGATTCCCCTAAGCTTACATTGCACCATCTTAATGGTTGTTCATCTTCTCTTGATTTATATTTATGATGATGATCACTTAGGACCCCATTGTAGGGGTAGATGTAACTTCTACCTTGACAACAACATGCCCTATCTTGATGATGCCATCCTAGCACTCCTTTTGACGATGACAAGATCTTTTGAAGGATGATGTAGGGTTTGAGAAAGCTATTTTGGTGATGAGGCACCACTATTGGGTGTATATACACGACTTATGTGATGAGATACACCACTTTAGATATTCATTGCACCTTTTCATGAAGAGACATTACTTTTTGATGATGACATCATCCTTAGATGAATTTTTAATCATACATGTAGGTTATAGGGTATTTTTTGAGGATTCAAATATATTCCTATGTATAATACTATAGGTGACTATTCTAGTTTGAAAACTCATGCATATAGAATGAGGGTGGATATTAAATAAAAAAACTTGTAATCTACTATTAAATTGGTAAATTTTAGGCAAATCTTATCCATTTAATCATATATATGTAAAAAAATGCTGAAATTTCAACCAAATGACCAAATATTTTTTTTAAAAACTATAAAAAAAAAAGCCAGTTAGGGAAATTTCACCCCTAAAATTTTACCTATTGGGTTAATTGAGCTTATTTTTCATATCATTTATTAATGGAGGACATCTTTATGGATTATCCTCATGAACTATCCATCTTAAATTATGGATATTATAATACTTGGGGATTTTAACCTAATTTTTGGCTAAATAGCCTCGTTACCCTAGTACAAATATGGAGAAACTCAATTCATTCTTCATGATCATAACATGGGTCATAATTTCTTTTGGTTAGTGACTCCTCCACCTTCTGATTTATGATAGCCTAGTTAACCTAGTACAAATATGGAGAAACTCAATTCATTGTTCATGATCATAACATGGGTCATACTTTCTTTTGGTAAGTGACTCCTCCACCTTTTCCTTTATTATGACTTAGCTGAGTGACTTGTTTTTGGTGGAGTTATGATGCTATGTGATTCTTTTTCAAGGATTCTTATGTTGTATCTTGAATGTTTCATGTTGAAGTAAGTCAGTTTATTTGTTTCCCTTCTTTTCAATTTTTTTTCTCCCTTTTTTGTTTTTATTTACTCCATTTTCGTCAACATGTCCAAATACATCACCCCACCCCGATGGAGGAAGGTAAATGAATTTGTGATAAGTTCTATAATCCACCTCATTACTTTTAACCAAGACGCCATTGACGATTATAAAATTTTTTGTTATCCTGGTCACATATATTCAATTAATATTTACCTATTATTGTTATAATGAATTTTGGCTTTCACTCTAAAACAACTTTAAGCT
This sequence comes from Pinus albicaulis, assembly GCA_034641835.2. Classification (NCBI taxonomy): domain Eukaryota; kingdom Viridiplantae; phylum Streptophyta; class Pinopsida; order Pinales; family Pinaceae; genus Pinus; species Pinus albicaulis. Next base: position 370,978,619 of record CM076569.1, on the reverse strand, counting down.
CTAAAGAATATCTACTTTATTAATTAAAAATAATGAATTTTCTAATATAACTATTAATTTTATTTTTTAAAACAATAAAAATAATAATTATAATTAAATATAATTAAAAAAGAATTATTTAAACTTTGCAATGATAAATTACCCAAATATAATATCAAAATTGTAAGAAAAAATTCCCTACCCAATACATTGGTTGTTTCATCCCAAAGAAAAATTAATATCATTAACCTAACCAATTATATGTTCACATCTACTTGTTCCCGTCACCACAAAACTTTTCGTTAATGTTTATTGAGTTATAAGATAATAATGGAAAGAGACAACTACAATCATAATAACTTAAATATTAAAAAATAAAAAAATGTGAGCTTTCTCTTCATCAAACTTGTGAGTCGTTATCGTTATTGAGTCGTTATCGATTAGTCGGATATAAAAGTTAATATTCCATTTCGATGAAACTTTAAATCTAATCAACTTCTCTCAACCATATTTATTTTTGCTCAAAATAAAATAAAAAACTATACTTTTACTTACAGAATAAGTAAAAGCCACTAAAACCAAGGAACATGAAAACATGGGACTAGAATTTGATTAAAAATAAATTATTTATTTTTAAAAGTATAGAATAGAGAATAATAAGATGTATTATTGAGTTATTTTATGATGTAAAAATTATTGGTTCGAAATTTCAAGACATATTAAGAATTAACATGTCCTAGCTAAAATACTTTGGATGATAATTTCTCAAACTACATATAAGTCTAATGTAATATTTAGAAAACTCAAACAACTTAACCAACAAAAAAAAATTACTTCTCAAACAATTTAACCAACAAAAATTACTTCATGTCACTTAATATTAATTCCACCAGTAATAAACAATCTAGAACTCTCCAACCACATATTAAAAACACGAACTTTACACTTAGCTCCACTTACTGGGAACGGAAGATAGGACACTAACCAAAAATCGGAAATATTGTTGGTTATTGAAACGATTGCAAACACAAAATGCGAGCCAAAATAAATATATAATACACCAACAAATCAAAAATTGTGTGGGTAAGTACCACTAGAGAGTTTCAAATCGCCACATTCACACGCATGTTTATTCGATGAAATTGTTTACGCTAGAATACCTATTGCGTAATGATAATTTAATGACAAGAAAACTTTTAACTTAATCGAAGCTTAAGGTTTTAATATGGCATCCTTGCATGCATGAGAACAAAGTAAATGCCAGTGCTAAATGGGGTGGCGCTGACATCATCCTCAATAATCACAATATATGCTGCTGAGAAAATCACCAGTCGTGGAGAGAGAAATAAGTTAGTTGTGCCGAGAGGCGCATTCTACAGCCCAGTATGACCCCGATGTGTAAGTATGTCGCAAGCCAAAAAAATGTCGACTTGAACAATAAATTTAAACGATATAAACTTAAAATATGAAGATTTTATTGACACTCAAAAAAGAGATATGATAAATAAATAATATATGGTAAATACCTAAAAATATAAATAAACTATAGGTATGGTAAATAAATAAAACCGATTTTTATATTACTCACGAGTGGTAAATAAATATAAATATAAATAAACTAGAGGTATGGTAAATAAATAAAACTGATTTTTATATTTACTCAATAAACCACTTTATATTTAGGAAAACTCAAAAATACGTTTTATTTAGGTGAAGCCTATGGGACAAATTATTATTAATACCATGGGCCAAATACCATGGGACAAATTATTAATAATACCATGTGCAAATACAATGAGCCAAATAATATATTTATAAAATAGGTATGGTAAATAAGTAAATATAAAAGAGGTATAAAGAGGTAACGTTAATAAATAAAAATATATCAAATATGATTAGAAATCAAGATCTAATTATATATGAAGTATAAGGGTCAAATACCATGGACCAAATACCATGCCAAAAAAAACATTATTAACCCTAACATTAATATTAAAATATTAATATTATTAAATTTAATATGTTTAGATTAATAAAATATTAAATTTATTATATTGTAATATATATTAATATATCATGATATATGATAGAGGTGGAGAAATAGGGAGAGTGACAAGGGAGATATGGAGATAAATTGAAGGAGAAGGGAGAAGAGGAATGGAGAGAGAGAGTGAGAAGAGTGAGAGAGTTAGATAAGGGTAAGAGAGGGAGAGGGAGACATAAAGATGGAGGTGGGAGAGAGATAAGGATAGAGGGAGGGAGAAGGAGAGAGGATTGGAGGGTAAAGAGTGAGAGAGAGAGAAAGAAGGGGGAAGGGAGAGGGAGGTACGAGAGAAAGGATGAGAGGAGGAGGAGAGAAGGAGGGATAGAGAGATGGAGCTGGAGGCGGAGTGAGGAAAGGAAGAAGAAATACATAGAGAGAGAGTGACAAGGGAGAGATGGAGAGAGAGTGTGTATGCTTATGGGTGGGATAAAGATATATAGGAGTGATGGAGACAAGGGGGGAGAGAAGGAGAAAGGAGGCGTGATGGAGACAAGGGGGGGGAGAAGGATAAAGGGATAGAAATAATAAGATAGTTGGAGAGTGAGATAAAGCAATGGGAGAAGAGAGAGGATTGGAGGACAGAGAGAGAGAGAGAGAAAGAAAGATAGTTGGGGGGTTCAAATAGAAGGAGGCGAGAGAGGAATGATGAGAGAGAGGAAGAGAGTGATGGGGGAAGAGAGGATTGTCAGAGAGAGAGAGAGAGAGAGGTAGAGATGGGGGAAGAGAAAGGGAGGTAGGAGATAAAGGGAGAGAGAGGAACAAAAAGAGAGGGGAATTGAAAGATAGGAGGAGAGAGGGGAGGAGAGAGGGAGGGATAGAAATATGGATTTGGAGGGGGAGAGAGGGAGGGATTGAGAGATGGAGAGAGAGAGAGATGGGGGAAGAGAAAGGGAGGTAGGAGAGAAAGGGAGAGAGAGGAAGGAAAGGAGAGGGGACTTGAAAGAGAGGAGGAGAGAGGGAGGGATAGAAATATGGATTTGGAGGGGGAGAGAGGGAGGGATTGAGAGATGGAGCTGGATGAGGAGAGAGGGAGGGAAGAATAAATACATAAAGAGTGAGTAGTGGAGAGAGAGAGGGAGTGACAAGGGAGAGATGAAGAGGGAGTGTGTATGTTTTGGGGTGAGATAAAGAGACAAATAAGGAGATATGGAGAGAAGGGGGGAGAGAAGGAGAGAGAGAGGCATATGGTAACAAAGTTGGAAGGTGGAGATAGAGAGAGAAGGGGGGGGGGAGAAAGGAAGAGAGAGGGTGAAGAGAGGTACGGAAAGAGATATGAAGATGGAGAGGGAGATAGGGGGAGGTAAGAATAAAGACATAGAGGGTGAATGGTGGAGAGAGAGGGAACAAAACATATAACAACTATCGGGAACACAAGATACTCTCTCTTGTCTCGCTGGTCTATTTGGATTTACATATTATTGATAAAATTAAGCATATGTTCCTCATATTATCGATAGATTTTCCTTGGTTGCACACGACTGAAACCAGCCTAGATCCATCTTAACTCCAGATCTATCAAGCACCGAGAGGGATCAAATCTTCCGATGTGAAAACCTTTCCTCAAGTTTTGCACTCAAAAAAGAGGTTTTCACCTCGAGAGATTTGATCCCTCTCGGCACTTGATAGATCCGGAGTTAAGATGGATCTAGGCTGGTTATATTTAAAATAATGACTACCTTAGATTGAATATCTACTAAAAAACAATATGTACTTCGTAGTTTTTTATTTATTAATGATAGAATTATTGTTATCTTCACCACTTAAATTTTAATTGGTATGTATGTATTATCGTTGTAATGGTTTTTGGTCTTCAATATTAAACAACTTTGATCTCTGAAGAATATTTACTTTGTTACATTAAAAAATAATAATATTTTATAAATATTATATAATTTTTTAAAAATAAAAATAAGTATTATTAAATATAATTAAAAAATAATTAATTTTAACTTTGCAGTGATAAATTACCAAACATTAACTATAACAATATCAAAATTATAAGAAAATTTTCAATAACATTTTTTTTATATCATTTGCACTACCCAATACATTTGTTGTTTCATCCCAAAGAAAACTAATTAACTTCACATCTACGTGTTTCCCTCACCATCGTAGTTTTCGTTAATGTTTATCGAGATATAAAATAATAATGGAAAGAGATAACTACAATTATAATAACTTAACATTAAAAAAATTTAAATGAGAGCTTTCACTTCATCAAACTTGTGAGGTCGTTATCGATTTGTCGGATCTAAAAGTTAAGATTTCATTTCGATGAAATCTAATCAACTTTTCTAAACGATTTCTATTTTTGTTTAAAAAAAAATAAAAAAATACAAGTTTACTTTCACTAAAATTAAAATACAAATATTAAATTCCATTGTTATGCAATTACCAATCTAATCAACTTTTCTCGATAATGTATCTCTCCCTTTCACGTGTTAAAAAACCATGTTTTATCGCTCGATGATACGCATCTCCCTTTCATGAGATCAAAGATAATCTCCTTTTCCGGGAGATCAAAGTTATATAAATTATTTCAATGTTAAGAAAAGATAGGGGAAATAGATTTATGTAGATTAATAGTGGAAAATATTTTAAATGAAATAAATGATTAAAATAAATAAAATTTAATAAAATTTGGTAAAAATAGATTTCTGTAGATTAAGAGTGGAAAATATTTTAAATAAAATAAATGATTAAAATAAATAAAAGTTAATAAAAGCTAGTAATTATTAGACAAATAATTTTGGAATAAAGTTTTTACAATTTTAAGTAATATATAAAAAATTATTAATTGTGGACCACCAAATATGCTAATAACAGATCACCTGAAGACTTGATAAGGCTTTCTCCAAACAACTCAGGCTCGCTCATATGGAATGCCGCCAAGCTTCACTGTGGACTTATACAGAAACACAACTTTTGGGAAATCCGCGATGGTAACACAGCGAGATTTTGGGTCGATTCTTGGCAGCAAAATCTAAAGCTCATCGATACCTTCACCCACATTAGTAACGGCGACACTGCAGGCATGGGGCAGGACAAAGTTAGCTAGCATTGGCTAAACACCAGCGACGGGGAATTCAGACAATGGAAGCACCCTTCTCACATTATTCATCTTGCACAGGAATCCACTTGGGACGCTCTCAATGAAGAGCTCCAGCGTAGGAAAATCAAATGCTCCGAGGATCCAGACACTCTTAGATGGGGATACACCACAAGAGGTATGTTTACATCAAAGGAAGCCTACTCTCTAATGCACCCAATACCTCTCCCCCGTGATTCACTTTGGCAACTTTTTTGGGCTCCAGTCACTTGGCCCAAGGTCTCCACTTTTCTCTAGTTACTCAATCACAAAAGAATTCTAACTTGGGACAGTTTGATCAAAAAAGGTTTCATTGGACCTTCTCAATGTCCCAAATGTAATCAGAACACTGAAATGGTTCACCATCTCATGATTTCTTGCATGTTGGCCAACTCTCTCTGGGAGAAAATCGACTTCAGGTGCCAAAAAAGAAAACCTGTTGGGGATATAACAAATATCATTCGCAACTGGCCCATGCAACCTTACAATAGTATTCTCCTCAACACTCTTTGGCAACTCATCCCCGGGCTCCTCATGTGGTCTATTTGGAAGGAAAGAAACAAGAGAATCTTTAAGAACCAAACCACTCCTTTGGATCTCATATGGAGCATCTCACCAGCAATATTCAGGAATCTCTGGCTCTTCAATCTTGGAGGGAAGAGGATTTTCCCAAACATCCTAAGGAGGTAGCTATATGGCAGAACTGGAAATTAAAGATCTCGCAGACCCCCAACTCCAGCAGACGACACACCCCTGATTCTCCTGTGTGATGGATCCCCCCTCCACCTGGTATTATCAAACTCAACTTCAATGGAGCATCCAGAGGCAATCCAGGCCAGGCAGGGTTCGGAGGCATCTTCCGGGATTCCAATGGGGACGCCCTTGCCATCTATTATGGATCCATTGGCTGGGACACTAACAACTCAACAGAGCTAGAGGGGCTTCTACAAGGGTTGTGACTTATACAGCGCTACAACTACACCCCCGCCATCATTGAAGGGGACTGTCAGATCCTCATCAACCTAGCAAAGCAGATCCTTCAAGGCACCAACTCGGCTAAGGTGGCTTCAAGCTGGCGACTGGCTGCTAGACTCGAGCAAATTGGCAATTGGCTAAGAAACAATCAAGTAATCTCTTTCTCCCATGTAAAAAGAGAGGGCAACAAAGTTGCTGATCTCCTAGCAAATCTAGGAGCAGATAATGTCAACACACTAGTTCATGGTCCTCTCAACATAATCCATGAACAAGCCTCTCTGTAGAACTACATCAACTTGGTGCACAAGGACCGATCCACACCGGATGTGGTTGATAAATAAGGGTGATCGGACTGTCGTCCCCTAGCGAGTCCTGAGGGCGCTCGCACACAACAACCATATGGCTCACTGCATCACCATTACTCGCGTAGTTAATATGCCAGCCCACAGTGCATTAACCCACTCTGCCTCGCCGCTCCACTATCTTGCTCCGTCGGTTTTTGTTCAAATGGCTTTCTCTCTAGAGCATTCATCTAGTTCATGTGCTTTCTGCTCGCCTTCCCCAGTTCGAGGTGTTTTTCCAGTTGAATGCATAGAGCCGAGTGTGCGCACCCAAAACAGACGTCGCTGCAGCATTCTTGGCTGTCTGGAAATCCTACCAGGTCTTCACTTCACTCATATTTGTTTTTGTTTGAATTCCTATTTTGCAGATTTGTTGTGGCCCTCTTCAACCTCTATCTGCACCTCCTGCTTCCAGCAACCCACGCTTCACTCTGAGGAGATGCCTCGACTTCGGCATCGAATGAGGTGCAGGCGTGGGGCAACCAGAGGTCGCCCTCCCCGCCCTTGCCCTTCCATTAGTCCCACCTTGGGCTCCTCTGCGGAAGATGACTGTAGCGGCCTCCACTCAGAGTCCAGAAGGTAGAGACTTCATTTTTTGCATTCGGGAGGCTCCTCCTCTGTTCTGCCCGAGCTCCATCCCCCGTCTGTCCCTCCTCCGTCCTCTGCCCCTGTCATGCATGAGCCTACCAACCCAACTCTCTGCCAGACCTCTCAACGCGCTGAATTTCACTTCAATTGCACCTTTGACAAGCCTGTCCTCACTGCGGTTGTCACCATTTCTGTCTCTGAAAGTTCTGCTACCCTTGGCCCTGCTACTGTCCCCCTCTCTGCCACCATCGCGTCACGCCCTCAGCCTTCTCAGGTTGATAGTGATGTGCCTGTTCCTAATGCGCCCCTTGGCATAGGGAAGCCCATCTCTGAAAGTGACAAAGTGCAGGAGGGCATCTTTTGCAAAGACAGCGCTCAACTTCAGGATAATGTAGAGCGGGAAGAGGAGTTTGGATGCAGAATAGTGGAAGAGACGGAATCTCCAATTCCGACTCAATGATTTCGAACTCCTACAACCTTCAATGGTCCAGATTTCCACTTTCGTTAGATATTCTAGGTTTTTGCTGCTTTCATCAGTTGTACAAGCTGCATGTTTCTTTAGTTCTAAGTCTTTCAGTAACTTAATATGTATGCTCTGTATACCGGTTTCCCTATCAAGGGCAGTAAACTGTCACTCTCTAGAGCTGGTTTCCCATTCTGGGCGGCTCAATATTTTGTGTAAATCCATGGACATCAAGCCCAGTTCTCAGGCTCACACAGCTAAGACTAGTGTAGTTTTGTACTTTTATGTTTTATAAATAGAATTAGTTTTACCGAGAAAAATATATATATATAAAATTCTTATATAATAATTAGATGAATGGTAGAGATTTAACTTCCATATAATATTCATAGTATTATATTATTTATTATTATCCAATACTATTTCACTGCTAAGTCTATAAAGACATACATACTCCCTTGATTTTGAACATGTGATTTTTTAAGAGGAAACACATGCTCTTAACCATTAGGCCTTTATATATAAATTAAAAAGTGTTTATTGTATTATTAATAATAATGTTTTTTTATCTTTTTAATTAAATTGATTAATTAAAAAAAGTATCATATAAATATAAATAAGTGTCACAAGAAAGTCTGAGTTAAAGTATGGTTAAAGGTGTTGATGTTTATTATGAATTGAATTTTTTACCAACCAATTAATTTAACAATATTCAAATATTCCTCTTACACCAAAAATTAATTCATGATATTTTTTTTAACATTTAATAGAAATATATCACTGAAGTGGAAACAATTTTACATATGCATAAGTGAAACTTTTAATAAAAATTTTATAAAAAATTTTAAACATACATTTAATAATTTTTCATGATATAAGTGTAAGTAAATGTATTTTAATATTTAGGGCTAAAGTATATCCTAAAACTTCTTCTTCTTGGCTACCACATTTGTCTTCCTTAGAATTAAGAAAACAAGTGATAATCCAATAATGTAATATAACATAACACCCAAAAAAATAAATATAGTTTAACATCGTGAATTAATATATTCCACTTTATCATAAAATAAACTTAAATCTTAAATTCTAATATAATGATAAACGTAAATCTTATATTTTAATATAATAATGGAGTTTGAGATTTATTATGATGACATATTATGTGGCCCATCGTATATATCATATAATCATCTTAAATAGTACTATCATGCCTTCATGACATATGTAAATATTTAGTACAGTGGCATATATCCATTTTAAATTTTGATCTACTAGACACCAAGAGGGATCAAATATATGTTATTTTAACTTTTGATTTATTAGACACCAAGAAAGATCAAATATATGCCATTTTAACTTTTGATCAACCAACCATTTTAACTTTTAATCTACCAAACCCGAAAAGGGACCAAATATATGTCATTTTAACTTTTGATCTATCAAACATCAAGAGAGACCAAATCTATCAAGATGGAAACATGTTTTTGAGTACACAACTTAATGAAAAGTTTACACTTTAAAAGGTTTAATCCCTCTAGACATTTGGTAGATCTAGAGTTAAGATGGTTCTATGTTGGTTTTGAGCAACACACTAATAAAACCGTTTAACTATAATGTTTTAATTTTATTTCACCATAAGTCTCTCTTCCATTTTATTAATATTTTTTAAATATTAAAATATTAAATATGTAAATTCCCCTCCACATACCTTGAATTAAGACCCTATTAATAGAATAAGACACACACACACACACATATATAATATGGATGTTAAAATTTTTGTTTTTTAAATATTTTCTAGATGTTATATATGGACTCCCTATTAAAAATGTAATAAATTACATATATTTCTTGATCAATGTTTTTACACCTTAAAAAATTATTTTTATGTTGATTAAGTCAATAGAAAATTATTTACCAAACAACAAGAAATTACCAAGTGGTCTTGATCATGCGGAAAAAGTCATATGCACGAGGAATTTGAAGGTATTTCTACTTCAAATCACAACCACATGTAGTTGGAGCCTCTTAACCACATGCACAAGCCCGCATGAGTATAGTTGGGGTAGAGCATGGGAAAACAAAATGTTTTCTTACTCAGTGCCTACTCAATATTCTTCCAATATTTAATCACCATTAGTAAGATCTGCTCAAACCATGAAAAGTCTCAAAAACACCTCAGCAATAGTTGTTCACCTCAAAAAACCTTCTTTATCTAGACATCCATGGCATCTCATAACATGGGCTTCTTCAAATCATTGTGTAGCTTCATTGTAGTTGAACTTCAGATGACAACCTTGAAACAATGTTCCATACACCTGTAAGTACCATGAACATGAATATCTCTACAATCGACAAGATGACCAAACCACTGCATTGATAATGAGGAATCAATGGACCAACCACCTCTGGATGAACTCACCTCTAGTAGACCATCAAAAATTTGCATCATGAGAGCCACTACAAGAAAGTTGACATCGATACCAACCAACAACACTACATCACAATATCGATGCCAACAATCCTTTCTAAAAACCAATGAGTCATGATGGATATTTGACCACCTTTAAAAAAAACTTAACTGTGAAGATAATTTGCTTGCTTGTAGGTACTCTCATCTAGCTGAAAAACCCTTGGCAGCCAATTTTAGTGATTCTAGCAAAGGTAGAAACCACTTCTAATGAAATTTCAATCCCCTATTACATTGAGAAATGAGGCGTTCTAAAGCTCCTATCATGAATAGTATTTGGAAAGAACTATCTTGTTTCATCTCCATATCAACTAATATGCATTAGTGTTTTCCAATTGTGCTCTTGTGGTAAATATTCTAATTTTGGGAAAGACTTAACTAAATACCATGTTGTAAATACCATGACCTAGTATAAAATCCTTGAATATGGCCACAGATGAGTGTAGTGCAAGTTGCAAAATGTTTTTTTCCTCGTCACTACACGTTTCTACTAATTCCTACAAAGTTGAAATATAATTTTGTGAATCAAAAAGTAGCTAAGTTTCAATATCTGCTATTTGGACCCTTTCATTGAGTAAAAAAATCATCAATAGAAAGTTCCTTATCCAGTTCCTCTAACATTTCCCACTTTGGTTCTTTGTTTTCTTTGACATATTGGTTGCCTTCTTTTGGTTTTATCTTGGCTTGTTGTTTTTATTTCTTCAAATATTTTCTTCTTTCAAAGTTCTTAGGCTTTTATTAGGTTTGTCCACCAAAAATGTATTCACTTGCATTGTTTTCAAAAACAGTTTCTTTAACATTATGATGAACCGACCCTGCTCACTAGCCTCACCAACCATATTGGGAGACCCCTGACCAACCATATTGGGATACCATATAGATTAACTGACCTTGCAAGACATATCAAGGATAGAGACAGAACTTGAATCACTGCTAATGATAATAAGCAAGAAAAACTCCACCAATACATAATTACATATATAAAGTATCTTGCATAATTATTTACATATACAAACTTTTCTATCTACTTTAATATCAAAAGATATTGGGTGCGTAGGGGGTCACAGGGCTCTGCATGGGTCCTATTTTTTTTATATTTATGCAGACCCAATAATACGTGGGTGGACCAAAGGATGGTAGAGGACCTACTAATGGTTTTTTGCATGTGTTTTGTACATGGTTTTTGGCATGATGGTTTTATTCCCATAGTATTTTGTAGATCAGGACAACGAAACTGCAGTTATGTTCTAATCAAGGGTTAGTGGATTGGAATTTATGAATGCTTATATATATATATATATATATATATATATATATATATATATATATATATATATATATATATATATACAGTAACATTGAAAAGAATATAGTCCACGTGGTGTAGAGCACTCGGTGATGAAGTGCACTGTTAAGGAATTCACCCGATTCAAAACTTGTGAGTGATTATGATTAGTTTAATTTTTCTGTACAAAATTAAAACCTAGAAAAAATAAAAATAAAAACAAAATCAAATGCACAAACAGTTACAACAATACACCTTCCAAACCCTGCCCTCTTTAAATTTATGCTTCCCTTATAACCATGTGGCATCTTGGGACAATGAGATCCCTCGTAAAGCAAACTACAATTATATCATTATCATATTCTTTGATCTCTAAATTCATGATGTGAATGCTTTGGTACGTCTGTAAGCAATAGATTAATATCATATCAATATCATATTCTTTAATATCAAAATTTATTTTTTATAATTTGGGGCTACCATATATTTTACGAAAACTCCTTTGACAAGTTGTAAAGGGTGTATTTAATAGCTCCATTGATATTTTTTGTGTCCATCTATGGATACCAATAGTTTTCCTTTTATTTTAATAGCATAGTTGTGATATCAAGTATCTAAATACTTAGAGTAGTTCTATCCCAATTATAGAGTGGAGCTTTCTTTTCAAAAACAGTTTTTTCAACAAGGATCTGAATACTTAGAGTAGTTCTATCCCAATTATAGAGTGGAGTGTTTTTTTTCAAAAAAAGTTTTTTCAACAGTATAATGAACCGACCCTATTGACTAACCTCACCAATCATATTAGGAGACCATATAGATGAACTGAGCTTGCAAGAGAAATCAATACTATAGATAGAACTGGAATTACTGCTAATGAGAATAAGCCAAGAAAACTGAACCAATACATAATTAAGTATACAAAGTATCTTCGAGAAGTACACAAACAATTATAATAAGACGCCTTCCAAAACCTGCGCTCTTTAGATTTCTGTTTCCTTTATTTCCCAAGAGAGATCTTTTTTGTTTATAAGAGAAGAAACACATAGTAGAAATCAACAGATAATGCCACGAGAGTATAAAGAAAGATATATTATTCTTAGTAAGAGATTCAATGCATATGGTGCAATATATGATGCAATGTTGACGCAGCCTGTTGCCCAAGGTTATCTCCTGGCACCAGCCCTCCGTAGTTAAGGACGTGGCATATTGGGACAATGAGATCCCTAGTAAACCAAACTGCTATTATATCATTATCATATGCTTTGATAAGAATTTAAATAACTACAAAATTCGTTCTTTTGTGGTTAACCTCGAAGGCACCCCGTAAGGGGTACGTAAAACTTCCCGAGTGTAGTTTTATTAATTCCATTAAATCAATAATAAACCACTTAAGCTTCAAATTTGTTCACGCAGTACTCTCGGCATATTATTTGGGAGTGGGCTAACCATTCGATGGAATGGCCTCGGGCTATGCGCCCCCGGCCACCGTCGTAGTTATCCGACGAATCCCTTCGACCCTCACGGGTCCCACACCCTCCTTGTCTCCATGCCCACAACGTTAACGTTAACATTAACCCATCTGGCGGTTTACCATTCCCGTAATAGCTAACATGTCAACGTTTTGCACACGAGCTGTCTACAGAACCCCAGCCAGTTTCAGCCATGAAGGGATGTAATTCAAATTTCAGCTCAAGCAAACCAATCAGAATTATGGCTACCACCAACCTCCCCTCTCACTGTTGCCACGCAAGTTCTATTTCAAATTACGACCGGTACCTATTAATTTAGTCGAATGAGCAGCTTGGTTATTTTTTCGGTCCATTCTGTCAAGTGTTTCTATCGAGCAGCAAAGCAGAGCAGAGCACTCCACAGCAAAGCAGCGCAGCAGAGCTCCATTTGGAAATTGTAAGTTCGCTTGCTTTGTATTTCAACTTCAAACTCTGTATCGTTGTATTAATGTTCTTTTATTTAATTTGCTTGTTGTTTCCACTACCTCCGTAAGGGGTATATCTTATTGGACCGTGTATCCATGTTTTTTATAATTTCAGGTCTATATCGCTTGTTCTATATCGCTTGCTCTGTATCTCAACTTCAAACTCTATATCGATGTATTAATGTTCTGTTGTTTAATTTTCTCATTGTTGCAGTAGCGGCAACAACGATTTTCCGCCACTGTAACGATACGTTTCCACCACTATAAATTTAAATTTATAGTGGCAGCAACTCATTGTTGCCGCTACTGCAACAGCGAGTTGTCACTCTTTGTGTTTCCGCCACTATAAATTTAAATTTTGAGCAGTGGCAGCAACACGTTGTTGCCACTACTACAACAATGTGTTGCCACCACTACTCAAAATTTAAATTTACAGTGGCGGAAGCACACAGTTACAGTGGTGGAAACTTTCTCAAACTTTGTATCACTGTATTAATGTTTTGTTGTTTAATTTGCTCATTGTTGCCACTACCTCCACAAGGGGTATATCTTGTTGGACCCTGTATCCTTGTTTTTTATAGTTTCATCTCTGTATCGCTTGCTCTATATTTCAACTTCAAACTTTGTATCGATGTATTAATGTTTTGTTGTTTAATTTGATCGTTGTTATAGTAGCGGAAATAGCGAGTTTCCACCACTGTAACCATGTGTTGCTACCGTTATAAATTTAAATTTACAGTGGCAGCAACACACGGTTACAGTGGCGGCAACTCGCTGTTACCGCTACTGCAACAACGAGTTGCCATTCTCTATGTTTCCGCCACTGTAAATTTAAATTTTGAGCACTAGCAGGTGAAAGAGTAAACAAAGGAAGGGGTTAGTTAATAGAGGCCATACCTGACTGCACTACTACTAGAGTGTTCCTGGCTGGCTTCATCCAATTAATGGGTTGGGTAGCACTCCATGCTCCTAGGTTTCAGGCAGTAGTAATTTCAGAGTAAGGTTGATCCATCATCCATCTATCCAGTGCTTATAAGATAAGTAGTATCGTGCCCGAATAACTAAGCGCTTCTTCATTCATCCAAGTGGTATAGGTAGAAATTTCTAGGTAGGGTAAATAGGCTGTTCGGAAACACTTAAGTAAAGGGAAGGGTGGGGTAAAGATTGATAATAGATGCCTCCTACCTGATGCCTGGCTCAATAGGTGATACGGGGTAAGGTCTCTAGGTGGGTGGGTAGATAAGAAAGATGTTTAGGAGAGACGTAAAGGCTATTCTCTGAGGTCTGTTTCCCTAGGGCAATATTTTCTGCTAATTCCTAACTATTCTTTGGGAGGGGAACGTTTGTCCAAAATATTCATATTGGTACCAACATCTGTTAACAAGTGTGATTCCAGGCAGGCCTGTGAATGCTATCTGGAAGGCAGTGGCTCCATGCCATAGAAAGTAAGTGAAAGTCTTGGTGATGTCCGTCCATCCAAAGGTAAGTCGTAAGGTCGGGTGGGTAGGTTTTCTATTCACACTAAAGGTAAAAGGGTAAGGTTGGATGGAGATTGAATGGTTGGAATCGGATTGAAAAAATATTGCCAACACTTATGGAACACCTCTAGATTATTGATTCGATGAGGATGTGTAAGCAGGCTTGACCATAAGGCCCGTTAGGGGCTCGACCGAGGTTACTAGGTCGAGGGAGAGGACCTTGTAGCTAGCTTCTCTTGCTCCCCACGCCTTTCACTCATGCCTTTCACTATCGCTGGATTCAATGGCGAGGTGGCTGGATGGAGCATTAGACAAGGACATAATTTGAGTAGTGTGCTCCTGCCGGGATACATTATGGGATGGGATCCCGAGAGGCTGGCCTTTCCCTTTTATAGAGATCGTGGTGTGGAAGAATTGCCAGATTGATTGGGAATTATGGTACATCAGAGAACCTCATTAGATTATGGGATGGGATGGACAGGCTTCAGACATATTATGCCTAGGACAACCATCACTTATCACTTTTCCAAAACCTTTAGCAGGCACGGAGTAGAACTTCTCGATTTTATATAGTGGCGACAACACGTTGTTGCCACTACTACAATACCGTGTTGTCGCCACTGCTCAAAATTTAAATTTACAGTGGTGGCAACACATGGTTACAGTGGCGGAAACTCGCTCAAATTCTGTATCACTGTATTAATGTTCTGTTGTTTAATTTGCTCATTTTTTCTGCTACCTCCGTAAGGGGTGTATCTTGTTGGACCCTTACCCCTGTTTTTTTTAATTTCAGCTCTGTATTGCTTGTTCTATATCGCTTGCTTTGTATTTCAACTTCAAACTTTGTATCGTTGTATTAATTTTCTGTTGTTTAATTTGCTCAATGTTGCAGTAGTGGCAACAACGAATTTCCACCACTGTAACTGTGTGTTTCTGCCACTGTAAATTTAAACTTACAGTGGTGGCAACTCGTTGTTGCCGCTACTGAAACAACGAGTTGCTACTCTCTGTGTTGTCGCCATTGTAAATTTAAATTTTGAGCAGTGGCAGTAACACACTATTGCCACTACGATATGTATGTTTCACTTGCTAACAAAATTTAAATTCTGATGGCGAAACATGGTTACGATTAACGTGCATATCGCACTCTGTATTTCAACTTCAAACTTTGTATCACTGTATTAATTTTCTGTTGTTTAATTTGCTCGATGTTGCAGTAGTGGCAACAATGAATTTCCAGCACTGTAACTGTGTGTTTCTGCCACTGTAAATTTAAATTTACAGTGGTGGAAACTTGTTGTTGCTGCTACTGAAACAAAGAGTTGCTGCTCTCTATGTTGTCACCATTGTAAATTTAAATTTTGAGCAGTGGCGGTAACACGCTATTGCCACTACGGTAATAGCATGTTGCTGCCACTGCTCAAAATTTAAATTTACAGTGGCAGCAACACATGGTTACAGTGGCGGCAACTCGTAGTTGCCGCTACTGCAACAATGAGTTGCCTCTCTCTGTGTTGTCACAACTTTAAATTTTGAGCAGTGGAAGCAACTCGTTGTTGCAGTGGTGGAAATAACGAGTTGTCATCACTATAACAGTGTGTTGCCGCAACTGTAAATTTTAATTTTGTACAGTGGCGGCAATGGCGAGTTGCCACAACTGTATTAAAGGTATTTAATTAAATTATTTTCTTGTTTTGCAGATGGTTGAAAAATGGGTCCTTGTTATCCAAATATGGTGCCATCCAAACCCATGGAATGCACAGACAAGGTTCATGCTTCATAACGAAGCCCTGAGCCAAGTCTATCAAAATAGTAGAAAAATACCCGGGATTACAATGAACAATGAGGCATACTATCATGCATTGATATAGGGCCTCACGACTGCATGGAGTTATGGTGCAAATGACATAGTCATTTACACTAACTCTGAGCTAATCATCAACCAGATAAATGGCACCTTCCAAGTTATAAGACCTAACCTAAAGACCCTACACTAGCAAGAAAAATCCATTGCTACACAATTCCACGGTTTTGAGATTATGTACCAATCTGATCTCCAAAGGGTCTATGATTCAATACTTTCTAAAGCAACATCCAAAGGACATGGATGTGGTAGATTTGTGGAGCCAACATGTGCTCCAATTATTATTGATAGGCATTGTTATAGATTGCCTATTAATGAAGGGATTGTTGCTTTGATTGGGGTTGGGGTTATTATGGGGGGGGGGGGGGGGCATAATATTATTGTGTTCATCTCTTTTGAGATAGATTGGAGCAACCTGATCTCGATCATTTTTGTATGAGTTGTTTTTTATAGATGGCCTCACTATTTTTTGGTCTTATGTCCCAACAAATGTATGTAGAAAATGTATTTTTCAGTAATACTATTAATGGAATTACATTTTTAATACAGTTTAGTTATGTCATTAGATTATGTGATGGATGATTTTATTTTATGTATTTATGAAAATCATTGTTTAATTTCTTTTCAGTTTATATATTGTAAAATTAATTTGGGATTGTATGTCGTTTAATAAGTTTTAGGTGGTGCTCATAATTATATAACTCTAAATGCAAGATTTATGAAGTGCAACAAATTCTTATCAAATTAATATGTTAACATTATACTTCTCAATGATTATGTAAGTAGAATCATATTTGAAATTTATCTTTTGAAAAATAAATTTCATATTTATTTCCATAAAAGTAGAAGTGAGTTACTATTTTTAATTAAAACTATATCTCATACCAAGGATGACTATTTTTAATTTAAACTATATCTCATACCAAGGATGAATATTTTTAGTTAAAACTATATCTCATACCAAGGATGAATATCTCTCATAAGAAGCTTCCTTGAGGCTATAACAAACCTCATCAACAATTTTAAAGTCAATTTTTTTTTACAATATAAATAAACATAGATATAAATTTATCTTTTGAACAGTAAATTTCATATTTATTTCCATACAAGTATAAGTGAGTTACTATTTTTAATTAAAACTATATCTCATACCAAGGATGACTATTTTTAGTTAAAACTATATCTCATACCAGGGATGATTATTTTTAGTTAAAACTATATCTCATACCAAGGATGAATATATCTCAGAAGAAGCTACCTTGATGCTATAACAAACCTCATCAACAATTTTAAAATCATATATCGATACTACTCAAAAGTCTTTTTGTAGGGTGTCATTGAGGAAAAAAAAATCCTATAGCTTCATAACTTAAAAACATTGTTTTGCCAACCTGGTAGAATTGATATACTTTGAATGACATTATTTGGCATATTTCACCATTTAACATGGTCATGTTATAACATGTTTATGTAATTTTTATAGGACCAAAGCATGGCAGTTTGTTGAAAGAAATAAACTTGCGAATGATAGTTTCACAATTGAAGGATAGGTTTACTTTGACACTTCTTGATGTCATTAGAAAGGATATTGTGCATCCTTTTTCAATTTTTTTAAAACCTTTTATATGTCATTAGATTATGTGATGGATGTTTTTATTATGCCTTTTATTCTGGAAGTCAAATTCCAATACACCTTCATAATTCCAACTTCTATGAACATTGGAAAATTCATTATCCATGAGCAGCACATGGTCCCATAATTTATACAAGCCTCTTTTTTTACTATAATGAGCTCTAATTCTTATGTGAAATTATGAAATTCATTAGGAAATTATGTGAGATACCCTTGGTTACAAGCCAACCAAGATAGATTATATATCAATAATTATGTTTCCTTTATACATACATGGTTAAATGCAAGCAAATGTGACATCTTAGACTTTTGCAATCCATAGATCCAACCTCATTTAAGGGGCAGAAATGTATAAATACCCAAACCAATAATCCAATTGTTGTGAATTTATCCATCATCAACATCTACAGCCACAAGGCCAGGTGTTTTCAAATGGAGCATGTTTTGACATCCATGATAGAAACAACAGTTTAGCCTGCAAATAGAAAAAATAATATGAAGAACTTGCAAATCAATGAAGTTATCTTGACAACCCAACTCTTTAGCATTGTTATGTACTGAGAATAGAACCCACACAAGTACCAATGCAAGTGAATAATTCCAAGGGATATGCTTTGAAAAGCATTAAGGTATATATGATTTTATGATTTGAATGAATTGAAAAGTTAGCTTCACATCGAGTTGTAAAGGGGAACATCCATCCCCATCATAACATGTTTATATGAAATCGAGCCATACAAAGACTATTGATATCAAGATTGACGGTATGTTGTTTTCAGAATCTCATATAAACTTTGCCTAAAGTTTTAATAAAAATCCAATATTTTGATTATGAAAAAATGCACATGTGGTGTTAGTAGATAGGTCAACAATTTCATAATGGAATGCATTGTTACAACATTAACTCTTTATTTTCACATCTTACCAAGCATATTGACACATATTTATATATTGTAATTTTAATTTTTTAAAAATTAAAGTAGCTTCAATATCCTATTTCCAAGCTATGTTTTAAAAAGCTTGAATATCTATTTCCTGACCCCTTGCGGCAACACATGTCTGCATATGGGCACCGCCATAAATAACCCATCCCCATTATTAATTTATCACTATACCCATTACCCCAACTCTTCCATTGCGCCATTTTCTCATATTTAATTTCTTGCAAATCGCTAACACAACCAGAGCCACTCTAAACTCTGGTTAGAGATGGGAGGTGCAAGAGTATGCCATAAAAGTGCCAAATAATTGTTAGACGCATATCCACCCGTTAAAAAAAAATTTGAACAAGCTGGTTGGATAGATTATATTCGCAGGTTTCGGGGGCATGACAATGACATAGCCCTAGAATTCGCCATGCATTATAGGGAGGGTAGATCAGAGGTAGCGGGGATAGTGGTGCATGCGATAGAAGAGGCGATTGTTGAAGTGTCAGGGTTACTCCAAATGGGAGAAAAGTGGTTTGCACCCCGAAAACCCGAACCTGATATTGTAAGGAATTTCCTTGAGGTAGGTGAACGACTGATCAAGAGTGGCTCAGAATATGAGAGGAAGTCATTACCAGAACCCTAGTTGGATGATGAATTCCTTGTCTAGAGATTTTTCACTTGTGAAGGAAGGTATGTGGTTATTTATTATGAGCACCTCCGCTTGTTAGACCACCTGCGTCATGGCAGGTTGCTTAAAATGCCTTTCTTTCTTGCAAAAACCCTAGACCAAATGGCCCGAGGTGTGCAAAAATCAAAGCAGCCACTCGAAATCCTTTCCCACTAATGCCTTGTTAAAATTCTGGTGGTTAATGCACTACAAAAGGAAGGGAGAACTTGGGATGAAGTAGTTGGAAGGCCATTGCATGTTGAAGCTGCGACTCCACCCAATTACCTCTAAGCTGCAACTCCGCGCCATGCGCTCTTAGTGGAAACTCCACCGCATGCCCTCTTAGTGGCAACTCCACCCCATGACTCCTCAGCGGCAACTCCACCCCATGACCCCTCAGCGGCAACTCCACCCCATGACCCCTTAGCGGAAACTCCACCCCATCACCTCCCACCTGCAGAAATTCCCACAGAACCTTTCCATATGGCAACTGAGCCACCATGTGTTCAAAATAGGAGGGTTTCTAGGGTTTCTGCTGCTAAAGCTGCACATAAAGGAGATGGCCAAGATGATGATGAAGAAGTAAAAATATTGGGGAATAAAAATAGGACCAGAAGATTGAAAGGATACAGGAAATTCCCAACAGTAGAGCCAAAAGCCCAGAAGAATAGGCGAAAGAGAGGTCATTATGCTCTAGTTCCTCAAACCGTCCCCGTTGTTACAAAACAAGGATGCATGGAAGAAGGATTAGGCCAACTTGCTGACACAAAAGAACAAGTTGATAAGCTTCCCTCTCTTGATTATGACTATGAATACATAGTAGGACTAAGCGAATTGTACTGCTCGGGTGGCCTTATCTCAATCCAAATGTTGTATGCAAATGAAGAGGAGTACCAGCAATTGTGTAGGGAAAAAGTGTTGGGCCAACCAATTGCACAACCCAAATTTTTTGGGGATGATCAGGAGGACCAACCAGCTACACAACCAAAATTGTATGGTGATGATCAGGAGGACCAACCAACTGAACCACCATAATTGAGAAAGAAGCACATTGCAAAAGTAAGTACCTGTAAACATCTTCCTCTGTATATTTCATTGTTAAAGAAGAATAGGACTCTCCAGATGAAAAATAGACAACTACAGATCAAAGTTAAAACCCTAACAGATGAGCTCAGAAAAAAAGAAACTTTTGATAGATTAGATTGCTTGGCCCAAGTTGCAGAGTCCATACCCACTGATGACATAGGTATTCCTTCTCCCAAGGTCCAACAAGATATACCCCTTTGAAAAAAACAAACTGATGGCATTGAAGTTGTAGAGTCCATACCCGTTGATGAAATAGGTATTCCTTCTCCCAGGTTCCAACAAGATATACCCCTTGGAAAAAAACAGATTGATGACATTGAAGTCACAGAGTCCCATACCAAAATAATAGTTGTCCAGACAGAGGAATAGGAATTACATATCAAAGATACAAAAGAAATGGGTATAGACACGGAGGAAAAAAAACTGGAACTGAAACTAAAAGAGGATCAGGAACTAGAGATCGAACTAACCAAAGACATTGGTGAGAAAAAGGATGATGAGGAACCTTACAGTGTGCACAAAAAATCACTTCTTGACCTTGCCAAGATATTTGAAGAAGAATATCAAAACAAAGTTTTATGGAGACATAAAAAAACAGTGGCTAAGTTGGAAAGGAGAGCGACCAAGTTGGAGAATGAGAAGCAAGAACTCGGACAGCTAATGGATGGTGTTCTTGCTTGCAAGGCTCCTTCAACCAATTACAACGTGTACTTGACTAAAAAATTCATGATATTTAAAAAGAATGCTATCATCCAAAATATCCCTCTCTGGGTTGAAAGCAGTTATTTTTTTCAAGGAGGCATATATGTCAATTTGCAATCAAGAGAAAGAATTGATCTTTGAACTGTACCAACATAATTTTTTGGTACCTTATAATACAAAATGGAATCCCAACTATGTTAAAGGGGATGTCTAGTTGAGGGCATTTGTATCGTATTTGATAAATTAGGCTAGTTGGTTGGATGATCTGAACATTTATTTGCATAATTACGAGAGCCTTCTGTGGGTTAGACGAGAACATCCCAAACCTGTGGAGGTGATAAAATAACATAAAAAATACATCAACTCTCGAAAATTAGTAGAGGTTATCTCCGAGAACAGAGAGATGACCATTTCATATTATGCACACCAGATTCAATTATTGGAAACTAAGGCACAGGGAACATGTAAAGCAAGGTGGGATAGCATGGGAAAATAACCCTCGAAACAAAGATCCATTTAACTACCTCAACTTAAATAAAAACTTAACAAGGGTTGCTCTATATATTATTGCTATGGGATAGCGTGGGAATCACTGGATAGGTCTTATATTTTACTATCCAATGACCTAGCTTCCAACAAGGGTATATAAAAAGAAATATATGCTGACAAGAAAAGAAGAATTTGATTGCTGGAATGTAATTATGGAGACAGGAAGGTATCTTCGTCCCGATGAACCAGGAAATAAATGTTATTGTATCAGCAATCTTCATGAATTTCCCCCTTCATTCATAGATTCAGATTGAGAGACTAGGTCACCATTGCTAACACACTAGCTCACAGTTGCTGACACACTGGCTCACCGTTGCTGCAACACTGGGTCAGAGTTGCTGCAACACTGGCTCACCGTTGTTCCAACTCATAGACAGTAAAGGCATTATATTTGATGTTGTAATATATAATTCTACAGTTTGTTTTGTTAGTTATAAAAAACTGGTAAAATTGTGTTTGACATGTTCAATTACAATTTCATTGCAGTTCCTCTAATAATTTTGTTACATTTCCATTGTTTTTATTCAAATTTATATATCAAATTATTGTTTGCGCACCAATATATGCAACTATGCAAACTGGCTCACAGTTTCTGACACACTGGGTCACCATTGCTGCAACTCATAGACAATAAAGGCATTATATTTGATGCTGTAATATATAACTCTCCAGGTTTTTTTGTTAGTTGTAAAAAATGGTAAAATTTTTCTTAACATGTTTAGTTACAATTTCATTGCAGTTCCTCTAATAATTTTGTTAGATTTTCATTATTTTTATTCGAATTTATATATTAGATTATTTTTTGCACACCAATATATGCAACTATGCAAACTGGCTCACAATTGTTGACACACTGGGTCACCATTGCTGCAACACTGGGTTAGAGTTGCTGCAACACTAGTTGAGGTAGCCTTGGCTAAATTTAACCCACATCTACACATATAAAATTATTTTCAAATTAAAACCTCAATAAATATCTGACAGGGTAATCTCATAAGAAAAAATTGTTTCTTTTTTTTATATCCTATGGTTATAAACCATGTACCAAAACCCATCCATGAAATTTGAATCAATATATTTAACCTTGGTTAAGTACCCATTTTTCAACCATCGTATATTCAAGCCCACGCTTAACATTTGATTCAAAACTTTGACTTTGGTTAAAATTACCAAAGATGCCAACAAATAACCATATAAACTTCTGGGCCCACATTTACCAATTTACCTTTATACCACAATTATATGCATTCACCAATAATATTTGCTGATCACGAATGACAATAAACATTAATATATTTTTGGACCCATAGCATATCTAATTTACCTATTCACCGTCCATCATTTATGAAATCTGACAGCTTCCACTTCATCACGCTCCAACTCAATGTTTCCTTCATCCAAGGATAGTCGCAACACTTCAATCTGATCATGCATAATCCAATGGATTTCACTTCCAAATAAGCCCGATCTTTAATGATTATTTTTCACGCGAAATGGGTGGTATTTAGGCACCACGTGTCAGCCCAAAACCACTATCACGTTCACACAGGAAATTACCACTTACCAAGTTGCACCCACGCGAAAACCATTTTTTGTTTTGCAAAAACCATTTTCCTTCCTCTGTGCTACTCCGATTTGTGTTTTATGTCTTCTATCCACGATTCCTTGCACAAGCTTAGATCACTGATATTTACAGAGAATGGATTCCATTCCATTGGTTCTTTCGCATAGAAACTATGAATTTGATTGAATTCAACCTCCTTTCTCAGTAAATAATCTTAGAATTAATGTTCATTACTGTCTCATATGTCACTTGGCAACAGTTCTATCTCCATCGTTTGCAATTACAGAAAATCCCTAAATGGCTATCCACAAAACATTAATACATTAAACTCATCACGCTTTGGACCTTAGTGTTCTTCATCAAATACTTACTTCACTATTTATTACACAAGAGAATGTGTAATTTCTCCTTGAAATTATTTTTATGATGTCAACTCCAATTGTAAAATACATCCAAGCAAATTTTATACCTCAATTTAGAAGTCCAAGAAATTTCTTTAACAACATCGATCCATTCTGTGATCGATGCTAATTTTCTCAATATTTACAAATCACACAGAATTCAATAAATGAATATTCACCCTCAAACCAAAAAATCTCTTAAAAATGTAGCTTGAATATAAAATGACAAAATTTCCCTTATTCCTGTCAATTTCACTTGCACACAATATACACTCAAAACAAAAACTCAGAAATTGAGTTTTCTGTATTAAAACCAATATTAACATAGGAATTCTTCCTCTGGCTTAATCTTCTGTATTAGTGGCCTTTTCTCTAAATTTCATGTAGGATTACAAACACAACTCCTATATATCTAAATCTTGAATTTCTCTCTACCTATTTACTATTTTTTATGACTTTGAGGCTTACAATTTATACAAAAGGTTCTGAAACTATTTTTGGTTTCAGTTCCTCCATCTTCTCAAAAAAATCCTAAATATCCTCTAAGTCCTCACTTGACTCAAATAATCCCTAAGGATCCTCTTTCATCCTAAAATCATGAACCAATTCTAATTTAGGATTTATAATTAATTCCTAAATCTCTCAATCCCTATGAGTTCTCAACTAGCCTAATTCTCTCATGTTCTCCAACATTCGAGAAAATTTACAAAATTCCTCACAATATTTAATTAATTCTCATTAAAATCACTCAAAACATCACATAAGAAACCAACTCCCTTGAAACCACAAAACCCCTAAGTCTATTAAATTACAAAGAGATTTCTTAGCCTAATGCTCCTGCATCAGATTATTTGAATTTTTATATCAGATTATTGTTTGCACACCAATATATGCAACTATGAAAACTGGCTCATAATTGCTGACACACTGGGTCACCATTGCTGCAACACTAGGTCAGAGTTGCTACAACACTAGCTCACCATTGTTGCAAGTCATAGACAGTAAAGGCATTATATTTGATGCTGTAATATATAACTCTCTAGTTTGTTTTGTTAGTTATAAAAACCTAGTAAAATTGTGTTTGACATGTTTAGTTACAATTTCATTGCAGTTCCTCTAATAATTTTGTTACATTTTCATTATTTTTATTCGAATTTATATATCATATTATTGTTTGCACACCATTATATGCAACTATGAAAACTAGCTCATAGTTGCTGACACACTGGGTCACCATTGTTGCAACACTGGGTCAGAGTTGCTGCAACACTGGCTCACCGTTGATGCAACTCATAGACAGTAAATGCATTGTATTTGATGTTGTAATTCATAACTCTCCAATTTGTTTTGTTAGTTTTAAAAAACTGGTAAAATTGTGTTTGACATGTTTAGTTAAATTTTCATTGTAGTTCGCCTAATAATTTTGTTACATTTCCATTATTTTTATTCAAATTTATATATCATATTATTGTTTGCACACCAATATATGCAACTATGCAAGTATGCAAAACCACTTGAAAGCTATCTCCCATGACTTACAAAACAGTCAATGTATTAAAAGAATGAGTGTAAATGCATGGAGTTATTTAATCACCTTAAATGAAAATTTCATCAAATTAGAGAAATCTCCAACCATATCCTCACCACCTATCAAACATACATGGACATAGTCAAAAAAACATTAATACATAAAATAAAGCTAATATAGGAATAAATATTAATATCAAATTCAAAACAAAGTCATGCACAAGAAACCTGGAAAAACATTCAATGTTGGCACAGGGTTGACCTCGCTTGTTGAGTTCTTCAAACTGAAACAATTCATCTTCACCTACAAGGATATTCAAGTCAATTTCAAATCTTGCGCTGTGTTGCCTTGTTTTTCTTCTCTTTTTGGGTCTTAGGAAACTCCTCTTCCTCTTCAAAGACAACTCAAAAGCACCCAATCCACACTTGAATTCATAATCCATAATATGAAGATTGTTGGCGTCATCCAACAATTTTTTAACTAAAGCAATCAACTGTTCAATCTTGGTCAAAGTAGCAGGAGGACTATTTCGAACTAGGTCTAAGTAGCCAAATAACTCCTCCTTGGCCATCTCATTTTCTTCAACATTTACATCAACATTGCGACTATCCATGGCAGTTGTGTTTTCATCTTCAAGAAGATCGGATACTGCCTTTATATTTATCTCAGGAGGGTCATTGTATGACTCAGTTGTGCTTTGATGATTTTGTAATTGGTTTGAAGCCATTGAACCAAAACACAACCAACCAACCTTTATGGCATGCTTGCATATGTTGCCATGAATAGACCATGGGCAATCACAAGTTATGAAATTTATACGATGACAAGTCACAAGAGATTGCTTATTATCTTTAGATTGACTCCTCACCCAAAAAGCATGAGACATTTGTGAATGAGGGCTACAATCACTATCTGGTATTATTTTTTCTTTTTTCATTAATAATTCCAACTGTTTCTCTTTCTTGTAATTATTTAAAAATCCTTCCTTTTTTAGAATTTCTTTAAATCGATAACAGGGTTCAACATTTTTTAGAAGAACATATACCAACCAATCCATCCTACGAGAACACTTATTTCTTTTATCAGATAGAAAGTTTGTCTTTAGGTAACAGTGATATGATTCCACAACATTGTTTTTCTCCTAATTTGCATGGGGAAAATCATGAAAACCTTTGACCCACATCCCTAATTGCATAAAATTTGGTTTAATGAAGATATTTCATCCATATTTCAAACCAAAAATAGAAATGTAAATTAAGAGTTTTTCAACCTAAAAATCTTGTCACCAACAACCCAATTCTTGTGGAAATAGTCTAGGAACTTTTCCTGATCAGCAAATTTGTTGAAGAAAGCATTAACTGCAGTGTTGAATTCAACATTGGAACAATAATTCATAATTAAACCCAAATCACTAAACATTTCTTTTGCTATTTCTGGATTAGTGGCCAATCGATTCACATTTTTTAGTCATGCTCGACGTACATGCCAAACACACAAGATAACATTGCACCTTGTGGTTCTCCTGCCACATTCAATTCATTTCAGGCATGTTATTTTTGTAATAAATACAAGTTGTACTATAAAATAAGAATATTGAAGTTACCTTAAAGCACCAATTTCAACCAATGCATCATCAACTATGAAAGCATTAACTTTTCAACTATGATCAACTTGTTGACACCTATGTATGAGCTAGGCTAACCATAGAAAAATGTCCTGTGATGTATTACGTGATTCCACAACCCATGCAACTGGCACCCCACTTTGTTTGTGATCAAACATGATGAGTTTGTGCAATTGATACTATCACATTCAAAATACATAGATCATAAACTTCAGATCATCAATCATTATTAATCAAGTTATTGTACTAGATCAATCATTCTTAATACACTCACCCCATACTTATTCATGTTGAATGTCGAATCCATGGCTATTAGGCTATTATTCGATAGCTTCACCATGGTCTCCAACATCCACTTCGTCTGAATTCCAATTATAAAAGGGACATCTCCACCATTGGGCTTTTGATAAAAGAAAAAATCATCTTGGTGTTTCCTATACCAAAGGTTCACACTCATCTCATCCTTCTTATGCAACTGATAATTTCCTTTCATTAGATGATTATATATGTTAACAACATTTTTTCTACACAAAAATAAATCCCTATCTTGAGCTGCAGCATCCATGTCCATATATTTTTTAACGTGCATTTTTCAAACAGAGTCAACTGGCACATCCAAAAAGAAACAACTCTCTACATATGAAACCATGTCCCTTGATAACTTTGGTTGATGCAGCACCCTAGCAGGACCCGAGGTATAATGTTGGCCATGACAAGGCAATCCTTGGCTATCTACATGCTCATACATGTTATATGTTATTATCGCAACCTCAGGGATTTGAACCATAATTTTTACAATGAAATGGCATTTGCATCCCCTCTTTTTCACAAATGAGTATTTTTTCTTCACTTTATCTTGTCCCCTTCTATCATCGGGGCCATATGAACAAGTATAGCTGCATAAAAAAGTTTGGAAACTCAATACATATGATTCCATGAAAATTGTTTGAGCACTATTCATACCAAGATATATACATAAGATTTTTAATTCAAACTTACACTTCATATACCAAGGAAGTAGTAGGCCTTGAGCCTGGGCATTTTCTTTATACCCGGGTGAAAGAACATGGAGCATTTGGGTTCATTTCCTCTCCTTTAATAAAGTCTCCAATTATAGTTGAAGGAATTTTTGCAATTTGATCTAAGGAGTCCATGTGTTTTCCTTGTACCAGAGACCAATCTAAATCCGACATAGCAAAGATGAGCTTTTCTTTAGGGTCTTGCAATGGAAGGGCAATTATTGATTCCCATTTCATTTGCATCACAATTTTTAAGTGAGTATCTGTTTAAGCGAGTTGTTGCAATGGTGGACTGGGCACAAAGGGGATTCTCACTTAAAAATACTCAGACATCGAATTAAAAAATAGACATTCAGTAAAAAAAACAGAAACAAACTGGTTTTTAGTAGTGGTCCTACGATTATCCATTTAAGCGATTTGCTGCAACGGGGATTCTCACTTAAAAATACACAGACATCGAATTGAAAAACATACTAAACCGGTTTTTAGTAGCTGTCCACAGACTCTCCCTTTCACTCAATCCTGCAACTTTCGTTCAATCGATTTTTTAGTAGCATCCCAGCGATGGCTGCCATTCTATCATATTCAATTGACACATCGGTTAAGGAGATGTTTGGCTTGATGACACGATCATTCCATGCCTCCCCCCCTGTCTTCTTTCAACTAGTTTTCACTGACCTATTTGCAGTGGGTGTGGGAAATTTGCATTCGTGGTCACTTTCATGCGTTGGTGGGTAGGAGGAAACGATAACAGCCCGTGGCTCCTAAATGGGCTCCTTCAACTGGAATGTTTCGTGGGACGGAGATGGAGACGGAGACGAGGAGATGGGTGGGGCCATGTTTTCCAGAGGGATTCGTGGGTTGCCGAGGGCACAAAACCCGAAGGCCATTCCATCGAATGATTAGCTTACTCCTATTATTTGTCGACTAGTCTCTGCGTATTTTTCCTGGTCAAATTTGCTCTAAATTAAGAGAGACGAACATGGGATGTGCTGGTCGGTAGGAATTTAAAATTAAAATCATTAATTTTGAAAGTGTTTTAGAAGACTAAATATATTTATAAATTAAAAACAAATTCTAAATAATAATAAAAAAATCAAAATTTTATTATTACTTCCAACCATCCATTATATATCACAGGATGACTTTCACGACGGGTCGGTATGAGTTGACAGTTTCGGTGAAGGGCCAGCGGACTAGCATGAATGTTGGATGATCATTTTCAGAGGAATTATTATTCTTTTCAAAGACGGTAAACTTTCCTCTCAATATCAGAGTTTGCTAAAAGTTGACACGCTTACCAAAATTTTCCCCTTTTTCTGCCGCAGAATCTTAAACAGCCCACCCGTCTCTGTATTTTCATGTAGAATTCATATCAACTAGGGTCCGTTTGACTTTAGTTGCCAAATCCTCTACGTGCATGTCTTAAAAAATGTAAGCACCGCCCCAAAGGAAGACATGTAGGGCTGCTCATGAGATTCTCGTCCAGGATCATGATTTTTGAGTGATATCAATGTGGACCCAACTCCCAATCAAATATTGTTTTGCATTAAATAAGCCAAACCCAAATACAATTGGTGGGAGAGATTAACTTGAAAATCTGCATCAAATGGAAATTCCATGGTCAATGCAAAGGACCTTGCCTCGATAGAATCATGTGATGATTAACTACTTGGATGAACTGATAACTATCTGGTCGAATAACATTCACTTTAGCAGTAGTAAGTTTATATGGATAACAGACATGATAGCATACAATGTTTGGAAAAACATAATCAAATTGTTTATGGTTTGGATGGCTTATAATTCGAAGCAGTGGCTAACAAACTTAGTTTTCGGTGAGCTGGTTGAGGTCACAGAATATTTTATATGTTGTAACCTGAATTGAAAAGTATTGCAGCTATTACACAAAAAAACAAATTATCACCTCAATCCATCATTCATATTAAAATTATTTTAATTTAAATATGTTTAAATTATTTTATTTAAAACATTTTACTCAATTAAATCATTATTTGATTGGTTTATAAACTTTCAAATTACAGTGAGATAAGATTAAAAAAAAAATCCTCAATTAAATATATATATATATAGACAAACTTTTAATTTACAATGATATAATGTCAATAAATTTTCCTTTTAAGTGTATTATGGTTCCACATTTCTATGTTAACCATAAAACCAAATATATATTAAAAATACTTTCTGATATATTTAACATAAGAAATTGTTGACACACACGATCTACCATAACAACAATGTCTCCATCCACCATATGGTTTTGTGAGTAATACTTCAAATCTAAAAGGACAATAGAGCCATATGCATTAAAGTTTTCAACAATTATCATGAAAAGGATTAGGTCAGGTTCCCTTTTAACAACACATGGAGGAGAAAAAGTTGAAGGACGACAAAGAAATTAGAGGGATCACTTGATTCTGGATTAATATAAGGGCTAACATGACTACAAGGGTTACCAAAAATAACAATGATGAGGGGCCTTGGATATAGACTCACATTTAAATGATCCACGACAATTTTATTTCTCCAGTACATTCTTTCCAATCATAACCTGACATTTTCAATATATTTATGATCTTCATCTCGCTACAGATATGAAATTTTAACTAGGTGAGTTAACAACTTCACTGCTGAAAGTGATTTATGAGGAAGTGAGGAACATATACTTCCTAGCACAATCAGAGAACACACATAATAAAATAATACACAATACTACATTAAATCCCATAATTTACTAATAAAATTATTTGAAATTTGTTAATGAAATAGCCAATTGATACTTGGAAAATGTTTTTTATGTTAATTTCAAGGAAGATTAATGCTTGTACAAAGTCACTCTGTGAATTTTTTAATTTATAAATAGATTTCCCAAAAAAAAATCATACCTGAAATTCAAAAGATTGATGCATATTTTATGTTTAGAGAATTCATTGGAATTTTATGACTTTAAATTAGTCATATTAGAGAAGAATACCATAGGAAAAACTATGGATTTTCCAAAATTGGAGTCAAAATTTTACATAACACAAAACCCCAATAGTAAATTGACTACTTTACCTCAAAATAAAATAAATATTTTTATATTTTATTTTATTTTAATTTTATGTTATTTTTATGTTTATTTGATTTGACCCAGTCAATGTAAAACAATACAATACATGATATTACAACATTTCTTTGATACTAGGTTGGAGAGCACCTCTCATTATAATCATTTTACCAGAAAAAAATATTCACTAATTACTTGAATATCATCCATCAAAATATTTTAACAAAACATTTCAATATTTTAAACATTCCTCCTTATTCCAAATCCTTAACCATCCTTAACTGTACATCTAAATAATTTGAACATTTCTTCTTTATTCATTCATTATCATAACCTCCAACAAACCCATGACACTCATTTGTAATCCGAATAAATAAAAGGTATCATTTTCATAATGTCCTTCACCTAAAACATATCTCAACTCTACTTAAAATCACCTCGGTCTCCATAAAATTTAACTCATGGGTGTGCTGTAAATTAGAAAAATATTTGAATAATATAGAATGAAATTAAAATATAATTAAATTAATATATATTAAAATACAGAAATAAAAAATTTATATGCAAAATAATAAATAAATAATTTACTTAAAATAATATTATTATAGAAAACCATGGATGTGGGTGATATAGATTCATTAAATTCCCTCCTAGATCTCCATGGCTCCCCCTACAAGGAGTCTCAATCCCTGCATCTAATGACATTCACTTGAGGTCAGTCTTAATGGCCCTATCATACCATTACTCCAGTGATCATTGTGGCCACCCTAGCTCCGTAGAGTATTAACTACCACCTTCCAAATGGCCTCACAATCCATTTACCCCTAAGCTATAGCTCGACTTCTCTTGCCCTCTCTCAAGCATACAATCCTCCAAGGTGGCGGAAGCTCTGCCCCACTCTAAACTCGACCCCACCGTTGTCCTCATGACATTTCCCTTAGTCATTTTCTCCTTCTCTATTTAGTTGCACTATATTGCAATCCTTTCTTCAGGTGCTCTCTATTACATTCCATTTTTTCAATAATCCTCCCATGAGGGTCCCTCCACGACCATGTCATCCAACCTCCTATTTATTAATATATATTTCCATCCCTCTATCCACCTCACTCCCAATCAATGGTTCGAGAATGAGATTGGCCTCGACATGGTAAACATGGAGGAGGTGGGCTTCCTCACATTCCTTGGTATGGCTTGGGCACAGAGAGATTTTATCCAAGCATATCTTGAAACACTAATTTCTGGAGCATCGATTTGTGGACGAAAATGCACAGGCTTCCAAGAACACCCTAGGTTTCCTTCTCTAAGACCAAGAATAAAACTCATTGGTGATGGAGGAGAAAATCTTGGACCTAGACCAATTCTAGAGTAACATCAACGCAACTCTCAGAGACATGGCATGCTCTCTCAACATCATTCTCCCTTCCCTATATTAGTGCAGATCACCTAGAATTAACATTGACAATCCCTCACAATCATCTACTCATAGGGTCAACATGTTGGTTCCATCTACTCATCATGCAAATTATCTTCCCTCCATGTTTATAGCTCTTGATAAGCATTAATGCAGTCAATACGACCTTCAAGCCATCCAGAGCCACCAGTTTGGTGATGAGAAGTACTATAACCCAAAATTTGTCGAGGAAGACTACTTTCACATGATGTCTCTTTTGGCAATCTTTTTTTCTAACATCAATCCATGGCCCATAGGCACTAACATATTTTTCATGCAAATTCTCATTGTACTTTGGACTTATATCATCTACAAATCTGAAGCTTACTCTTAAGAATTTTGGCTCACTAGTCAGAAAAATTTAATGAATGTATATTCCATGTAATACATAAACTTTAAGCTTAAAACAAAAAAATATTGAAAAAAAAAATGTTTCACCAAATCACACTAAAATCCATACTAACGTAGTGACTCATGACGATCCTTAAACTATTTAAACTACAATACTCACATTTACTAAAAACTTATTATTACAATACATTATTTAAAATATAACAAAATACAAAATGAAATTTTAATATTATTTTTAAAATGTTTGAATTTTGTATATATATTTTATTGATTAATACCATATTTTTTATTTAAACGTTTTAATGCTCAAAAATATTTTTGAAAAAACTATAAGTTTAAATCCAAAATAATAGAACATTTATATCAAATTAAAAATAAAATTCAAATCTAAAGAGAGAATATCCACACCTTGGCAAAAAAATTAAAAAAAATAGTTAATTGGTATTTTAATTTACTGTATAACATTAAAATTATATTAGTATTATTATTATTAAAAATGTGATTATGTTTTCTATTATTGTTACATTAAATAAATCAACTTAGTTACATCAACTAACATTGTTGGAAGAGAATCCATTAACTCATGTCTCCACATGAATTAATTACATTAATGGTTGTTTCCCTTTTCAATATAAGTACATTAATATTTTTAATGATTAGAGATCTTGATCTGATGATGTAGAATTAAAGATATTAGCATATTCTCATCATGTCCTCTATATCAATAGATAAAATTTTCACAAATAACTTTCTTACTTCTATAAATCCATCTCTAAACCATATTTATATTTTAGCATTTTCCGAATATAATTATAATTTTACTATACAAATTCTAAATTATCGCATATCAATATTAACTAAAAATGAAAGAGTGAAATATTTGAAAATTTGTTTGATATTCTCCTCTCTTACACATTTCATAATAAAAAGTACTAGGCATGTGGATCAAACTATGTAGATCTCAATTGGGGGATTTAGCTATAGGGGATATATATATATATGGTTTTAAGGTCAAACTCAAGTTTCACACCAAATTGGTATAAGAGATCATTTTGTTTGTTGGACAACGGACCCATCTTTACGAAGTGATTTGACTGTGATTTGACTACTAAAGTTTATGAAGGAATATATATAACCTACTACCCTTTGGTTTTGAGCATATAATCTCTTATAAAGAACAAATGCTCTTAACTATTAAGCCTACTCAAACGATAATATAACAACAATAACAATATAATTATTAATAGTAATAATTTAAATAATATTTAAAACATAATATTACTATTATTAATATTATTAATAATAATATTTTGACATATTAATAGTACCATTATTAATAATCTTAACATTGTTACAATAATATACTAATTATAATAAAAACACATTATTAATGTAATAATATTACTCTATTTATTAATTTATCTTAATACTAATATTAAGATTAATATTAACAACAATAATTTAATAAATTAATATTTGAAAAAAAAAAACCTACTTTTAATATTAAACATATCTCCATATCAACTTTTACTATAAAAAAATATAATTAACCATGATCACCTTCAACCAACAATCCACCATATTGAACATTATCAACCATGTGAAAGCATGACCAATCTTGAGTTGACATGGTGAATATATGTCCCATTATTGAGCACTTAACTGTGGTTAATTGTGGTTGGTCATACTATTAATGTTATTAACAATAACAATGTTAACCGTGTTAATAACAATATTAATATTAACAATATTTTTTGTTATTAATATTGTTATTAATGTTAGTGATGTTTTTATTAGTTAAGGAATGTTATTAGCACGGAAAATTTTAAAGATGGAAAATCATATTGAAGTTTAAAAATATTGGTGAATCTCACTAATCCCTAATATGCAAACTATAAAAATTTAATTGATGTAGTTGTAAATTTATTCAAACTTTTAATGATTTTATATATACTCTCTATATAATGCTGACGATTTTTAAGGTAAAATAATTTTATATTATAAAAATTGTGCAAATATTTTTTACAAAAAAATAGAAATTGGCGAATATTGTTTTTGGAAAAATCATGGAAAATTAGCCCACTTGTGAATATTAGCCCCTTAAATTTTCCATGGTTATTAATGTGTGTGTGATTTATTATTATTTTTTTGTAAATTTGGTGGGACCACACTATTTTCTATTTATAATTATAGGACAGGCTACAAAATATAAAATTCCAGGTTGTGGCCTAAACCTGCCCGTAGGAAACCAGGTCTGTTGGCCACCTGAAAGCATGAAAAGCATACCAAAATTGAAATTGTTTCATCCGTCTATAAGTCACATGAGCTATTTGTCCTACTACTACATTATCTACATACTTATGACATAAAGAGAGTTCATATACATTTAAAAAGTGCATAAAAAAGCCAAATACTGAAAACAACTAGCCATCTGATGAGGAAACTAGGGTTGGGTCCTCCATTGTAGACCCAGGCATATCAACTTGCTGCAGCTGCTGGAGCATCTTCTCCATACGGCCAACCTGATCATCCAATGCTAATGCGATCTGTTGCTCGATATTGAGTGATCTTGATATGCTGCAATTGATTTTGTATGTCCTGGAGCAGGTCCTGAAGGCGAGGTTCTATCTTTGGCGGGTCTGCCTTAGCATGGACTGGCGGAAAACTCTGCATAGATTTTTCTATAAGACATTTGACTATCCAGTATGTATGAATAGTCTGATTGAAAAGAGTAAGGCGGCCACCAGTCTCAGCTTCTGCTTCATTGTCTTCAGGATCAGTCTGTATATCCCTCTCCCAACCACGTATCTCTTGGCGAATAGTTGAAGAATTACCCATCACATAATTAGCTGCTAGAGTCTCCAAATGCTCCTGGTTGGTTTTACGACCACGTTTCTTAGGGACAGGCTTGAACTAGACCTTCTGTTTACCCTTAGCAGACTCAGACCCTGATCGTCTCTTCCCCATGGTTGTAGGAATCATATGAAGTAACACAAACAGGCAGGATGAAATAGTAAGGGAATGAGGAACAATATCAAAACCTCCCGTGCATACCCTTTGATCATATGTAACATTTCTATCTGAAGAGCAAAGAAAACGGAACCACAGAACCCAATTCGGTAACCAATGCAGAGAGACAAAATATCTGCTGGGAAAACAGAGGACCTTAAACCCCTTAACCCTGTTCCAAAAAAAATATCTGAAGAAAATGGTTCGAATAACAAGAAACAGAGTCGACCACATATAGGCGGTGGTGGCCGAGCACACTTGATAAGCGAGAACAGTACAAAAGGCAAACAGAGAATGGCGCCTTTGAAGCCTTTGAGCCCAATTCAGGAAGCTACGAGGATAAGCCGCATGTGTGCCCGAGGTACAGAGGGCCACAGACTCCAAAACCCAATTCCAAACATAATCCCGATTACCACTGGGTCTGACAGCAGGGAACAGAGATGACTGCGGGCGAAAGATAATTACCCAGCACTCAGAGACAGGACTAAAGACGAAAGGGGCTTGGGACGCCTTAAGAATATAAAACCCGACCCAACTGCCATCATAACAGAGCAAAACCATAATTGAACAGATTCGAAGCCTTCTCAAATTATCCTGGTAATTTCCTAGAACAGCTAGCAGTAGATAGGGCCCAAACCTACCCGGAATAATAGCAAGAGGGGAAGGCCAGGCGAGCATTATACAAGGGTCAGGGAAGCAGGGTTGAACTAGTTTTAAAATGGGTATAACAAAATAGGGAATCATTAACAAGACCGAGACATCCATAATATTCAATAACCGGAACCATACCGTGGCAAGTAGCAGAATGAATGCAGGTTGGGAAACAGATACATACCCTGACAAAGTTGAAAGGTTGACAGGTTGAGTTGCGCTCGGCTTCCTCCGCTACGGCCTCCAAGCGTTTGCATGGAAAAATAATTGCATGAATGAATGAAGGGAGGGAGAGAACCCACTTACCTTAACGAAAACCTTCCTTCGGCGCTCTGAGGAAACAACCTGGCCACACTACAAAAAAATCATGAGGATCCAAGTGATCACACACTTCATTGAGCTGGTTTTTCAGTGCTGCATTATGGTTTTTAATTACTAGGAGGACGAACAGACGCCAAGTTTCCACGGTTTATGTGCTCGCTGACACTTGTAAACCCCGATCGGCGGTGTGTGTGATTTATTATTATTATTTATAATTTTAATCGTATTTTTATTAATATTGATAATGTTTGTGCTATTAATGTTCAATGTTAATGTTAGTAATATTAATATTATTATTACTATTAATTATAATGTTATTAAAGTTATTAACAATAATAATCTTGTTAATATTAATACTTATTTTAACTTTAACAATAATAATCTTGCTAATATTAATACTTATTTTAATTTTTATTTAGTATATTTAGTATTATATAATATTTAAATGTTTTAATATTTAATTTTTAATATAAATTTTATAAAAAAAAATTAATATAAATTTGATATTACTTTAACTTTATATTGTTAGTGCTATAACTTAATAATTTTAAAGTTTGAAAAAAAAATTAACAACATCACAATGTGTTAGAAAAAAATGATGTGGCAATGTGATGAATGATAAACAATAATAAAATGTGATGAATAATAAACATTTTCATGATTTGACGAAGATTAAATGTCATCATATTGTGACGAAAGAAAATTTCATTACAATGTGACAATCACCAAATAATATCACAATGTCAAGAACAATGTCACGCGTTATAAAAATTAAACAATGTCATAATGTGTAAAATCACAAATTATCCTGAAATGTAATGAGAAATAAACATCTTCACCATGTGAAAAACAATATAATTATCATAAATTTAAATTTGTTTGCAATGTGATGAACAATAAACAACACTGCAATCTATTAAAAAAAATGGTGTTGCAATATGATGGAAAATAAACACCATTGCAGTGTACCAAAAAAAATCACCATTGCAATGTGATGAATAATATTTTTCATCATAATGTGACAAACAATCAATGTCATTGCAATGTCACAAACAAGAAATAATGTCACATGTGACAAACAATGTCATATCCTTAACAATATTCAACATTGACCCAATGTGGAGAATAAGAAATGATGTTGCAATGTGATGAAAAATAAATGTCATCACAATGTGGCCTATAATATAATTCTAATAACTTTAAAGTGGTTGGAATGTGATGAATAGAAAATGATGTGGAAATTTTATGAATAATAAACATCTTTGAAATGTGACAAATAATAAATTTCATTTCAATGTGATGAACAACAAACATCATTGCAATGTGACAACAATGCTACAATGTTATGAATAATCAACATCGTCACAATGCACAAAATAAAAAATGGCATCACAATGTGATGAAACATAAATATTTTCATGATGTGACCAACAAAATATATCATCAAAATGTTCCAAACAACATATAACATAAACTAATGGCATATGCATCATACTATGGATTGATGATGCCAAGGATCTGCCAAATTATTCTTCAGAAAATATTTTTTTTTAAACATCAAAGGTTACATAGTCATCCAATGGGATTGCAAGCTAATTGAAATAAAATAAAATAAAACCCTTCATATACATTCTATTTCCTCCACAATTTATATCTAAACTTTGGTTTTAATAGTACCATTTCAAAGACTTAACAACCGGATGGAATCATCCACCATACTATGTTCCAATGTTAAATTTTCCATGATGTAATAATTTCATTCCATTATAACTCCATTAGAAAGAACTGTTGGAAAGAGTACCAAAATGGTTTATTTGAATATGCATAAGTGCGATGTGTGTGCACTCATTTATAATGCTCCACCAAACCAAAATAATATCACACCTTGAGAAATATATTACACCAAGATAAAAATTTTCTTAATGACTAAGAGATGATTCATAATGGAAATAATTCACTCTCTCCTCCTATTACACTCATACATCCAATATTCTCTTCTTCTCCACATACTTACTAATTTATAAAAATCATTCTAAATGTAAAATAGGATCAATATCCATAATAAGTTGATAAGACCCATTATTTTAGTAACTATTTTGGAAAAATCAAAGCTAGTACTAATTTTTTATGCTAGCCTAATCCATAATATTCGATGGCAATGTTTCTAGAGTCAAACTGATTATTAAAAACTAAAAATCATTGCATGAGGAGTCAACCTTCCTCAAAAAAGTAATGTATAATAATGTTTATAAATGTTTGTTGATTATCTTGCATCAGATTCCCAATGAAAAAAATATTCATGGACTCCTATCTTGGATATCTTTAGCCATTTGTTGTAACTTGTCTTAAACTGAAATTATTCATGGTGACTCAAATTTCCTCTGGAATCCCATGATTCTCCATTAAAAAAATTATGTCTATTTTGGTATGCTCTTGGAAACCTAGCTCTGTCAATCCTTTTGGCTAATTTCTTCAGGAATTTATTTGGAAGGATCCAAACTTGTACAATCGAAACCATATTTCATGTGCATGAAACAAACATGTCATAATTAATTTGAAAAAAATTACTTATGGTTCCCAATGTACTTTCTTTATTTATCACTTCCTTTTCTTGTCCAAAATATTTGGAATTATGATTATCTTCATCTGTAATTTTTAGTTTTTCACACATTAACTTCCCACTAGGTTCCGAGGAAACCTTCTCCTTGACATTCTTTTTTTGTTCATTTATTAAAATATATTCATTCATGACCATTTCTGCCATGGATATGGTTGATCTCTATATTCTACCATAAAAATTTCATTGATTATCATATTCTCACATTCATTAAAGATATTTTTCTTTGATAAAAATAAGTGATTTACCTCAATTATTTCTTCACATTCCCTGCATGTTGCTTTATCCTTCAAAAAATATTTGTTATCCAACATTAACACCTGATTACTGCTTGCATCTTTTAATGGTAGAAGAGTATATAACCTCCCATCTTTATCAGAACTGTAAGTCTTTTGGCTTCCATTATGTGTAATTTCCTTCTCACATTTCCAAGGTCTTCCCAAAGAAATATGGCACACATCCATTGGAAAGACATCACACACAATTTCAACTTTATAACTTCCAATTTGAAATTATACCTTACATTACTCAGTAACCAAAACTTGATGAAATTTTTGTAACTAAGATACCTTATAAGGTGTAGGATGTGGTGTCTTCTTTAATTTTAACTTTTCTACCATTTCAATGGAGACTAAATTATCCGTTCTACCACGATAAATCAAAATTTTTCAACACTTACCTTTGGAGTTACACATAGTTCTAAAAAAATGCCTCATTTGAGAAATTTCTTTGCTCTTTTTTCCTGCTTGGATCAACACTCTTTTTAATACCAAAAATTCACCCTCCTCAGGGGAATTTACAACTAAAACTAAATCTCCACCATCCTCCTTTTCCTCTGCCACATGAGCACCCCATTGGGTTGCTAATCTATGTTCTGTACATTCCTAAGACATATGTCCTAATTTTCAAAAATTGCAACATCTGGTTTGATAATATCTTCCTCTGGCTCTACCTCTGGAAAATGATCTCCTCTCTCTTAAATCACTTTCTCTTGGTGTTTTAATGCTAGAAATTCCTTCTTCTTCCATTTGAGATTGAACTCCTTGTCTATGTATTTGTCCTTTATACTTTACAAGACTTCTTCCTCTACTTCTTAGTTTTTGTTTTTGAACACTCTTCTCTTTGGCTTTTAAAGTTACCTAATATGCATCTTCCATAGATTTAAAAGGCAAGAAATTAGTTTCATCTTAATCTCAAACCTTAAACTAGTAATGCACCTTCCGACTTTTTTATCATTCTCTTCTACATGTCCATCCCTAATGTTTAATTTGTAAAATTCCTCATTATATTCTTTGATAATCATGTTCCTTTGTTTAAGGTTCTGTAATTTCTTAAAATATTAATATGATAATCCTAAGGTAAAATTTACCTTTAAGTTTTACCACCAT
This sequence comes from Pinus albicaulis, assembly GCA_034641835.2. Taxonomy (NCBI): domain Eukaryota; kingdom Viridiplantae; phylum Streptophyta; class Pinopsida; order Pinales; family Pinaceae; genus Pinus; species Pinus albicaulis. The sequence continues at coordinate 370,937,552 of CM076569.1, read as the reverse complement.
CCTCTCTCAGTCTTTAATTTTCACTTTTCCTTTCCTCCTTCATTCAAGTTGCACCTTTTCCCACCATAGGGATGAATGTCCTTTAAGTCTAGTCACTACATACTTGAATTGCTTATCCTTGTCAAAATCCTCATAATCAAAGTATTTATCTAATGTATGTATCCAATCCATTAGCATTAGCATTTAAGTTACCATCATATAATGGTACTTTCATTTTTGGCCTAATAGACATCAATGTAAACATCTTCAAAATTTTCTCCTCTATTGTCTCCTCTACTTCTTCATCGCTCAAAACATTTTCTTCAACATCAATGACATCTCCCGTGTTATTTGCTCTTCTTTGTGCACCTTCCATGACTTCCATCCTCTATTGAAGTCTCCTCATGTCTGCCTGCAAAGCCACATTTTCTACAACCCTTCCCACTCGTGGTCCCCAATCTACTCCTCAAGTTGCTCCTCTTCGATCTCCCATAACTTTTGTCGCTACTTTGATACCAATTGATGCCAAATTTCTACCAAAGTATTCTTGAGAAAGAAATTTATGTGAAATACAAAAGTTTACATAGTCATCCAATGGGATTGCAATATGGTTTTAAAAAAAAATAAACTCTTTCATATCCATTCTATTTCCTCCACAATTGATAACTAAACTATGTTTTTAACAGTACCATTCGAATACTTAATCACTAGTTGGAATCATCCACCATACTACATTCATGTGTTTAATTTTCCATGATGTAATACTTTCATTCCATTATAAATCCATTCAAAAGAACTGTTAGAAAGAGTAGCAAAATGTTTGCTTCAAATATGCATACGTAGGATGTGTGTATATTCATTTATAGTACTCCACCAAAACAAAATAATATCACATCTTGAAAAATATATTACAACAAGATATTTTTTCCTCATTTACTAAGAGAGGATTCATAATGGAAATAATTAGCTTTCTTCTCCTCTTATACACATACTTCCAATCTTCTCTAGTTCTCCACATACTCAAAAATTTATAAAAATAATTATAAATCTAAAATAGGATCAAGATCCCTAATAAGTGGATAACACCCATTATTTTAGTAAATAATTTGGAAAAATCAAAACTAGGACTACTTTTTTTTTGTTAGCCTAATCAATAATATTCGATGATAATTTTTCTAGAGTCCAACTAATTATTACAAAATTAAAATCATTGCATGAGGAATCCAACTTCCTCAAAAAAAAATGTCCAATAATGTTTATAAAAGTTTGTCAAGGCTCCTGCATGAGTAAATCCTGATTGACATACATTAACATTGTTCTCGTTATCAAACATGTTCAACCATGGTAAATCATAGTCAACATTGTCAAATATGGATACAAATTCTCAATGTCTCAATAGTATCGTGGTCACAACATTCAACCATTACAAGATGGTCGACTATAGTCAACATAGTGAGTCCAAGTCATCACATCCAATACAATCAACCATAATCAACATATTAAACATATAAAACATGATCAACCATAATCAACATATCAAACATATAAAATATGATCAACCATAATCAATTATAGTCAACCATGTTCAACTATGTTTGAAAAAACTCAACAATGGTCAACCATGGTCACGATAATCAACCATGCCACCATGATTAGCCTTGGTTAACCACTTTATGAATCATAGTCAACATGATCAACCAAATTCATCTAATGTTAAACATTGTGAACTATGGTGAACCATGATCACCCATAATCAAACATACTTGACCATAGTCAACCATTGTCTTCCAAGCTCATCTGTGGTTGAACAAGGTGACCATGGTCATACATGGACACAAATTCCAATCATAGTCAACCAACTAAACAATGGTCAACCGTGGTTAACATGATTGATCATAATTGATGATTTTCAGTACTTGTCACTAATGTCTTACCATGGACACCAATGGTCAATTGTCATCAAGCCTTGGTCAACTATAGTCAAGCATTTTCATCAACCGTCATCAATCATTGTCAACCATGGTTGACCCTCTTATACTAGTCAACCATGGTCATCCACAGTCAATAATGTTCAACCTTAATCAACCTTAATCAACCATCATACACCATAGACAACCTAGTAAAACATGGTTCACTAAGCTTAAGTGTGATCAAACCATTTGCAATAATGGTCTCCATGGTCCACTTGCTTAATAGTGGTCACCCAAGGCAACATGGTTGAACATGGTCGACCATAGGCCACATAGAAATTATTGTCAACCAAGGTTCACCACAATCATTTATAGTAAACATTGAAAACCTTGATCAACCACATACATCCATAGTCAAATATATTTTGACCATATTCAACCATGTTTGACCAACTCAATTATCTTCAAACATGGCAAAACAAACTCAACCATGGTTACACATGGTCAAACTTTGCCAACACGGTCAAAGATTGTCACCCATGTTCAACGATATGCAACCTTAGTTACGTAAAGTCAACACACAGTCAACCATTATCAATCATAATCTATCATAGTAAACAATGAACCATGATCAAATTTGTTAAACCATGTTCAGCCATGGTCAACCATTGTCTACTAATCTTCCCAATGCACAAGGGCGCTTCAACTAGCACAACCACATTAGTAAATGTGATTGATATATTTAGTAATAAGCAACCATTGTGTGCTAATCTTCCCCACACACCTAGATCTAGCACAACCACATTACTAAATATAATTGATATATGGTAATATGTGACACTATCCACCTTTTATACACTAGTAAACATTATTTCTAATATGGTTGTGCCACTATATGTCTATTTCTATTTATTTATTCAGTAGAAAAAAACATTGTTTCTTATATTAAATAAAAGGTAGTACACATTCTAGAAATTGGTATACACTAAGCATGCATACATCTAGATTCTCCTAATCTAACAATATTTTATCTTCTTGATAAATACAAAATCCTTCCATTATTAATCTTTTGCGGAAAATTAATTGCAAACACATGTGAAGCATAAATAAAAACAATCGCACATAACACAATTATTTAATGGGAAAGGCTGAAGTTGAAAACCCCAAATATCATATATGATGTATCATGGAGATCATGTAACAATCTCATACAAAGCTTAGTACATCAAGCTCTCAGTACAATCAATCAGCACACACTAACATAGAAGAAATTTTCAAATCCATGCACCGATCTCTTCCCTCCTGCTAGTCTGCCTCCACTGTGCAATCCCTGCAGAAGAATAGCTCTGAATTAATTCGAATTACCCTTTCCTTGACTATGAAATCCTCATTGGAAACTTCAATGTGTGTGTGGTGTAACCAATGCATCACTATAGTCACAACAGATAGTACATCTTGCCCTTTCACCAATCTCTCCACTAGGTCTCCATTGGAACTGACCTGCACTATAGTTAACTGTTGTATTGTTCTGTTGATTAATGAGTTATTATTTGTGAATTAATTAACTAATTAATTCACTCCACTCTCATTAGAGTATCATTCAGTTAGACTAGATACAACTAGCTCAACTAAGTTTAACTCCATTAACTGAGTGAAACTAAATAACAAATCTATGAACTACTCTTCAAACTCTATCATAACTTTTCCACTTCAATTCTAACTGAGTCCTCCATGCATGAACCACCAGTAAACCCTAGGAAATGCGTAATTCCTTCAGCCCACTGATTTTCCAAATCTGTGCACTGAAACTAAGTGCTCCAAGAGAATAAGTTGATGTTTATTTTTGGATTATTATTAAGAGCTAATAATAATTGAAACTTCTATGTTTAGATCAACAATCTATAAATAGACTTCACCCAATATTCTAAAAATAGAATTTCATCTATTTTTCCAACTTGACCAGCCATCCACAAATAGCATCCTGCAACTTTTGAAATATGATTACCATGTTTAAAAATAGACTTGCACCAAAAATAGCCTATGGGCCCATTTAGTGAAGGCGAATCTTTTCACTAAGCTCGTCATCTTGTTGAATCTCAACACTCCCTCTCAACAAGAGAGGGATTATCCTTCACCCCAATCTTGCCTCTATGGTATTGAAATTTGCTCCTCCTGAGCGCCTTCGTCAAAATATCTACATCCTAATCCTTCGTAGGAATGTACTAAAGCAACATGATCTTCCGCTGCACAGAATCTTTGATATGATGATACCAGATATCAATATGTTTAGATCTATCATGAAACACAAGATTAATCAAGAGTTTAATGCAACTCTGATTATCATAATGTATCACTATAGGATCTAAATGTTTACCGAAAAAACCGACCAAGATCTTCCTCTTCTAGATAGCCTCACATGCAGCTTGACTTGTTGCCATGTATTCTTCTTCCGCTGAACTGAGTGCCACCGATCTTTGTTTCTTGCTGTACTAAGAAGCTATTGTAGATCCGATACTGAAAACCCCTCCTGATGTGCTCTTTCTGTCTGTTGGGCTGCTTGCCCAATCTACATCCATGAAGCCATGCAACTTCACCTCATCTGTCTATCTCTACCATAATCCATACTCATATGTGCCCTTGAGATATCTCAAAACATGCTTGCCTGCCTTCCAAAAGAGCTTTGTATGCTTAACCATTACTTGTGAAAGCTAGTTCACTGCATAGTATATTTCTGGTCTTATATTAACTAAATACATGAGCGAACCCACCAACAGTCGATAAACAGTGGCATCCACCACCTCTGCTGATGTAGCATCCTTTTTCCTCCAATTTCCTGGAAGAGGAGTGTTGATAGGCTTGCAACCTTGCATGCAAAACTTCTCCAGTATCTCTCGAGCATACCTGCTTTGGGACACAAACAGTTCACCTTCTCATTTCCATATTTCCAATCGAAGGAAATAATGAAGGAGGCCCAAGTCCTTCATCTCAAACTCCTTTGCAAGATCTGCCTTGCATGAGTGTATCAACTGCTCATCACCCGTTAGTATTAAATCATCAACATAAATAACAATGATTAAAACCTTACCCTCCACCTCAATTTGGTATAGGTTTTCATCCGCCTCACTCTTGGTGAGGCCAAGTTAGTGAAATAGTTGTTGGTCTAAGTGTACCAAGCACGTGGTGCTTGCTTCAGCCCATACAATGCTCTTTTGAGCCTACACACATGCGACTCGCTACTGAAGATATCAAATCCTTCAGGCTGCTCAATGTACACCTCTTCCTCAATGATCCCATTAAGGAACACAGTATTCACATCCATCTGATGAATTTGGCAACCCATCTACACTGAGAGAGCAAGGATGGTCCTTATGAAAGAATACCGTGTGACAGGTGCAAAGGTTTCTTCATAATCAATCCCCTTGATCTATGAGAACCCCCGGGCAACAAATCTTGCCTTATACTTCTCGACACTCCCATCAACAGCTTGCTTTACCTTGTATATCCATCCTGATCCTACAACTGATTTTCCCACTAGCCTTGGAATAATATCCCAAGCATTGTTTCTAAAAATGGAGTCATACTCCACCATGGCATCTACCCATGTGGGCTCCTGCACTTCTTCTTCAAAATAAGATGGCTGTGTCACAATACACTTGCTCATAAGAGTCATGTATCCAGTAAATCGGTCAGGTGACTGTCTTTATCTACGCTGTGATGTAGGCACTCCTACATTATGTGCCGCATCAAGCTTCAGTCTCTTACCTTCTGTGGCCCGCTTTCTCCCTTTTCTGATGTTTGGTTCTGCATGAGTGGACTAATCCACTCAATGAATCTCTTCCTATGGCTGATCCACATCTAGAGGCTCATATTTGGGAACAAGAAGTTCCTCCTCTGCATGCAAGTGTAGCTCCCTCTCAAGCGACAAATTCATGGCTTTCACCTCATTAAATTTTTTATCCCGTCGCACCATAGTCATTTGACTTTCTGGAAAATACACATGATAATTATGGGGTGTTTCTTTGTACCCCACAAATATCCCAACTTCTGCAGTTGGCTCCATCTTCTTCCTAGTGTCCTTTGTCACATGAATGTAAACAGATGACCCAAAAATCTTCAAATGAGAAATATCAGGCTTTTTCCTAGTAAAGGCTTCTTCAGGTGTACTCATGCCAAGTAATCTATGAGGACAACAGTTTTGCACATAAACCATAGTGTTACATTCTTCTACCCACAAGTGTATCAGTAGGCTCTGGTCATGCAACATCGCTTGTGCAGCACCCACAATTGTTCTGTTCTTCCTCTCTGTGACCCATTCTGCTGTGGGTTATGAGGCACTATGAGTTCTCTTTGAATTCCTCTTTTTCTATAGAATTCTTTGAATTCTCCTGAGATGTATTCACCACCATTATCTCTTTGTAGAGCTTTCACTTGCTTCCCTGACTCCTTCTCCACCAATGCTTTAACCTCACAGAACTTTGAGAATGTTTTGTTTTTCTTCTGCATGAAGAAGATCCAGCATATAAAAGAATAGTCATCAACAAATATAACATAAAACCTGTGTTTTTATGTTGAAGCAACTGAGAAAGGTCCACACACGTTTGCGTGAATTCTCTCCAGGATCACCGAAGCACGGTTCTCCTTCTCATGAAAGGTGGTCTTCACAAACTTACCCATAGTGCATCCCTTGCATTGATATGACTGCACAAGAGTAACCTTGGGAAGTATAGTAGAAATCTGCTGCAAAATCTTCAAAGTGCCATGGTGAAGATGGCCCAATCTCCTCTGCCATAATTCGCCCTCATCCCGGCTCACAGCTTCTTCTGCTTTTCCCACCATTGCAGCACAGGAATCTACCTCCAGCTTGTAGAGATTCTTAACTCGAATCCCTATCTTCTTGGTTTGAATCATTGTTTTATGTCGAAGGAAGGCTTTTCCTTCACTGAAAACACAATCATAACCTTTGTCTTCCAACATTGCGACCAAGACCAAGTTCTTCTTCAGACCTGGAACATGCATAACATCCTTCAACAAGAATGGATTACCAGACTCCCTCTCAAAGGTAATGGTCCCAATGCTAGTCGCACTATATCGACCATCGTCACCCATCTCTATATGCATTTGGAGGTCCTTCTCCTCCAAGTCACTAAACAACTCATTGTCTCCCGTCATATGGAAAGACGCACCACTATCAAGATACCACACTAATCCCATATAACTTGAAACCAACCATGCGATCAAGAGAAATCAAGTTCAAATTGTGAGGCTAAGGCCTCTCTAGCTGTAGCTCCAGCATCCTTCTTGTTCTTCTTCTTCTGTGGGCAGTTAGTGGCTAAATGCCCATGTTTGTGACAGTGAAAACACTTCGCCTTGGACAAATACTTCTTCTTGCCTTTAGCATCGGATTTTGAAGGAAATTTCTTCCCCTTCCCTTTCCTTGCTTTGGTAGCAAAAGCACAATTCTCTTCATATTAATTCTTCGATGAAGAGCCATCCTTGGTACCCTGCCTTATCTCCTCCTGCACAATATCCGACCAAAATCACTCCCATCCTGGCAGTTTCTCCCGTCCATTGACAGAGTCTTCATAGCTATGCCAACTCTTCAGAAGCCCAACGAGAGCCAAGCTCACCAAGTCTTCATCATCAATATTAATCCCCACACTTCCCAATTCATCCCTACAATGGACAAACTTCATGAGATATTTTGGAATACTGTCCCCCTTCTCCATTTTTATTTTTCTGAGCTTGTCTTTAACCGCCAACTTCCTCTGGTCGGTTCTGCTTTTGAACAAATCTGTCAAAGCCTTCCACATTAAGAGTGGAGTGGATTTCTCATGAAGGCTGGACACAATATGGTCCTTCACACCTTCCAACAAAATTCTTCTTGTCTTTTCTATCTTCTTTTGCCATGCGTCAATTAATGCAGCATCGCTAGATCCCATCTTAGGAACATCGCTATCGATGAACTCCTTCAGTCCATTATCCTCCAGAACCACCTCCATCCTGTCCTTCTAGGACATGGAATTCGATCTCCCATCAAGGGCATAGTCCAATCGCAACCCATTGAAAGACATTTCAATGTATACTCAAATTATGCACCAGGAATTTTATGAAGCAAATTCGAATTGTCCACCAGCACAAACTCAACAATTCTTCACAATTGCAATCTTCAAGAATTAACACTGCTCTAATACCATGTAGAAATTAGTATACACGAAGCAAGCATACATCCAGATTTTCTTGATCTAACAATATTTTATCTTCTTTCTAAATACATAATCCTTCCATTGTTAATCTTTTGCATAAAATTAATTGCAGACACATGTGAAGCATAAATAAAAACAATCGAACATAACACATTTTTTTAACTGGAAATCCTGAAGCTGAAAACCCCAACTATCATATATTATGTATCATGGATATCATGTAACAATCTCATACAAATTTTAGTACATCAAGCTCTTAGTACAATCAATCGTCACACACTCCACTAGTGTATCATTCAGTTAGACTAGATACAACTAGCTCAACTGAGCTTAACTCCATTAACTGAGTTAAGCTGAATAACAACTCCATGAACTACTCTTCCAGCTCTGTCATAACTTTGCCACTTCAGTTCTAATTGAGTCCTTCATGCATGAACCACCAGTAAACCCTAGGAATTGCGTAATTCCTTTAGCCCACTGATTTGCCAGATCTATGCACTGAAACTAAGTGCTCCAAGAGAATAAGTTGATGTTTATTGTTAGATTATTATTAAGAGCTAATAATAATCGACACTTCTATTTTTAGATCGACGATCTATAAACAAACTTCACCCAATATTCTAAAAATCGAATTTCATCTAATTTTCCAACTTGACCAAGCATCCACAAAAAGCATCCTGCAACTTTTGAAATATGATCACCATGTCTAAAAATAGACTTGCATCAAAAATAGCCTTCGGGCCCACTTGGTGAAGGCAACTCTTTTCACTAAGCTCATAATCTTGTTGAATCTCGACACACATGTCCTGGAACTTGCATTTCTTTTGCTAGCTTTACATGCCACTTGTTAGAAAATTATCAGAATACAAATTTTTCAAGAGAGTTTATCTTGCTAAAAATGCTTCAATAAAACACTAACAAACTTATGCTAATGATTTTGAATTCTTCTACTCATCTACTATCGCTAACAATGCCACTTGGCTCTTTCTCTATCGCTTCATTCTCTATTCCATTGCCCTGTTGCACTTTGTGTTCCTTCATTCTCTTATGAATAGTCGATGGTACTTGCATTTATCAACAATCCACTATCGTAAGTAGAGAAATAAAACATACATTTATCCCTATCAATACCTCTTTTCGAAAGTAAATTAGTTGACCCATTATGTTCTATGTATAAATGATCAAAGCTCACATTTTGAAAAGTCTTTAACAAAGCTTTGATGTGAGCCATCCAATTATTTAGAATATGCGGGTTAAAATCATTACTACCCATCACCCAATTAATGATTCCTTTTGCATGCAGAAAATTTGGATATAGTCAACACGTAGCGCTTGGCAGCACACAAACCACCTCATAATGCAATAATTTCAACTCTCTTGTTTGTCCCCCTTCCTTTCCCTTCCAAAGCAAACGTATTTATCCTTTTCTAAATAAATAACAGAACCACATCAACATGCTCTATTAACACTTGTACCATAAAAAAATCACACAGAGAAAGATTTCCAAATTTCCTTAGATATGAAGACTCGTATCCTTTGTTATTATGTATCTTTTAATCCGTTGTTTACTTATCTGTCTTTTTTCACGCCTTAGTTGAACATACACATTTGTACGTAGCACGCACCTTATAATCATTTTGGTTGGGCAACAAAATGAGAAACTGTATCTAGTTGGACCGGGTAATAAAGTATTGCTCCGAAACGAACGTGGTTGTCAAAGCCTTTCGAAATCATGAGAAGTGCGTAACACACGTACCAATTATTTGGAAAACTCCGGACAGACAGATACTTCCAACCAATATTTCTCCAATATACTTAAAGAAAACAAATAAATGGAGAAACAGAGATGCTATCAGTCTGATTATTTTGTTGGTACGAAGAACAATCTACCCTTGGACGGCTGAAGCGTAACAAGCTTCCTACTTCTAGGAAAGCAACAAATTGATCCAGGCAATTACCAGTCTAGCCAGCCCCCTGGCCCGTGAATCAAGCACAGAATCGGAAATTTTAAAATTGGAAATCTGAAATGTTAAAATTGCAGTCTGGTTCTCTGTCGACGCTGAATCGATCCGGAACCCACTATGGACAATGTCTTCTCTCATTCATAACCGGTGGTCATTAATTTTATTTCACTGCAGCATTCCTTGTATTGTGTTTAATGCCATCCTTGGACGGTGAGAGCGCTCCTTGGACGTTGAGAGATAAAGCATGCGACTGTAGCTGGGTAAACTCCATTACATCGGTAACAAGCAGTTTACTCTCGTATTCATTCAAAAAATCTTGTTCTGTTCCGTTCAAGCTCAGTTTTGTGAAACTATTCGTAAAGAAAACATAAGTAGGCCACTGGACACCGTGTCAGCAAAATATTAGTTCATTGGTGGAATCCAGCTCTGTAAATCATCTTTGCTGTTGAGGTGTAACAGATTTATCTCAACAGATTTAATAGTCTAAAAGCTTCATGATGTAGCTGGCAAAAAATAATCTTTTCATGTAAATCTGCAAATCTGCATAGTACAAGTATTCCAATATTATCTATAAATCACATTAAAAAAATTTACTTCCTAAGAACATCTTTCACCATTTCATGCAATCTTGTCCTATGTATTAGAAGATGGTTTTCATTTAACGCTGACATGAGCAGACAGTTTAGCAGTCCTTTCGATGAGTGGCCAGTACGAGTGTTCGATGAGAATCAGAGGATTTTTTTTTCTGAAGTCTGTTAGTGTTCAGTGTCGGAGAATATTTCTCCGTCGCTCTTCCTAATTTTCTTACTTTTTCTGCCGCAGAATCTTTAAGAGGCCACCGGCCTTTGTCTTGTGAAGTAGACTTCTTATCTATTATTGTTCCAAGTATAAATCAAACGTTACAAGGACGTTTATTTCACTCTCAAACCCGTTATGTGCATGTTTTAAAAATCGTCAGCACGTTAACAATGTCGTTTATTTCACTTTCAATCCCGGCCTGTGCATGTTTTCGAAATTGTGAGCACGGCCAAGATAAGAGATATGGTAGGGTTGTTCACGAGATTCTCGTCGAGGGTCTTCAACTATGAGTGAATTATCCATGCGGTCCCCAGAAAACTTTGTTTTGCTTCTCAAAAAAACCAACCAGACAACATTTGTTGCGAGTGCATGTGATAAGATTTCAACGCAGATATTCAAGTGACTGCATTTGAAAAGACAATGGAAGCTGCATTTTTTGACTACCAGTCCCAATTCTATAAATGGGATTCCATGAGTATTGGACCATGGAGAAAAGTCACTTTCACTAGTTGACATAGTAGGTCTGTTCATGCAAAAAGTTTTTTTTAAGATTCTACCTGTGTGGTGGCCTAGTTTGTATTCTTTCATGATCTTGTTCATTTTAAGGTACTTGAATCAAGGCCTTTTAATTCACTCTGTTTATATGATAACTTTGAAGGGAAAAAATCTTCCACCCTGGATGAATGAAAAGAAACTTGTGTGAAATTGTAAAATATATTGGTGCTTTCCCTCCTATAAAAAGTGCTCTAACTATAAGAAACAATTTGGAGGGCAAGATTCTCTCACCGACATGAATAAAAATCATTATCTATGAAACTGCAAACATCCTCCTCTGATCATGCTGATCTTGATTACATTGTTAGGCAATGAAAACTATATCTTTAGCTCAGACAAGACCGGTTCATTATTATTATCTTGCCAAATTGTTGTAAATTGTGGGGTTATTTTGTTGGTTAAGAGGATATGTATTTTGTCAAATTATATAAAAAATTTAGATGTGTTTTAGGTCGGGTATATTTTATAAAATTCGGTAATGATGATTTTAGGATTTGTTCTTTCATATTACATTTACTATCTAAGATTCACATCCAAAACCTAGAACTACAATCAGTGCAATCCATGTATTATAGTTTTTTATCAGATTCTATCCATGTATTCTATCTTGGTTTCTATCAAATTCAATCCATGTATTCTATCAAATTTCCCACTCTTTGATCAATGAAAACATATATGCTATGTATTTTTTCTCTTTATAGATGTTCCTGTAGGAGATATGCTCAAAGGATCGTTCCATTGTAAGAATGTAATTCATCTATTTTGTTAGTAGGGGAGGATGGAACTATGAGAGTCTCTCGACCTAGTTGATGATGCCTTTGGAGTCCCCAAAAACCTATAAGTTGTTGATGTCGAGCCATTTCGCACAAGTGAGGACACCCCATAGGGCTATGATTTCTGCCCTATTATTGGTTCCCCTACCACCTTCCCACTAGAAATGTAAGTATCTCACAGGCTCTGTAATGAGTTCGCTGCATCTGAAAAGACTATTTGTGCAAGCACAGTCAACAAAACCTATTGGAACTTATTCCACACATCCCATTTTTGACCCTTCTAATATTATGTTCTTTTTTCCTTGGTCTAATTTCTGAGAAATAGGCCACAATCCCCAGCATAGTATTCTTCATGTCCACCCTTGTTTGTTTAAAATCCTTTTATTCCTACTTCGCCAAATGCCCCAAAAGATGTAGAACGGTAAATTATGTCTAAAACCAATGTTTGAGGCATGCCTCCAGCGTGTTGGAGATCCATATTACACCAATCTTTAGGATGTGAAGAAATGTTCTCCAAACCCAGGAAGAAAATGTGCATCTCAAAAAAATATCAAGAACATCCTAAAGGTTTTGCATGCATAGTGGACATATGCTTGGACCAATAAAAAATCTATTTACGAGCTTCTCCCAAGTGAGAATTTTATTTTGAATAGACAACCAACAAAAACATTTGAAATTATGAGGAACCTCCCAATTCTAAGACTTTTGGAAGCAAATGTGCTGCTCAGCTGAAGATATAGATTTGGAAATGTGCTTGTATATCTCTCTGACAACTATTTAACCCTTATGGGCTTGTACATCCCAGCACATTCTATCCATCTATTCTGAAATGGAAATCCCTACATCATTAGTTTGTAAAAGATATTTTTCACACCATGTAGTCACGATAGCAGAAAGTCCAATTTTTTCTGCCCTAAGATAGGACTGAAAAAAAAGAAAGAAAGAGGAAGGTCCTGAAAATATGCAATATCAAATAGTAGAAATATATCTATGTCGTGGAGGTGTTGAAGAAGAGAGGTAGATAATACTTTATTTCCTTGTATGCCTCATATGGCATCCAAGCCAACTTTGTCTTTTGAGCCATTCCCAACCTCCCAATAGAGGCCCTCAAACATCCAATGTGTGTTCCTCGTCATACTTTGCCAAATGAATGAGTAGGATTGTTTGTATATCACACCATATTTTATCCAGAAATCGAAATCCTTATATTACATATATTTCCCTCTAATTATTAGTGACCATATTCCCTTATGAAACAAACTTCTCCAAGAGCCTTTGCATATTAACCCCTATTTAAGGAGAGTGTATCCATGATCCCCCATCCCTCACCATCTACAGCTCTAGAAATAGTACACAAGCACCCTAGATGTATTTTTCATGATTAACTCGACCTAGTCCACAAAAATATTTCCAGTAAAATATTGATCTTATGAATGATTACCATTGGAATCATATATAAATTCATCTAATAGATCAAAATGGGCTGCAAAATAGACTTAATCAAAATTAGTCTCCCTCTGATGGTGAGCCACTTGTATGACTAATTTTTCATTTTATGCTCGAATTTCTCAATGATCGAGCCCCAATATAAGTTCAAATAATGATTGAGATTTAAGTTGAAACCTAGGTAGACGAAGCCAGTATCCATGGATAGTGCGTAGATCCAAAAAATATCACATATCCACAATGTCACATGATCTACCAGATGAGTTGTGCTCTAATCAAATTTCCTTTTATTCATGACAAGGCATGTGGCAGAGCCAAAGGATGTGAGAATGGAATGGAAATTGGTCCACTTAGGAAGAGACATCGCTCCACCAAATTGTAGGTCGTCAACAAACATCAAGTATGGAATTCTGATTTGACGAGTAACCTTAATGTCCTTGATCATGCCATGTTCTTTGTAATCAGAAATATTTCTTCTAAGGCCATCGATGATGAGAAGAAAGAGCAAGGGTGACAAGGCACATCCTTGTCATAAAACTTGTAAGACACACAACACATCGATTGGAAACAAACTCAAAAATATATTAATAAATGTCTCAAGGAATGATGTACAATGTGTACACATATAAAAACATCAAGAAATTATTGAATCAGTTCCCTAGGTTTCTTGGACTAATTTCTTACCTAACACAAACTATCCCAAGGATTAGTTGCCTAACATTCCTCCCTTAATTCGAAGGGATATACCAAAGTCCAAGAATGAAAGCTCAGAACGTAGAAATACTTCTCAGCCAAGAGCTGAATGTCTCTCAGAAATGGTTTTCAAGGATGACCACAAACTGAAAATGGGAGAAATCAATGTCTTACCAACACTAATTCTGGAACCTACATAATAGTTTTCAGAACAAGAAATGTGGTTTTAAGATGACCACAAACTCTATAACTCTCACAGAAGTTCCTCGAACAATTACAAATATGGAAGTGCTCACTCAGAAAAAACTCAATAAATAGAGTTTATGGCTTAAGATATGGATCACTAACTCAGGCTCGTTGACATCTCAAACTCAAACCTATAGCAAAACACCCACCAACAAATCCCCCCTTATCGGATACAAGGTGAGAAATATTTGTCATCACAGCAAAACTCGTCTCTCTCGAACAAATTCTTCGATATGATCTATAGATATTCTTGGCTGCTTTGGTCCATTCCCAAGAAGCAATCCATCCAAAACTTATCTTCTCTCTTGCAGTGCTCTTCTTTTTGCAACATCTATCTGGCTGGTGATTTCATTTTCCACAATGCTCGCAAGGGTGAATATCAAAGCACTGATCTTTCATATGTCCAACTCTGTTACACTGTTAGCATCTATCAACTTTTTATGGAACTACACCACCCAGAAAACCCGCACTTTGAAATTTTATAGGTTTAGTGAAATTTGGAATTTGAAAAGATACATCATTTTTATATCCAAGACTTGTTCTGTGTTTATTGTGTGTCATCTCTTCCCAAGGTCTTATGACAGGTTTCACATCATAAATTCTAACTACGTCCAAATTTTCACATGAAAGCACTTCATTTCTCTGATCATTCTTTGACTGATGATTAGGCTCAAACAAATTGTTTTTCTGAACAAGAAATAGTTCATAATCACAAGTTTTCTTTTGAAATTCGTCTTTCTATAACTACGATTCTAACTCCAAGAATTCAATTTTTCTTTTAGCATTTTGCAAGCATGATTGGATGTCAAAGAGCATGTCCTTGCTAACTTGAACATCATTATGGACACTAGATAGCATTAAATTTTTTAATAACTGTACTAAATCATTTAGTTTGGCCATTTTCTTGAGTGTGATATAAAAGTAAAATTGCAATCAACTCAGAAAAAGGGGTGCCGGCTACCATAAAAAATGCACCCAATACAAAAAAAAATTCAGTGATTTAACTGGGTGTCGGTTCAACCATGCACCCATCAACAACAAGGATTTAAACTTGTGACCTCAAATATGCCAAACAGCTATTTGACTTTCGCTAACCACACTGCTTCAGGTCATTTTCTACTCAACCGAAATAGAACACACTATTTTTCCATAATACTGGAATAGGTACAGGTTAAAATCTAGTTTATTGCATATTGGCCTACAGTGAACCACACATTTCCTTCCACCAGACCCTCCATTGTCACTCATTCAATTAATCTATCCTTTAAATGAATATTATTTTCAAAACTTCAAACTTTTATGATATCACCTCCCTCTGCTAAATCCAATTTATTTCAATGTTTTCTACCAATTCCAAACCATATAATTCGAAAAAATAAAATATGAACAGGTAGGAAGACCTGGAATTTTACATCAATCAGGAAATATTCAATATGTTATGGATGTTGGGAGCTGCTTCAACGTATCTCCTGCTTTCTGTTGGCCCCTCTACACTGGCCCCCTTAGTCTCATCACATTCCACGCCCTTATGCAACATAACATGTCTCTCTGTAGAAGTTTGGCATAGGCTGCATACTCTAAAACAAAATTCAAATTTTTTCTCTCTTTTATTTTTTTGCTTGTTTGTTTTTAAATCATCTCACAACAACCGAGTGCTCAAAAAATCTTGATTTGATTCACACAGATCAACATAGTTTCTATCTTCAAATTTCATTCCTTGGTTCTGACCAGTAACATGGTTGACCACTCTTCTGTTTCAATTTTCATTCGATCTCAAGTTTGAAGGTATCGCTGACATCAAGCCTATCATTATAGCAATTGAATCCTCAACTTCAAGGAAAAAAAAACAATTGCAGAAAGTCGTTGAGGAACATGATGCATACAAAGATGGTATACAAAATTGTATCATCTAATGGAAGAACTTGGAACATAATTTTCTTCTATTCACGAAGCTTTAAAACACAGGATTGAATAAATTTGAAAATGGATGAATATGTTTCAACAACAGAAGATAGGATTAAGTGGCCATGGGTTGCATTAAAGGAGTCCAAGAAGCTATGGCTTCTATTAATAATTGTTGTTTTGTATAAATATTTCCCGACTTGACTCCCTTCGCTTTATGATTTCCAGATTTTCTAAAGGGAACTACCACTCCACAGATTGCAAAAATTGCTGTTATGAAGTGTTGAGATTGCAGTCGCTATATTTTTAGCTAAAATATGTCGGGATAAGGAGTATTCTCCTAACACTGCGTTCTACAGCCAAGAAAATCCCCAATATGAAGTTGATTATCAAAAGTGGTTTAATAAATGAGACAGCCGACCAACATTTCACACAAACAAAACTCAAGACACACAAGAAGAACTGGTTGCTGGCAACTTATCACATAAAGAGGAAATCATATTAAACAATGTGCAAAACTTCACTTGCAAATGCAGTAGAAATGAATCTCATACTACAATCTTGGCAATGAAAATCAAGACTTCACCCAAAATTAGAGGTTTAATAGAAAATCACAGAATACAATTTTATTTGAACCTGTTTCTTTTATTTTCCGCTGCATGGAACCTCCCTCCAGTGATAGTAAAAATCACATTCAAATTGTAATAGTATATTTATATCTTCAATTGGCATAACAATTTTTCACTGGTCTACCTTCAGAGTGCCCAATTCACAGCAAAACAGACACAACACATATCTTTACCTTCTTCGCTGTGACATCGCCCTTCTCGAGTAATGGCTTTACAACTTTTTAACTCTTCCGACTTGACACACAACCAAAGAGATCAGTTTCCGAGTCACTGACAACCTCAACCTCTCGAATGCCATCTCTACTTGCCATCTACTTGCCAGGAAGACACCAGGAATACTGTACAATCACCGCAGATGAATTCTTGGACAATTTCTCTTGGACGACAACAAAACTAGTGGCGCAAGTTAATCTACAGAGGGGATGAACAACCCGCTCCGATACCACTATAAGACACACAACACACATATTGGAAAAAAATGCAACAATATATTAATGAATGTCTCAAGGAATGATGTCCAATGTGTACACATATAAATACATCAAGAAACTGTTGAATCAGTTCCCTAGGTTTCTTGGACTCTAATAACCGCTTACCTAACACAAACTAACCCAAGGATTGGTTGCCTAACAAACCTCTATAAGCATTGAACAATGGAATCGGAATCCCATTGATAATAACTGCAAAGTTGGTTGATGTTACACATGTGATAATCCAAATGATGTTCAAGTATGAAATACCAGTTTTTTGTAAATTCAGTATTAAATATTCCCAATCCACATAGTTGAAATCTTTGTTCAGACCAATCTTCAACAAACAGGATTTGATATTTCACAAATTGATGGAATGTATGCATTCTTACAACCACATCTTATAACTATCTCCCCTCTAGAATCTGAAATTGTTCTTGTGATATATGTTTAGTTACAAATATTTTAAGTCTGCAGTTGATTAAATTAGAAATCATCTTGTATATAGAGTTGCATAGGGAGATTGGGAAGTAATATATAAAACTAGAGGGATCCTTACTTTTATGCATTAATGCAATAAAAGTCGCATTAATAGCTCCAAAGATAAAACCCTTGACCATAGAATCTTCATCCACCATAGATTTGAGGACATAAGATCAAAGAAATGAATGTATAGTTCCATCCCCCACCTATCAGGATCATGACTCTTTTCTCTGGCAGAAGAAAGAAGAATTTTGTGAAGCTCCTATTTCGTGATTTTTCTGCCAAAGGTATCATTCTCAGGCTCTTAAATTGTCATAGGAAAATTATTTAAGAGATCTAGTCGAGCATGGAAAGAGAGTTATTTATCCGAGAAATGACCCTTGAAAAAATGGAAAGAAATTTGTTCAATGTATGACTATGAAGTGAAAAAGGTGCCCCCTTCATCGTTGATTCCCCAAATATAATTCTCTTTCCTCCTCATTGAGGAAATTTTATGAAACAAAATTAGTGTTTTTGTCTTGAGCCGCAACCCATGTTGCTATGCATTTGAAACTCTACGCCTCTTTATGTGATTTATATATCATTTTTTTTATCTTGAAGGTCCAATATTTTTTGTTTGATAATTTCAAAGGAGAAATATGGATCATCTCGATCAAATGGCATGCTCAACTCGGCTTCAATATCATCCAAGTCCTGTAAATAGGCCTTTTTTGTATCAAAACTCGCTTTCGAGCCTCCTCTTCAAAAATTTCAATTTGCAACAAAAGGATTCCATAAAATTCAAACATTGTTGAAAGTTGGGGTCATTCCATGATCTAAGAAAAATGTTAGAAAAATCATTGTGAGCTAGCCAAGTATGGCTGAATTTGAAGGGGAGTGCCTTTTGACATGATTCTCCATCCCAAGAGAGAAGAATCTAAAGGAGGTATGAGAATAAATATGGAATGAACGTGGAACGAAGATCCACCAGACCGGAAACAGAGTGCTCCTTCACCAAAAACCTACTTTAGGATGAAATCTAACCCCATCTAACCATTATTCTAGTTTGGATAAATCTTCAGTGGGATGATATCTTGGAGCAAAAGAGCATTGAAAAAAGAGGAAAAATGTGAATCTAGAGAGTGAGTCTCATCCTTAGCACCCTAGATATCTTCTCTTCCTAGAGTCATATTTAGATTCTCGACCACAATAAGCAAAGTTAGATCCAACAATCCAGGATCAGGGAGCCGATCCCAGAAGGCCTTCCCACCAATATATGGTTCATAATTCTTAATTATGTTGATACGAGTATAAGAACCCCTCATATGCCTAAATAAAAGGATACTGGCAGTAGTCAAATAATCCAAGAACTTGATAAAAATAGAATTCCATGCCACTGCTAAACCTTTAGAAAGACCACAAGAATTATAGGCACAAAGATCCAACCACGACATATTATAAGGAGAATTTCCCAAGACCTTTCCTTAAGAATCATGGTTTCTTGTAGGAGCATAAATTCTGACTTGTATATGAGAATGAGCCCTCTCAAAGAGTTAGATTTTGGTTCTTCCCAGAATCCCCTTATGTTAAGGGACATAATAATCATGGGGTAACAAAACAATTGGGATTATCCGCTCTAAGGATCCATCTTAGAAGTGGATCTGAGGAAAATTTAACACCAAATGGAAAAATAGAGTTAATGAACACAACATCATCCACAGATAAATCAAATTTCATAGAAGATTCCATATTTTTGTATTTAGTGCCTTTCCTTTTCCGCGGAACCAAGGGGTTTTTGGAAGCAGAGGCAAAAGTTGAAGGACCCATACATATATCCTATTTGAGATGGAAAAATGAATTCTTAATAGTTAGAATGGTGATAAATTTGGCTATACAATATGATTCGACACTTTATCAAATGTATGTGAAAAGATCCTTTCTTAATGGCTAAATTTAAAAGAATAATTATAGATGAATAAACCTCTAGGATTTGAAGTAAAAGGATAGGAGCATAAGGTTTGTAAACTCATAAAATATTTATATGGAATAAAATACGAACCCAAAACATGGTATGTAAAAATCGTAGAATACCTTGGGGACATTGCTTTTCATTGCAATGAATATAATGATACTACTTTTTTTAATATTAAAGTTCAAAACCCGGTTATCATTAATATTTATGTTGATCACTTAATCATTTCATCCAACTATGACAATCACATCAAGAAGGTGAAACATGAACTTTAAAAGAGATTCAAAATGACAAACTTGGGACCACTTTGGTACTATCATGGAGTAGAAGTTTGAGGGCAACATCATCAAGTCTTCCTTAGTCAAACTGAGTATGCTACAAAATTGTTGTATAATTTTCGCATGTTATTTTGTAAAATCACTCTTACACCTATGGAGAAAACCCTTAAACTTTTGAAATTTTAAGGGGGGGTGATTGATGAAAAATACAATCGATAGATAGTTGATTGGTAGCTTCATTTACAATAAAGTTGCATATTCGTATTTTTCTCTAAGGTAGATAGTCGATCATCCATTGTAAATTAAATCAACCATTTTTGCATGCAAATGATTTCATTTTTTTTTTGTCACTTCAGTATCAATCATGAGTTGAAATTAGATTATAGACCATGGTGATTGGGTTAAATACTTGTTCTCTTAATTCACCTTGGTGGTTATCATTTTCTCATAGCCTAGTGGGAACTTCCTTAGGGTATTTATTTCATTTTCCTTGAGAGGCACAAATAGGAGGCTATAATTATGGTAGCATTCCATGTTCCTCATTCTTAACAATTGTCATTGTTTCCTTATTTAACTATCCCAAATTATGATTGGTTGTTTTTAGTTGATTGTATTAGTTTCTTGTATGCCTCATCCTATGAGAAGAAGGGGTTGGAAATACCGAAGGTTCACGTATCTATAAGAAAATAAAAATCATAAGCTAAATGTTAAGATGTAAAAGAATGGAAAGGGATTTAAATAATTCGAAAGATAATTATCCATTTCCCCTGTGGCTTTGGATAGATGGTGATTGGGTGTACTATTAAGGCACTCATTCATGTTAAGGTCACTAATTGAAAACCCATGGGTAGTCCCGCCTACTAAACCAAAAAAAAATCGAATTATACATTGATCTCTAGGCACTCATTTTCCAAGAGCATCCATTCGTATCATTCCTATCAAAGTAAAAGGAACTCTAAAATAACGTGTCGACCTTCACCAAGCAATAAATTGTCCATCATTAAAGGGGGGTTATATTGTATTTACTATATGATAATAAATGAATATTTCTAAACAAACTAAATCAAATGAAGAGGCTTAAAACAAAAAAATTGAGAGAAAGCAACTCGGGAAGCTAGGTTCTCCCTCTATAGAGGCACTCATGGATGATGGTTTTACACAACCTAGTATAACACTATGACACATTTTATGAAGTAAACCCCAAGGAATAACATCTATCACTTGCATTTATAATTTTAAGGGGTAAACCTAGGAATTGGTCCTCCCCTTAGGTTCAAAATAACCTAATAGGGTCATATGATAACCTTACCATACCTAATTCTAGTAACTTGTACACAATCAAAAGCTAGTGAGACATGTGCAAATGATACTTGTGTGAAGTACTTTGATGGATTTGAGATTAAATTTGGCACACCTTAATGCTCGTATGGTTCTTGTACACATGATATTGACCTGACTTGATTCCCAAGTATGTGTTAGATGATTCTTATAGATGCTAGAAGGATTCCTTGAGGGATGATGTGCCACTTCTTTATCACTTTCTAGAGGATTTCCATCCATATTCCATATTGATGAAGGACACTTGATGGAGTACCTTTGAGTACTTAAGGGACCTATTTAACTTGATGATGACTTGACATAGTGTATCAAACCCTCCTCTATCATTAAGAATTTGGACATTGATCTTGAGGAAAGGATGTTGGCTTGAAGAGTTGGTGCACCCCTTAGATGATAAGATTCCCCTAAGCTTACATTGTACCATATTAATGGGTGTTCATCTCCTCTTGATTTAGATTGATGATGATGATCACTTAAGACACAATTTTAGGGGTAGACGTAACTTCTACCTTGAAAATAACATGCCCTATATTGATAAGGAGTATTCTCTTAACACTGCATTCTACAGCCAAGTAAATCCCCAATATGTCGGGATAAGGAGTATTATCTTAACAGTGCGTTCTACAACCAAGAAAATGCCCAATATAGAGCTGATTATCAAAACTGGTTTAATAAATGAGACATTCGACCAACATTTCACACAAACAGAACACAAGACACACAGGAAGAACCGGCTACTGGAAACTTATTGCATAAAGAGGAAATCATATTAAAAAATGTGCACAACTTCACTTGCAAATGAAGTAGCAATGAATCTCATACCACAATCTTGGCAATGAAAATCAAGACTTCACCCAAAATTAGAGGTTTAATAAAAAATCACATAATACAATTTTATTTGAACCTGTTTCTTTTATTTTCCGCTTCCAAGAACCTCCCTCCAATGATAGTAAAAATCACGTTCAAATTGTAATGGTCTATTTATATCTTCAATTGGCATAACAGTTTTGCATTGGTGTACAGTAGTAGAAAAAGGCTAATTAGTTACTAAAAAAACGACTAAAATTTTCATATAAACGACTATTTTTCAGTCGGTGACCAATAGTACCTAGTTTACAGTGTCTTATAACGCGACCAAATTTTTGGTCATTTTTAGCTTAGTCATTAATTGGTTATCTCAATTTTGTTGTCTAGTTGTATATTTGGTCATTAATTTAGTCATTGATTTAGTCATTGATTTGATCATTAATTTAGCCATTGATTTGGTGATTAATTTGATCATTGATTTGGTCATTAATTTAATCATTGATTTGGTCATTAATTTTCACAATTAATGACCAAATATACAACAAAATATATGACTATAACATCACCCAAGAAAACTCATTAATGACCAAATAAATATGACCAAAATGTTGGTCGTGTTATAAGATACTGTAAATTAGCTACTAATAGTCATATATATGCAAATTTTAGTTATCATTTAAAACCAATTAATGATGGAAGAAATATGATTAAATTTTAGTAGTGTTATAAGATATTGTAAATTAGCTACTAATAATTGTATATATGCAAAATTTAGTCGTCATTTATAGTCACAAATTTATCATTTACAGTAATCATTTATTCATTATATAAATGACTAATTTAGTAGTTTATATTCATTTCATTTACTTTTATTAATAATCATTACAAATGACTAATTTAGTTGTATATTAATTTTATTTGTGTTCATCATTAATCGATATAAAATACAATTTTAATAGTTTTAGATTGATTTTATGTGTTCATTATTAATCAAAATAAATTAATTAGTATGATTTTGCAACTAGATTTTTAAAAAATGTCATACAATTTACATGTTCATCTAATATGAAAACGCAAATTTATATATGTTAATTACAATACCAAGTAATAAATAATTCCAACAACAAATTATATTATATAAAATGTTAAGTATTACAATATGAGTTTCCAACTTAATATTGGTTGGAGTACAATTTACAGATAAAATATTGTTCATCACTTCAAAACATTATCATTATCTTGCCAAGCTGGAATTGCAAGTGAATTCTCCAACTCTAAAAACTTGACCATCAATCTTTATTTGTGTGTCTTATGCAGGATATTGGCTCTATAGGTACCACTGGACCAATACACTTATCTCTTTTTTTCACTCTAGTGTTATTGTTCCACTCTTTCTTCAATCCTTTCTTCTTACCATCAATAATGAGTCCATTTTCTACAAAATATATATATATATATATATATATATATATATATATATATATATATATATATATATATATATATATATATATATATATATATATATATATAATGCAAAGTATAAGACACGAAATTCGATGAACACTGGAATATAAGCTAAAGTAGACTATAAAGGATTTATACGATATATACCTCAACATCAGAAATATTGTTAATGTCATTTGCAAGAAACTTGAATATTTTTTCTTTATTTGGGAAATAGTGGCCACTATGTAGCCAGATGATCTGTATAAACAAAGCAAATAAAATGTCACAAATAAACACATCAGAGCTAGCAATTTCTACTAAGAATGTCTCATGCTCCACTTTTGTATTTGTATCGTTTCCTCTAGTTATCTCTAAGAAGAAGTTACACTTCAACAATAAAACTGGTTAGTATAAATCTAATGGGTGAAGCAAAGTATTGTTGACACAATATTACAACAAGAAACTAAAAAAGAATAAAACAAGACTTTGTAAATTATGATACTAACCAGGAATATAGCTTTAACATAGTAATATTCAATTATCAACGTACTATTCCAAGGAAAAAGGAATCCAATTTCCATAAGCCAACAAATTATGTATGCCCCTTGTTTTCCCTGTAATTAATTGAGCAAGATTAACACACACACAATTTCCATTTAGAATATCTAAAATGGTTATATAAATATTCAAAGAAAACTTAATGTTACTCATTCATTTTTATCTGATGCACACAAAACTGAATATGCTAGCTTGATTTTGAGTTGGAGAGTTCTGTAATTCATCGTGTCCAAAATCATTGTTTATTATCGTGACTGATTTTTTTTAAATGATTAGGCAATGGGCCTATATCTGATCAAAAAACATATTTTTCAGAATATATTCCATTTTTCTAATTCAAAGCTAGATTTGCTTCCAGTTTATGATGTTCAAACAAACTAGAATCATTTTCCTTTAACAAGTCACTGTTGTAATATACTACTAAACAGAAAACTACGTAATGAATTTATTAGTGGTGGAATACTAATAAATCACAAATAGATGCAAGAAATAACACCACTATGTCCTAGATATGCGAAGTCTTTATCCTCTTGGTTGGAAATATTACTTCATGAGACCAACATATTTGAAAAATAGAAATTTTCTACAACTAACCTATGCTAGTGTATCCAACATCATTGACATTTCTATTGGCATGCCCTCAAAATGTGTGGAAGTATCAAACAAGTGTTGTGCACTTCCCTATAAGGTTAAATTTTGGCAATGGAATATGTTGTCCCTTAGTCTAATCAAGTTTTAACTTTCCTTTTATAACTTAGAGAGAATAGGAATCCAATATAGAACAACGACAGAAAGCTTTTATTCGTTCACACTTACCTATATCTTAAACAAGAATTGAAGTGTTATACAGATCCAAGAATGTCTCACATTCCACCTGGAAACAAATTTCTAGATTTTGATTGTAACCCTTGAGGCTTTCTCAAATTTGTAAACAAGTAACATCATAAATATTTTCCCATAGTTCTCAAACCTTATTTTGTGTGGATCTTGAGAAAATATGTGCATACACATATCACATGTGTAACTAATTTCTCCTTTTCCCAATTGCTCCTTTTTCTTAAAGTAATATAAGTGCCATTTAAAAAATAAAAGGAATCCTACAAGAGAGGAATGCCACAAATGCAGATATACTGTAGTATATAAAATCCAAAGTATAATGAAGTTAACTAATGGAGTAATTGATGGATAAATTAATGGGGTCATTGGTGGTTGTTTGTACCCTAAACATGCGAGTTACAATTAGATTTTTACAAATACATTGTGATACATTCCCACTTGCCAATTGTCACTTAGTATTACTCTCACCTCTTCCTCCTTGCCTACAAGGAATTTTTCCCTAAATTAGCAAAATGGAAACCAGTGATTCCTTAAAAATCCTAGAATATCATCTGATCTAGTGACAAGAATAGCCACCTCTTAAATCATAACTAGAACCTTTGATAGCTTTTCATCAGTATTGTCACTGTGTGCATCCCTAAGGAAATGTACAAACTCCTCAA
Source organism: Pinus albicaulis (assembly GCA_034641835.2). Taxonomy (NCBI): domain Eukaryota; kingdom Viridiplantae; phylum Streptophyta; class Pinopsida; order Pinales; family Pinaceae; genus Pinus; species Pinus albicaulis. The sequence goes on along the minus strand of CM076569.1, from coordinate 370,911,621 downwards.
GCGAAACTGGTAACACTCTAGTAAAAAAATCTCTAGTATTAGATCATGTTTGGGCTTCATAAAATTGCATTACAATAACCAGTTCGTTTCTATCTGAGTGAAGAAACACAAATGATAGAGCCTTGTGACACCATTCTAGCAACAAAACTGGAAAAATTGTATTCAACTATGTTTCCAATTCATGCAAAGTAGCTAATGCATGGAAATTTTGATGTTGTAAAACTACAAGCTTTTGAAGAACCACAAGGACAATCTCATGAACAAGATCTACACTTGGTGTACCCAAAATGACCTCTGCAAATTCAATTCTCATAACTAGGCATGTGACAAACCTTTCTTTAAAGTATTCAAACATCTCATCTCTAATTCCACCAAACTTGAAAAGGATTGATCTAATTCCTCCCTTCTATTTAAAACTAACTTATTTATGTATTACCCTAGAAGTTTTTTCTCTTACCCAACTATTTGAATTGTTAAGCTAATCAATCAATAAAGAAAATGAGAAAAAAAAAACAAATATCCATGGACATCAGCCATTTTCATAATTTCTGCTACCATTTCCAGCAAAGTCTCAAATACATTCGAATCCCCAGTGGCTTCCAAAGCATGTTTCAATATTCCAAGCATATTTTCTTCTTTTTTCTTGTTGCATGTGTCATCATCTTCAAATAAAATATCAATTACATTATTCTCAATGAAGTAACATATTTTCAAAAAAAAATTATCTCCTTACAACCTTCGTCTCGTAAAGTGCAAGTATATCCAGGTATTTTATCCACAAAGGTTTTGTTTCCAGAAGGCCACTTTTGATTGCATGGCATAGAAGAGGAGAAATTCTTCCCACAGTAGCAACATGAAATTTCTCTAATGATTCACTAAAAAGAAGTCGATAAAAGAGAGACTGACAAATACTGAAAGTAAACTCTAACAATTGTATTATTAAGAATGTATTTCCTTTATATCTGATATAAAGTTACATCAAGGTCACTTTTCCCTAAGCTAGCTGAATTTTTTTATCACACTGAGCACAAAATAATATTAATATAAGAACATCTATGTTTCCCAAATTCACTTTCAAACCAACATTTTTGTGGATTTGACACAGAAAGTTGGTTGCATAATCGGTTGCTAAATGAGTAGAAGATAAACATGCAATGTATCCAATATTATGAGCTAAAATTTCACAAACTCTCTCAGATTTGTCTTCAACAAATACCTCCAATCTTCTACACATGGTTGTAATAACATCATAGCTATAATTGAATGCAATAATTGGCATAGATGCAACATATTCAGCTTCGAAATCAACAATATGATCTTGCAATGCTAAGTCCAAAACCTCAAAAATGTTTTCACTCGTTGCTTTGATCCCTTCCTTCGGCAACATATTGATAATTCTTCAGTTTGTCTTCTCGATGTTAATATCAGAAAACAACCATGGAAGTTTCAAAATTGACGAAAGTGTTTTTGTGTTCACAAATATTTCTTTGTTTCTTGTCTTTTGAAATGTCTGAGAAAACACACTTAACATTGAGCAAATCTTTATTTGTACATTCAACAATGCATCTAGGGCATATGGCATTTAAAGTATGAAGGAAAGCACCCATGGTCAAATCATAAATAGTGGTCCATTGAATGCACAAGATTCTTAATAGGAATTATTTCTACGTCCAGTGATGATGACGATAAATGTATAAAGTCGAAACAAGGCCTTTATAATGTACCATCTCCTTAAGCAAGTAAAATACAAGATGCAGACATGAACAATGAGCTAATAAGGCCTTTACTTGAAGCCTTGTTTCGACAAGGCATCTATTCAGCAATTTCAACATCCAAGAGGCAAATGGTTGCTAGTGTACCTCTCCTCTAACATCAATTAGAATACCCACACTATCTGGCGACTTGGAGAAAGTAGGAAACTCATAGAAAGGTGTTGGAGAGTTGCAGATATAAAATTCAGTAAAGGACATGTCAAAACATGTTATAGACAAAGCAATAAAAACAGTGAAGCTCAATTCAGTTGCGTAAAATGATGCAACAGATAATAGGTATGCCACAGGAAAATTACATAAAGTCCATTTTCTCAAATAGGAATTCATGACCAACCTAGATGCTAAGGAAGAATGTCTAGTTGGCCAGGTGTAAAATGAATCTCTCTCAAAATTGAGAAGTGTGACTCCTTCACCCAAAACATAGAATGGTCCACTAGATAAGTAAGTCATTGGCCTAAATGGACTAGATAAAGAAGTTTATGTGTGCTGTGAAAAGAAAGTTTTGGACAAATATTGGAAATTTTCTATAGACAAAACTAACTCTCAAGCATGGCAGAAGAATATTGATGCACATCTTCTAGAACCTAATGAGTTCCGACAAAAAGAACTAAAGCAAATGTCATGAAAAAATTCAAAGTAAAAAATTAAAAGAAAGACAAAGTTCATGTAGGCTAAGAAATCCAAAACAACATGAAGAAGCCCCATAGTACTTTGACTTCATCAGATGTGGAAATTAAAATAGTGTATGAGGGTTTTTTCAAGCTAAACACATAATTGCTTACAAATCAGCAAATTTATACAACCCGTAGCAAATATGTGAGAACATTTTGATGTTTCTTTACACACTTGAAGAGGCGAAGCCACTAGTGAATAGTTGATAATTGCCAACAAAGTGTACTCGGCATTTAGAAAAAATAAGGTAACATGAAATATAGTAGCAGTTGCACATGCATTCAGAGTGTTGCGTGATCCATTTTTCTACCTATGTGAAGAATATACAACTTTTTCTCAGATCTATTTCAGTGTGTTCAAGTCTCACTTGCATCTCTAGCGATAATTAAAACACCTTTTTCAAATCTGTTCATCAAGGAAAACGATTGATATGTTGGCCAGACATATGATTATTAGGAACTCACAATTTCAACAAATATTTTAAGGGTCATTACCCCTTTGAGGAATTTTTTAGTCAACGGGGAGGAAACCTTATATGAGAGGAAGTCACCTTGCAGATGTTTCCAAGCTATTATGATGAGGATGTCCACTCATTGATAATTACTTCATCTTCTCCTTTGTAGATTGTACTTCTACCATGGAATTTTCCAAATGGAGCCTTTTGCATTGAATATTGATGGAAATTTCTACTCATGATGCCACAAGTGCCACTTTATTGGAGTTCGGCATGGTCTTTGTGCATTCATTCAAGTTTTGAAGAAGGAATCCAATTTGGAGGAGGCCACACATGCTTCTAAGGAGGATTCATTCATTTTTCGTGAAGGTAGATACATGGTCAACCACTTGGAGGAGGAACTATACTTTCTAGTGCAATTTTTGGAGGATTGTTGCAAAACCAACTCCATTATCATGTTATCGTTGACTTGTATCATGGAGCTGGTTGATTGAGAGCGTTATTGTAGTCTTTTTCTAAAATATATTCATGATTTTTCTTGGAGTAGAAAGGGGATCTCAACATCCTATTTCTATCTTTAGTATAGAGTTGTTGAGGAGGTTTGAATGGTAATATTTTATTGTATTCCTTTCACAAAATTGAAACCAGGAAAAAGGTTGCATTAATATTTGTGAGCATGCTTACAGTTCTTTAGTTACAACAAATGACAATATGGCTGATAAAAATAAGTGATGGCCACAAAATTTCAAGGGTTGGGAATAGCACTAACCATTTGAAAATGCAATAAGGAGATACAAACATTGAAGATCATTTTCAAAAGCATTCAATAGGTTAAAAGATAAATCTTCTTGGAAAATACAGTTTAAAAAAATTTGATGTATTATTTGGTAGGGGTTGGCATGCATTAGATGTCCCCTTATTCACTGCAATTGATCAAATGGTTGCAATCACAACCTTAGTAATTGTCAAGAAGTTTTGTACTCTAAAGTTGTTATCCTTGTTACTTGGTAGAATGCCTTTCATTCACATTGTAGATGGGAGCCGATAAGCTAATGAAATTTCACTGTAATCTTGTCAAGTTCAGTAAAATGCAATCAAGAAAGAGTGGATTTGGAATTTCAAAACCTCATGTGCTATAAAAAACTATCTCAATTACTTTGTAAAACGCAATGCCGAAATGTATTACACAACCATGTTCTCTATTCAGAGTATAAACTTTGTAACCAAGCACTCATGATTTTAGTAGACGTAAACATCATAGAGTGAACTATCCCCGAGAAATTTTATGGTTTATCCAATTAATTATCACATACTATTACTATAATGACATGGTTAGACTTACTAGGACCACATATTATTCCTAGAGGTCATAATCATGTTTAAAATTCATCTATTGTTATACAAATTTGTTCATGAAGAAAATTTTCATTATGAAAGAGTCACTTCCAGGTTATATAGTACCATCATTCTAAACTCCTCTGCTAACAAGCCACAACAAATATTGTTTCAAAAGATAAGGTGGCCTCTCATTTTATTTAAGGATCAAGAATTCTTGATTCATAGTCAATCTCGAATAAGGGTGTTTCCATTATATACTTACACAATCTTCATTCTCTCATTGTAACCGTACCCATGATGCCTAAAGGTGTTGTTATCACTACTTTTCATGTTGGCTTTTTAGAATCAAATGATCTGCTTCAGACACCCTACAAATTATTAAGGAGAGGTCCTTGACTAGATCATGATGGGTTTTGAATGTTGTTCAATATCTTAGCTTTTCTACCTTTTATAGTATGAATGTCCTGTAATGTGAAGAAATGCGAAACTTCTATTCTTGAATGGATCTGTGAATTGGATGCCGCTAATCTCACCTTTACCCAACCTTACACTATCTCAATTGTTGCAATAAATTCATTCTACCATCCAATGAAGAAATTGATGATAATGAAGGTTTTAGTTTTGTAGGTGGAAACACACTTACTTCAACTAATGAAAATTCCTTCAAATGAGAAATGACAGAAACAAAACTAATTTGATGTACCTTTGATGTCGTGAAGATGTTTGTTGTCTTTCGAAGATCAAAATTTTGGAGATGTCACAATAGGTTACTGCTCACAATTCAAGTCCTTAGAGAGCTAATATTTGAGATGGTATTACAGGGAACCAAGTATTGATCAAGACTTATGTGGTAAACCCTTGGACTAGAGAAGTCTTCTTGCAAGTTTGAACTCATTCTACATCAGATGTATACTTAGACAACTAGGCTTTCAAATAGTAAAATATCATGCATGAAACTTAAGTGAGTTACTCCAATGACACTTTTGTTCTTTAGGCCCCAGTTCTAATAACAAATATTTATCATACTTATGTCCAATAGTCTTTTTCAAAGAGCGAAGGAGAGGCAAAAACTTTCAAACAACTACTTATGAGAACCTTAAACAACAACAAACTATAATTTGGTTCAGAACTTCAAATAAAATTTAAGATAATTCAGTCCACATATATCTTGGTCTGTATTGAGGTTGTTTCAAGTGAACAATCTGCAAGACATGTCATTTTGTTCTAGGGAAGAAGAGAGTGATTAAACAAATCCTCAAACTCGAACAAAAGAAACTTTATACCTAGATCTGTAATCTTCCATTAAAACTTAGATAAGAATGGCTTGCAATATTTGAAACTTGGATCAACATGAGCTAAAGTCATTCTCGAAACTTTGACAGGCATGAAGTCTCATCAAGGTATAGTTATGACTCATATATCCGGGTGTCAAATAGTTGTCAAGAAATGCCTGTAAACTGAGCCCTTAGATCCTTTAATACACCTTCATGTATCCAATGAATCCCACACCACAATAGGACTATTACTTCTCCAAAGGTCAAATATTTCAGAGCATACCCACTTGAAGTGACATGCATACAAAATGAACAATCCAAGATCAAAAAAAACCTTTTGTCCTTAAGGAGGTCCGAATGACTGCTTCAGGACTGTAGGCAAGTTTAGAATTTCATTATTATAGTGGTACTACAACAATACTCCTTGTTTTTTAGAGTATAAGAATCAAGTCAATACTAGGCCTCTTGTTTGATTAGGCCATACTTCGATGAACTCAATTCCTATTAAAAATTTCAAGCTGTCTCTTATTATTACATACAAATAATTGCTAGACTCCTATGCAAAATCACGTCACTATGAAACCTCAATGTTTAATAAAAAAATTCATAGTGAATGTAAGGATCTCAGAGGAAAAATATATCTTCTGCTATCTCTCATTTTAGCTACATACCTAATGAGTCATGCCTTCAAGGTAGAATATCTCACTTCTCAGTTGTATTGCATTCTCTTCTTTCTTGGGCTTGTCCTCACCTCTGATATGATATACATGGATTGCAATTATAGCATACACTATGGAAATTGGGTACTAAGCCACAAGGCTTAAATGTGTCAACAGCTAAACCTTTAGTGCTAAATAGTAACATTGCACTACTACCAATGCCTTGAAGGAGTTACACCTCTACTAGATTTCACCTTCAATACCTCTACTAGATGCCTCCATCATACCCAGCTCGTTTGATAGATAGCTAAGCAGTGCTCAAGTGCAGGCATACATCTTCTGCATTGAATAATGATGGAAAGTTCTACTCATGATGCCACAAGTGCCACTTTATTGGAGTTTTGCATGGTGTTTGTGCATTCATTCAAGGTTTAAAGAAGGAATCCACTTTGGAGGAGGCCACACATGCTTCTAAGCAGGATTCCTTCATTTTTTCTGAAGGTAGATACATGGTCAACCACTTGGAGGAGGAACCTTACTTTGTGGTGCAATTTTTGGAGGATTGTTGCAAAACCAACTCCATTATCATGTTATTGTTGACTTGTCTCATGGAGTTGGTTGATTGAGAGCATTATTGTAGTCTTTTTCTATAATATTTTAATGATTTTTCGTGGAGTAGAAAGGGGATCTCAACATCCTATTGCTATCTTTAGTATAGATTTGTTGAGGAGGCTTTAATGGTAATATTTTATTATATTCCTTGCAGAGAATACTGAAACTAGGAAAATTTTGTAGTAATAGTTGTGAGCATGCTTACAGTGTTTCAGTTACAAAAAATGACACTATGGCTGCTAAAAGCAAGTGGTGCCAACAAAAATTCAAGGGTTGGGAATAGCACTAGCCATTCAAAAAGGCAAGAAGGAGATACAAACATTGAAGATCATTTTCCAAAACATTCAATAGGTTAAAACATAAAGCTTCTTGGACAATACAATTTAAAAAATTTTGATGTATTATTTGGTAGGGGATGGCATGCATTAGATATCCCCTTATTCACTACAACTGATCAATCAATGGTTGCAATCACAGCCTTACTAATTTTCAAGAAGTTTTTTACTCTAAAGTTGGTATCCTTGTTACTTGGTAGAATGCCTTTCATTCACATTGTAGATGGGAGCATTTTGAAGGAAAAGAAGATTCATATTTAGTGTGGTTATTGTTCTTTAAAAAACAAAAGCTTTGCAGAATTCCAGCTCAGACTGTGAAGATTGTGGTATATTAATTGAGTAGAAAGTGCTACTTAATAGGGAAAATTTATGAGCTAGTGTAGTCTCAAATACTCATATTTGAAGATGCCTCATTCAGTTTGTCGAAGGAGGTCGTCAGCGACTATGGTATTTTATAGCTGATTGACTATGTACATCTAAAAGTTTTGCATAATCACTCCAGGTTTGGTTTTCTCTTTTACTAGTTGATTCACTACCCCTTTACATCCCAAAGTTTTTTGAGTTAAAAATTCCAGCAAGTAACTAGATCTGATCTGTTTTCTTATACAGTGGGTTTTAGGATAACTTAACATCCCAGTTGTATCTTTATTTAGTAGATTTGTAATATGATAGGTGGCAAATTGCTAGGATGGTGGTTTAAAAGAAATTTTAACACATACTATTAGATTGGACATTTTGATAACATGCATTTTCATTAGTTTTCATAACTTCCACTAATATTCCATTGCTCATTTTGTTGGTTAACTAGAGGATGGCTAGAAGCTGATGGCTTTAGAGCACTTACATGTCTTAATTTTTAAATTCTGTAATTTAAGTGTCAACGAAAGCCAACTTAATATTTATTATTACCAGATGGAAGGGGCCTTGATTGGGAGTAACTAGGTATCAGAAGCGAATCCTCTCGAGGAAGAGAATATGTCGAGCTAGTGCCCTTCTCAGAAACCATTTTGGGGGATATTTTTCCTTTCAATTCTGCTGAAATTGGTGTTAGTTTTAGGAAATATTCTCACCGAAATTGAGAAAAATAAAACAAAAACTAGTTTTAGGAAATTCTCTCACCCAAATTGAGAAAAACAAAACAAAAACCCTCCAATTTTGTGTCAAAATTGTTCGCTCAGTGTTTTTCTTAACTCGCACAGGATGGTCTATTTAATGGGAAAAATTTAAGCGCAGGGGAGGGGATTCCATTTTTAACTGCTCTTAGTGCTAAAGTTAGTTGTAATATATGTGTCATGGGAAAGAAAATTTCTTTAACTGCAGGGTGTTAGCACGCCTAAAAAATAGGGCCAGTAACTTTCTTGAATATGAATGTTTAATGGTTGTTCAAGGGTAGAAGACTGAGCTACAACATTCTTTTCAAGGTCATTAGAGGGCTGGTGTAGAAGAGAAAAGAGGATGGTTATGACTAGGATCCATGTTGCTCAGACTGACCATGCTCAATTAACAAAGAATCCCCACAAAGACCTTGATCATTGGAAGTTGAGACTGGTTGAATTTCATTTTTCTCCAGCTTGACATGTTCAATGAGCAAAAATCACCAACCTTGACCTCTGTCACTTGGGATTGACTCTGACTAGCTTTCAGGTTGCTCGAGCTTAACATGTTTAATGGAAAAAGGTTGGCTTCTCAAACCATCAACAAGAGCTAAATCTGATTGGCTTTATTCAAGCTTAACATGTTCAATGGAGAATATTTCTCTGCTCAGATACTTATCAATGGAGAAAAACTCCATTTGACTCTCATAGTGTTCAAGGTTAATATGTTCAACGTAAATAGGCTCCTTGTTTGGGCAACCATCACTTGAAACCAGATCTGATTTCCATTCACTTTGTTCAGTCTTGAACATGCATTCCCTGTCTAAGTCGTTATATCAAAACAAGAAATGTTCTGATATATCTTAATTGTTGACTCCGATTGGATTTCAGGTTTCTCAAGATTAATCTCAAACAATCATATGATCTATATTTAGGGACGTAATTATCCATTCAATAGTTTTGACACATCGTGGAACAACAGGGTTTTCTTCTACTTTGTGGAACCATGAGTTTTTGAGAAAACGATTGACATATATCAGAACAAGTAATTCAAATCATTTTTTCTATGTAGCATGTTGTGTTTGTATATATGGGAACTAAGATTATAGAAATTTCAACCACACCTCCTTCACTATATTTTGCAATCTCGTGGCATGGTTTTTTCTTTATGGGTGCATCCATATCACCCATTGATGAGAATATGTTGATACACTCGAACTCTATGGTACTTGACATCTAAAAAAATATTCATAAAAAATGTTCATCATGACAAATAATGTTAGAGGAAGAAAAATGAACAATCACATTGCACTACATGGGCTAAGGCAGATCGCTACATGGTTTCACGGGATATTGGGACAAGCTACACCGAGGAAGGATGTGTTACAAAAATACACATTGTTATTTGATGTGGCTCCATGGCATAGATAGAGGGATTAGGTTGCATTGCATAATAATGGTATAAGTCATGCACCATTGTGCAGAGATGGAGGGAGGACACATCATAGCACAAAGGGATGAATGGAAATGGGAGAAATTGCAGTAACAAATTTTACTCACAATAGGTTTCACAAGTTGTAGCACAAGAGAAATCAGCAGAACCGGTCAACAACATAAGTGGCTAGTGATATCTGAACTAAATATCAAAAAATGGAAAACAATTTGAATGTAAAATTTAAATCCATTTCTTACTTGCAACATCCTTCAACATTTCAGTGAAAAATGAAAACATTATTCAACAGCTACGGATATTTGAGGCTTGCAATAAATTCAACTAAAAACTTGGAGAAAGTGTCTGCACATCAATGATAACTTGTTAAAACCCCACTCCAGAAATAATAAAAAAATACGTGTCCAAAATAATCGAGTTGAAACATTTTACAGGGTCCAGTATTTCTATGATGAAAAGGGTGCTCTCCGAACAAACCCCACCATTTTACAGGGTCCGTTATTTCTATGATGAAAAGGGTACTTTCAGAACAAACCTTGCCATTCTCTCGAGCCAAAAACTCTTACATAGATCTCATTTTTAGTTTCCCACTATTAAGGGTTTCAGAATACGAAATTTCTGAAACAGTTTTGGAAATGTCAGACTACGAAGCTAAAGGAGGAGTCAAGGGCAATGCCACCACGATCTTCAGATCTGAGCAGAGTATTCTCATCTAATAGTTTCTTCGTGCTTTCTGTGGGAGAATAAGGGCACCTGTTCGTGAGGGGTTCAGTACCATTTCGGTGGGTTCTCTTATTTCTTTGGCTGAGGGTCAGAAAATTTGTCTTCCTCCTATATCCACCATTGATGAGCCTTTGCAAGTGATTTGGCAGCATTTTTTCCCATTTCCCATAGCAGATTTTGAGACCCGCTGCAGGTAAGCGTGGGGAGTTTTTCCATTGCCAGCAGAAGGCTATGAGGGATTGAATGAAAGAAGAGGGTATTTGTGTGAAGGAGACTGCAGATCTTGGAGGGGTGGAAAAATTTTGGAGGGAAGTTGGTGCCAATTGCAATTCAAAAAATTCAATTCTTCTCCACCAAAGTTCAAATCGTCTCCACCAAAGACAATTGCTAAATTGCTCACTTCCCGTTGTTCATTTCAAATGAAATTAATGAAGCCATCAGAAAGTGGCATCTTCTAATGATATGAGTTGCTTTTAAAGTAGCCAAACATGTCTTCATAGAGTGGAAAAAAGTCAGAAATGTTATTTTTTTAAATTTTATAGAGTGAGTTATCAATACACAAGCAACAAAGCATTTTATATTATATAGCCATGATATATATTAGTTACTTTGAAGTTAAACAATATATAAAATATTCAGTGTTTTATTCCATGGTGCATGTTGGTTTCTATCATATGGTATGTGTTGGTTTTTTTTTTGGGTAATTTTCAAACTTTTTCTATTAGAAAGGCTATAAGGTATCTTTTTTAAACCATTAATTTTGTAAATATAATTAAGATTATTAATATTTAATAATCAGTATGGGAATCATGTCACACTTTATCATGATGTAAATATTCTTTCAAATGTATGTATTTTTGAAATTGAAGGGGGGAATCTATATGAATCTCGACATTTAGGAGAGAAACTTCATTGAGGGAAAGTTGTGAGAGGATTGGGAAAAAAATTATTTAACTAAATTCATTAATCAAGGGAAAAAATTGAGGAATAAGGAAGAGGGAATAGAATAAATTTTGGGAAAAAATAGAGAGAAAGTGAAGATTAAAGAATAATGAAAAGGGAACAAGAGGAGAACCATGGAGAATTGTTTACCATAGAAGCATTGTAACCTGGGAATTGGGTGCACATAACATTTCCACACTTGAGTGTAAGGAATTGATGTGAAATGGAAGGAAATATGAAGCCTCTTGAGTTAGGGGCACCTGCTATGGAGGTAAACACTGAAGTGAAAGGGGATTGGCAATCAATGAGGGGTTTCATCAAGTTCGAGGACCTAAAATAATTCTGAATTTTTTTTTTTACTAAAGAACATAAGGCATAATTGGAGAATGGAAGAACTAAAGGTAGGGCTCCTTTTTTCTTATGCAGGTTTTACATGGCCCTATTTTTTGTGTTCTGAGGCCCTGACTTAGCATTGAAGTGTAATTATTTAACCTTATCGAAGGAGAGTGGCCTTAACCATGAGTAGTGTAACAAACCCTCGTACTCCCTTGGGTTATTATTGGGTAGTGGAAGGTGTTACCTTAAAATTAACGGAATCTCCAAGGTATATTATGAAAATGGGGTCATAAAAAAATATTTTCCCAAATTTCTTGAAACTCAAAACCAATGCCACCATCTTGTTCGATTAAACCAAATGTGGTGTAATCATCTGTAATGTTAGTTGATTATACGAGAAGAGGAATTCAAGAGGAGGCACTGGATTTTTAATGTTATATGCAAAAAACAAGTACCGAACCTAACCATTTAACACTCAGCAATGTTCTCTCTACATGTGCTAATTTGGTAAATTTGAAACATGGCAAAGGAGTTTTGTTTTTTGATCACCTCTCATGAGGATTCACCAACACCTCATCCAATTACGCTAGTATAAAAAGTCTTAGGCTCTCAGTAGCGAAAAGGAACATAATGCATGTGTCCTCAATCTCTTCTACATGCTTGTAGCTCTCCTCCCAAACCAAAGCCACTAGTGTTGTGTGTTCACTTTGCCCTGAATCTTGTGCAAACATCCTAAGGTAAGGAACTGTTGCACCAAGGTATGTATCTGTTATGTGTCATATCCACTGAAGGAGAACATGTTCAAAAAAATAGGTAAATTCTCATAATTATCCCTTCGTGGGATGTTGAGAACTCCAAAATTCCAGATGCTCATTAATGAAATCTATAAATTGAGAACTTTTGTACAAGACTTGAAGTCATACTGAACTTGAACCAAATGGCTCAGGATCTGGGTACTGCAAAGGAACATCTGCAATATGATTTGTATTATTCTCATCTAGATCATTTTGCATGGATATATCCTGGAGTTGAAATGCATATTCCAAGTTCCATAGAACATCTCCCATGGAACACTTGTCGAAGCCCATCTCTTCCAAGAACTTTTTGGTAGTCTCCCTAAACATTTTCAGAGAACCAGGGTTGATGGTCCCAACAAGGTGAGGGTCAATAATTTTTTCAAGCTTGCCCTTTTTCTGCCAGTGCATTTCCCTTGCACACAAGAACCCCAGTAACACTACTCCAAAAGAATACACATCATATTTCTCTGTTAGTTGCTGCCTTTTGAAGTATTCAGGATCAAGGTACCCAAGGGCCAAAACTACCTTTGGATCCAATCTTTGAATGTCCAAAGTCTTCCAGTTTTCCCATGAGCCTGCTATTTAGATAACAACAGAGGATTCATGACAAGGGAATTAGTCTGCATTGATCATATATTGGAGCTTCAATGGTATCTGGCTAGTCAAACATTTTTCCAACAAGTCGAGGGAATCTAAATTGGTGGAGTTGAAAAAAAAAGGAAAGATTGTTATGTCAAGGCCAAATCCCACAATGCTAAGCTTGAAAAACCTCTCATTATCGCAGTTCATGCCTTCGAGCTCTAAGATGGTGATGTTGTAGGGGTTTTGATCTTGTCTCCAATTCACGGTCACACCTTCAAGCTCTAAGATGGTGACATTGTAGGGGTTTTTATCTTGTCTCTAGTCCACTGTGTGAGCTTGGGTACATAAACCTGGCACCATGTCGAGTTAAAGGGCATTACGAGTATTTGAAAAATAAATCTGGATAGATCAGAAATGGAATTCTCGAGACATTGGCTATCATACATATTTGGTTTCCTTTATCAATGTACCAAATTCATCTGGCAGTGGGAAGTGTATATGTGCTTCCCTGTGGTGGTGGGAGATGAAATTTGGCTCCTTCGCTAGTGGTATTTATTTTCTATAGTGGGGGGCCTGGTCTCTGGACTCTGCACATGATGGGGTTCCTCGACCTTAGTGAATTATGAAGCCCCCGATATGGTGTGGGTGTTCTCCCTCCCTTGTCATCCATGGCCCTGTGGGGGTGGCAGACTCAGAAATAATCACGGTGGCTCCACGCCAGGGTGGAAAGAATGTGGGGGCATGCGTGACTCGGTAGTGTGGGTGCGCATGGGGGTCGTGGAGGGGGTAAGCGGGGGGATAGTAGAGGTGGGGCTTTGAGGGTTCAAAATTAGAGTCTTTGGGGTGGAGGAGGCTGTGCTGGCAAGAAAAATCATGAGTTTGATTGATTTGAGGTAAATGAGGGGCAAGTTATCCAACATTGCTGCCTATAGAACTGTCGTGCAATTATCAACAACCTGATAGAAAGTGTGGACACAAATGAGAGATTTTTTCATGAACATGTAGAGATGATGGAAGCATTGGACCGAATGCACTATTTACAGTGCCAAGTCTCTCCGACTGGTAGTGGTTTGGCGAGGCCAAAATCAACACATTGAAAAATGTAGAAAAATTGGAGACTTGGTTGGCGTACTTTGAAGGGCGTGGTCAATGTGACTTCTGTCATCCACTGCATCTGGGAACAACCTCGTACAACCCTTCATCTATCATGTTGGCTAGATATTATGCTATTTGGCGTTATTTATGTTTTATATGTGTTTTGGTGCCTCTAGCCCAACCGTTTATGGACAATGTGCCTAGTCCCTCTTTTGTATTTTTTTCCATCAGGTTCAAATTTTTGTCAACAGACCAAGTCGAGGTGAGACCACATATTTTGTAACTAGCAATATGTAATCCTTTTTTCCTACATGAATATAACATTGACTTACAAAAAAACAAAGGTTCATACATCATTAAAAAATTAATTAAGTTTCATACTTAAATTTCTAGTTTTTCATACCTATTTACTAAATAGGTCTATAAATATATATTTTAGGTTTATCTATTTACTATTTATCCAATGTAAATATGATGATTTGATACTAGATTTAAATTAAATCACATGTTTAACATAAGAAATGTTATATTAATCTATTTATTGAATGTAAATATGAAGATTTAACCTTATATTTAAAACAATTCACACTTTTAACATAAATCAATGAAGTTTAAAATTTAAACTTTATGGCTAAATATTAAAGATAAATATAAATATTAATTTGGCTAACTAATTAATATTACCTTTACTAAAATTATAATGAAGGCATTAGTGTAAATTTGATAGATGATACATGCAATTATGTTAATTGTAGATGAATATGTCTACACTGTTAAACTTTAGAGACAAAAGGGTATTCATAATTTTAACATTGTAAATTCATAGACTTCTTTGTCTCTCAATTTTAACACTAGAAATGGATTCATAGACACCAATATTGAAATTTTCCATATATGGAGTGACACAACTAAAAATTACTGACATAAATGACTAATTCATATACTTGTTGTACTTGTTATTTGGGCGCCATATTTGTATTCTTGGACTATAATAGGCATTTACATTCATCATTATTAATTTTCTCACTTATTGTCTAGACATATATTTTAATCCTAGACTAAATTGGTCATTTAAGTTAGTCGTTTTTACTTTAGTCACTTATTATCTAGTCATATAATTTATCCCTAGACTAAATTAGTCATTTAAGTTAGTCGTTTTTAGTTTAGTCACTTATTATCTAGTTGTATATTTTATTCCAAGACTAAATTAGTCATTTAAGTTAGTCATTTTTAGTTCGGTCACTTGAAATTGCTCAAATTTAGTAGTAATTCACTTGAAATCATTGTAGTGACTAACATTTTTTTTCACCTAGTCATTAATTTCATCATTTTTTACTAGTGGTACAGTAGCACAGACACACCACATATATTTACCTTCTTTGTTGTGACATTGCCCTTCTCGAGTAATGGCTTTACAACTTTTTAACTCTTCCGACTGGACACACAACCAAAGAGATCAGTTTCTGATTCACTGACAACCTCAACCTCTCGCCTGCCATCTCTACTTGCCAAGAAGACACCAGGAATACTGTACAATCACCACAGATGAATTCTTGGACAATTTCTCATGGACGACCACAAAACTAGTGGCACAAGTTAATATACAGAGGGGATGAACAACCCGTTCTGATACCACTATAAGACACACAACACACATATTGGAAAAAAACTCAAAAATATATTAATGAATGTCTCAAGGAATGATGTACAATGTGTACACATATAAATACATCAAGAAACTGTTGAATCAGTTCCCTAGGTTTCCTGGACTCTAATAACTTCTTACCTAACACAAACTAACCCAAGGATTAATTGCCTAACAAACCTCTAGAAGCATTGAACAATGGAATCGGAATCCCATTGATAATAACTGCAAAGTTGGTGGATGTTACACATGTGATAATCCAAAAGATGTTCAATTAAAAAATACCAAATTTTTGTAAATTCAGTATTAAATATTCCCAATCCACATAGTCGAAATCTTTGTTCAGACCAATCTTCAACAAACAAGATTTGATATTTCTCAAATTGATGGAATGTATGCATTCTTACAACCACGTCTTATAACTGCCTCCCCTCTAGAATCCAAAATTATTCTTTTGATATATGTTTAGTTACAAAGATTTTAAGTCTGGAGGCGATTAAATTAGAAATCATCTTGTACACATAGTTGCATAGCAAGATTGGGCAGTAATACATAAAACTAGAGGGATGCTTATTTTTATGCATTAATGTAATAAAAGTAACATTAATAGCTCCAAAGATAAAACCCTTGACCATATAATCTTCATCCACCATAGATCTGAGGACATAAGCTCAAAGAAATGAATGTATAGCTCCACCCCCCACTCATCAGGATCATGACTCTTTTCTCTGGCACAAGAAAGAAGAATTTTGTGAAGCTCCTATTTCGTAATTTCTCTACCAAAATTATCATTCTAAGGCTCTTAAATCATCATATGAAAATTATTTAAGAGATCTAGTCGAGCATGGAAAGAGAGTTATTTATCCGAGAAATGACCCTTGAAAAAATGGAAACAAATTTGCTCAATGTATGACTATGAAGTGAAAAAGGTGCCCCCGTCGTCATTGATTCCCCAAATGGACTTATCTTTCCTCCTCATTGAGGAAAATTTATGAAACAAAATTAGTGTTTTTCTCTTGAGCCGCAACCCATGTTGCTATGCATTTGAAACTATTGGCCTCTTTATGTGATTTATATATCATTTTTTTTTTATCGTCAAGGTCCAATATTTTTTGTTTGATAATTTCAAAGGAGAAAGATTGATCATCTGGATCAAATGGTACACTCAACTCGGCTTCAATCTCATCCAAGTCCTGTAAATAGGACGTTTTCTGTATCAAAACTCGCTTTCGAACCTCCTCTTCAAAAATTTCAATTTGCAGCAAAAGGATTCCATAAAATTTAAACATTGTTGAAAGTTGAGGTCATTCCATAATCTAAGAAAAATGTTAGAAAAATCATTGTGAGCTAGCCAAGTATGGTTGAATTTGAAGGGGAGTGCCTTTTGACATGATTCTCCATCCTAAGAGAGAATAATCTAAAGGAGGTATGAGAGGAAATATGGAATGAACGTGGAACAAAGATCCACCAGACCGGAAACAAAATGCTCCTTCAGCAAAAACCTACTTTGGGATGAATTCTAACCCCATCTAACCATTATTTTAGTTGGGATAAATCTTCGGTGGGATGATACCTTGAAGCAACAGAGCATTGAAAAAAGAGGAAAAATGTGAATCTAGAGAGTCAACATTATCCTTAGAACCCTAGATATCTTCTCTTCCTAGAGTCATATTTAGATTCTCGACCACAATAAGGGAAGTCAGATCCAACAATCCAAGATCAGGGAGCTGATCCCAAAAGGCCTTCCTACCAATATATGGTGCATAATTCTTAATTATGTTGATACAAGTATAAGAACCCCTCATATGCCTAAATAAAAGGATACCTGCAGGAGTCAAATAATCCAATAACTTGATAAAAAAGAATTCCATGCCACTGCTAAACCTTTAGAAAGACCACAAGAATTAGAGGCGCAAAGATCAAACCACGACATATTATAAGGAGAATTTCCCAAGACCTTTCCTTAGGAATCATGGTTTCTTGTAGGAGAATAAATTTTGACTTGTATATGAGAATGAGCCCTCTCAAAGAGTGAGATTTTGGTTCTTCCCACAATCCCCTTATGTTAAGGGACATAATAAACATGGAGTAACCTAGTAGTTGGGATTTTATACTATAAGGACCCATCTTACAAGTGGATCTAAGGGAAATTTACCACCAAATGGAAAAATAGAGTTAATGAACACAACAACATCCACAGATAAAGAAAATTTCATAGAAGATTCCATATTTTTGTATTTACTGCCTTTCCTTTTCTGTGGAACCAAGGGGTTTTTGGAAGCAGAGGCAGAAGTTGAAGGACCCATAAATATATCCTCTTTGAGATGGAAAAATGACTTCTTAATAGTTAGAATGGTGATAAATTTGGAAACACAATATGATTCGACACTTTATCAAATGTATGTGAAAAGATCCTTTCTTAATGGTTAAATTTAAAAGAATAATTATAGATGACTAAACCTCTAAGATTTGAAGTAAAAGGATAGGCGCATAAGGTTTGTAAACTCATAAAATATTTATATGGAATAAAATACAAACCCAAAACATGGTATGTCAAAGTGGATGAATACCTTGGGGACATTGGTTCTCATTGCAATGAATATAATGATACTACTTTTTTTAATATTAAAGTTCAAAACCTTGTTATCATTAATATTTATGTTGATCACTTAATCATTTCATCCAACTATGAAAATCACATCAAGAAGGTGAAACATGAACTTCAAAAGAGATTTAAAATGACAAACTTGGGACCACTTTGGTACTATCATGGAGTAGAAGTTTGAGGGCAACATCATCAAGTCTTCCTTAGTCAAACTGAGTATGCTACAAAATTGTTGTATAATTTTCGCATGTTATTTTTTAAAACCCCTCTTACACCTATGGAGAAAACCATCAAACTTTTGAAATTTTAAGGGGGGGTGATTGGTGAAAAATACAATCGATAGATAGTTTATTGGTAGCTTCATTTACAAGAAAATTGCATATCCGTATTTTTCACTAATGTAGATAGTCGGTCATCCATTGTAAGTTAAATAAACCATTTTTTTCATGCAAATGCTTTCATTTTTTTTTGTCACTTCATTATCAATCATGAGTTGAAATTAGATTATAGACCATAGCGATTGGCTTAAATACTTGTTCCCTTAATTCACCTTGGTGGTTATCATTTTCTCATAGCCTAGTGGGAACTTCCTTAGGGTATTTATTTCATTTTCCTTGAGAGGCATAAATAGGAGGCTCTAATTATGGTATCATTCCATGTTCCTCGTTCTTTAAAAATTTCATTGTTTCCTTATTTCACTATCCCAAATTATGATCTGTTGTTTTTAGTTGATTATATTAGTTTCTTGTATGCCTCATCCTATGAGAAGAAGGGGTTGGAAATATCAAAGGTTCATGTATCTATAAGAAAATAAAAATCATAAGCTAAATCTTAAGATGTAAAAGAATGGAAAGGGATTTAAATAAGTTGAAAGATAATTATCCATTTCCCCTTACGACTTTGGATAGATGGTGATTGGGTGTACTATTAAGGCACTCATTCATGTTAAGGTCACTAATTGAAAACCCATGGGTAGTCCTGCCTGCTAAACCAAAAAAAAATCCAATTATATATTCAGTTCTAGGCACTCATTTTCCTAGAGCATCTATTCATATCATTCCTATCAAAGTAAAAGGAACTCTAAAATAACGTGTTGACCTTAACCAAGCAATAAATTGTCCATCATTAAAGGGGGGTTATATTTTCTTTACTATTCGATAATCAATGAATATTTCTAAACAAGCTAAATCAAACAAAGAGGCATGAAACAAAAAAGGGGAGAGAAAGTAACTCAAGAAGCTAGGTTCTCCCTCTATAGAGGCACTCATGGATGATGGTTTTACACAACCTAGTATAACACTATGACAAATTTTATGAAGTAAACCCCAAGGAATAACATCTGTCACTTGCATTTATCAATTTAAGGGGTAAACCTAGGGATTGGTCCTCCCCTTAGGTTCAAAAGAGCATAATAGGGTCATATTATAACCTTACCATACCTAATTCTTGTAACTTTTACACAATCAGAAGCTAGTGAGACATGTGCAGACGATACTTGTGTGAAGTACTTTGATGGATTTGACATTAAATCTGGCACACGTTAATGCTCTTATGGTTCTTGTACACATGATATTAACCTGAATTGATTCCTAATTATGTGTTAGATGATTCTTATAGATGCTAGAAGGATTCCTTGAGGGATGATGTGCAACTTATTTATCACTTTCTAAAGGATTTCCATCCATATTCCATATTGATGAAGGAAACTTGATGGAGTACCTTGGAGTACTTGAGGGACATATTTAACTTGATGAAGACTTGACATAATGTATCAAACCTTCCTCTATCATTAAGAATTTGGACATTGATCTTGAGGAAAGGATGTTGGCTTGAAGAGTTGGTGCACCCCTGAGATGATAAGATTCCCCTAAGCTAACATTGTACCATATTAATGGGTGTTAATCTCCTCTTGATTTAGATTGATGATGATGATCACCTAAGACACAATTTTAGGGGTAGATGTAACTTCTACCTTGACAATAACATGCCCTATATTGATGATGGCATCCTATCACTCCTTTTGATGATTACAAGAGCTTTTGAAGGATGATGTAGGGCTTGAGAAAGTTATTTTGGTGATGACACACCACAATTGTATGTATATAGATGACTTATGGGATGAGATACACCCCTTGAGATATTCATTGCACCTTTTCACAAAGATACATTCCTTTTTGATGATGACATAATCCTTAGAGAAGTTTTTACTCATACATTTAGGTTATAGGGTATTTTTTAAGGATTCAGATATATTCCTATGTATAATACTATAGGCGACTATTATGGTTTAAAGTCATGCATATAGAATGAGTGCAGATATTGAATAAAAAGCCTGTAATTCACTATCAAATTGGTAAATTTTGAGGTGAGTATTATCCATTTAATCATATATATGTAAAAAAATTCTGAAATTTTAATCAAATGAGCGAATATGTTTTTTAAAAACTATAAAAAAAAGGCCAAGTAGCGAAATTTCGCCACTAAAATTTTACCTAATGGGTTAATTGAGCCTATTTTTCATGTTATTTATTTATGGAGGACATCTTTATGGATTATCATCATCAAATATTCACCTTAAATTGTGGATATAATACTTCTCAGGGATTTTAACCTAATTGTTGGCTAAATAGCCTGGTCACCCTAGTAAAAATATGGAGAAACTCAATTCATTGTTCATGATCATAACATGGGTTGTACTTTCTTTTGGTTAGTTAATCCTCCACCTTTCGCTTTATGATGACTTAGTTGAGTTACTTCTTTTCGGTGGAGTTGTGATGTCATGTGATCCTTTTTCAAGGATTATTATGGTGTATCTTGGATGTTTCACGTTGAAGTAAGCTAGTTTTTTTATTTTTTGGAATTATGTTCCAAGGGATGAATTTTCATGTAATAATTTAGTTTACTAACACTTTTTTCTATTTTCCATTATTGAGCTAGATCACTCCTCCAAGTATTTGAGGAATAAAGATAAGCTTTTATTTACCTTAATCATATAGAAATTGTGAAGCCTAAAGCTTTCAAACCCTAAAATAATATAGTTTATTTTCACTAGTTTGTACGGGTTTAGTATTGCTCCAAGGAAACCAAAGAATTATTTGTATCGTAGACTCAAACACCCTAAATTAAGAAGTAATTAGTTGATATCTCTTATGCACTCTTTTAAAATATAAAAATACTTTTTTATTTTTATTTGAAATTAAATTAGGGTTAAATTACAACAAAGTATTATATTTTCAATTTTTAATGACTGAGTTATGTATACCCTAGGGTTAGACATTATCTAAAAGTGTATTACAAAGGAAAGAATGAAGTTTTTCATGCATTTTTTAGTCAAAGGAAAAAGTGAAGTTTTTCATGCATTTTCAGTGATTTTATAGGTATAACATGTAGGTTTTTTTTTTTTTTTTTTTTTTTTTTAATTCCTACGAAACTTTTTGTAATTTTTTCCATAATTTACTAGAGAAATTGATCTTCATTTCACAAACGTTAATCACTATTTTCAAAAATACATTTGTTGTTATGATAAGCTATTTATTTTTTCGCTTGATCCATGGGTGATTTGAACCTTAAATCTCATGGCTTACATAATACTTCATAACATGATTGTCACCAATTGATATGCCTCTAATGGGTGTTGCTGTTATAACTATTATACTATAGGTTTTTGTTCATTTGAAGCCCTTGATTATAATAGCCTTGAGTATTCTCTTTTTTGGTGTGTGTTGGCCCTTGTTCTTTTATCAAATTTTGTTTATTAAAATCTACCTAATTTCCGTCATTTTCCACTTCATACCATCCACATATGACCTATTTTGACCTTATTATGCATAATCAGGAAAATAAATTATTTTTTTTAATTTTTTTTAATTTTTTGTAAAAAATGGGTTTTAAGTGCATTTTTGGACATGACTAACAATTCCCATAATGGCTTCATTGAAGTCATACTTGCGAGACACCTAGGCATGAGATGAGCACATATTTAGAAATATTGGGAGCCAAGGATGGATGTGCACCTATTGGTTTGGTTAAACCTAGCTAAAACAAGCCCAATCAAAGCTAGTCAAATCGAACCTGTCATTCAAGAAATCCTTGGGAAATAGGCCAAAATTAATATTTTGTGGGATTTTATAGAGTTTGAGTTATTGGATGGATAAGCTCGACCAAGACAGATGGGATAAGGATATGCATGATTGTTAGAGACATTTTAGTCAAGTTTGTTTCATATTTTCCTATTTAAGCCAAGAACATTGAAGGCATGAATATGGAGAATTTGTATGATTTCATTTTAATATTTCTAAATATTGTGAATTAATTGGAGAAACCAGTTGTATCTTATTTTGTTTGTTCAATGTGGTGAATGATTGATTGAGTTGCAGTATCTGAGAAGTTATTTCAGTTTGCAAGGTAAGGGTGGAGGGCCCTGTTGGGTACCGAATTTGTATACTTTTCTCTCCCATTTTATCCCATATTTCTATCTCTTTGTACCATTATTGTTCTTAAACACATGAGGTAACTCCATTTCTTTTATATTTCATGGGATATTTGATTAATGAAATAATTTTCATGGACGTTTTACCTTTTTGCAATATTAACTCCGATATTTCTACAGAATCAGCCAAAGCGGGAAGGTTACAGTTGTGGAGTCATGGAACAGCCCATATTTTCCAGCGCTATCTTCACCAGCTATTACAGCATAACAGACTCTTTTTTATACTGGCGTCATTCTAGGCCTTTTCATGGTTTCCTTCTGGGAAACTAGGTTGTTGTTGTAACAAAGTATATTTTTGTAAATATTCAGTTGCCGAAGGGAAGGGAATCTATGATTTCCAGAAATTTTGTATAAAGAGGGCCTACGGGTTGTGAATCAGGGCTAAGCCCATCATATACAGATTTTGTAATAGTATATTCAGAAATTAATTGAATGCACAACATCTTGTTGCTTCACCTATAATCTGTGAGTTTCCGCAGCCCTGATCAGAGACTTGGGCCCACTTTTCTGATCAGGTGTTGCATTTCCCTTTATTTTCATTGTTCTTATGTTTTATTTGATTCTGTTACTATTGTTCGAGTATAATATTTCAATTTCTGTGAATGTATATTTAATTCCGCAATCTATTTATTTGTTGTTACAATAGTCTGTGTGTGTCTATGGATTTAAGCCAGTGATCTACAGTAGGTCATGTGATTGCTCCTGCATATACTGTGCCGTTAGTCTTGAAATAACTAATGCCTTCAGGTTGATAATTTATGTGGAAAAAGTGCTGAATATTGTTCAGACCCGGACACCAACATTTTGGCGCCATTACCAAGGAAGGCTAACAGGTGCAAGAACATAATCTTCAATTGATCTAAGAGTCAATCTCTCATCTTGCGGAGGGAATTTATTGCCCTAATTCGAGTCCTAAGCATAGTGCTCTTTGTTTTCTTTCCTACTTTTTATTGTTTTTCTTTAGAATTTATCTCTTGTCTTGGGGAGGGCATCTATTACCCTGCTCCAAGCCCTGAGCATAGTGTTTTGTTTTTTTTCCTGCTTTGGTTTTTATTAAAATCGATCCCTCGTATTGGGGAGGGAATTTTTGCTACCCTGCCCTAAGTCCTAGGCATGGTTTCCAGCTTTATTCTTTTTTATTATTTTCTAAAGGGCCAACTTCTCATCCCGAGGAGGGTATTTGATTACCCTAATTCAGGTTCTGAAGTTCGATTTTCTTTTTCTTTTAGTTTGTTGTCTGTTTGACCCTACTCTCTCATCTTGGGGAGGAATTTATCTCTCCTGCTTCGGGTCCAAAGAATTCTTTTACTTTGATGAACCCTCTTCACAATTGGTATGAACATGGATCTTACTAAGAGGGGTAGAGGAAAACCCTTAAGAAAAAAAATGATCTGGGAAGAAAGACATATATTCAGGAGATCAATGAAAAATATAAATATGAGGCATCATCTTGCGCTACTGTAAAGGTAAGGGTTTAGAAGAAGTCTGAAGGGCAGTCTGTGGAGCAACCAGTGCCATCCATGGTACCAGAGGGAATTATTTCGACGGAGGGAGAATTAATAAATAGGGTAATGGTGGAGGAGACAACCGTGCCGCCAGTAGAAGGGGAAGAAATAAAAAGTAGAGGATCAAAGGAACTGGGCAATTCTAATTGGGAAGAAGAACCTTCAAAATGGTTTTCATCACCACGAGACCAAGTGAGTGCTGTAAAACCTCCTGCAGTCGAATTAAGAAATTTTGATTTGGAGAAAGGATTCCTGAAGGATTTCGCATCACCAAGGGACCAGTGGAGTGCGGTGAAACCTCCCATAGCTGAATCACTCCAAGTACCAGCTGCAGAACAAGTTGAAATTCCAAGTGAGTATTGGAGGGTATTTATGACACCTGTAAGTTATTCTATTGATTTTCCAATCGGAAACGTTGCAGGTGATGCACCGATGAGACCCATCCCTTTGACGGCTTTACCTAGTTTCCATGGGTTTTCTTCTGAAGACCTTGATATGTTCCTCTTCAAATTTGACATTGTTTGTCAAGGATATGATTATATTTCTGATGCTTAAAATTAAAAATATTTCTTGCTAACTCAAAGGGGACAGCCCTGAGATGGTTCATGGGTTTAGGAGGGAGCACGATTACCTCATGGGAGGGGATGAAATAAGCCTTCTTGGAGAAATACCAAGATTATTTTAAATATCATGACATTAAGGAGGAAATCTTTAAGTTTACATAGAAAGAGGATGAAAACATGGAGGACTGTATGGAACAATTCAAATACATATTGTAGAGGTCAGGTGAGAGTGACCTCGATAAGGACATTCTGAAGATCATTCTTCTCTCGGCACTTAGGGATGATTCCCTGCAACTTCTGAACATAGTAGGAAAGGGGGACATTTAAAAAGAGGACTTCGACACTATCTGTGACTATTGTATTAAGTGTTCACGAGGGGTTGCAAGGAGTGGACAACGAATTTTGTCATCAAAGACTCCTGGTGGAGGGGTTACAAAGGCAGAGATTGGAAATGTGTTTGATAACCTAATGAATTATATCCTAATTACATTGTCTGCCCAGATGGACACTCTGCAAGAAAAACAGAAACAAATGGAGTTGGAAAATACTATGGCTATATTCTACCCATGATGCAGAAAGAAGCATCCTTTGAAGGAATTCCCATTAAACACAGTGGAAGCTTGCACATTCTATGAGCAGACTCGTGCTACCATCTCATGTCATTCCTTGCCCAGACTGAAAGCATGTTTTCAAGGGGAAAGTGAAGAAAATTTGGTAGAACAATTGTACTTCATGGGGCAGGAAAGGCCATGGAAACCTCAACCACCAACTATGAATCCAGGTATGTTTCAGGACCCATCTCAATATTTTAATAATTTTAATATGGGTCCTCAATCTGCACCTTTTTCAGCTATGTTGTCTTAATATCAATACCCCCCCTGGAAACAATGGGTTCCCTAGACTAGTTCGAATCCTTTATTGAATCAGAACTGGCGTGGACCCTCTCCTACTGGCTATTTTCCTCAATCTATGCCTCAACAACATCTTTAGATTCCCTCCAATGTACTTCCAAGAAACCCAACCCTTAGACCCCAGCTTCCTATCCAGCCCAATCCAAATCCTAATAATAAAGGGGTCCAACAAACAGACACTCTTAACCTTCCATCTTATAGCATTTCTAGTGTGGGACTTAATGAGATAAACCTAAGATCTAGGCGGGTAGTAAATGCTCCCACTACACCTATTATTATAGAACTGATTGATAGTGAAGATGCAGAACCAGAATAGAGGACAGTTGGGGATAAATCAAATCAAAACATAATGAGCCAGACACCTCCCCAATCTGTTCCTAATCAAGGTCATTCAACTTCTCCTCCATATCCTCAAATACTGACCTTGAATAAACTGAACCCTCAAATAGAGTTTGATTTCCTAGGGGAACTGCAAAATATTTTTGTTAAAATACCCCTGTTACAGGCTATGAGGGATGTACCTATATATGCAAAAACTCTCAAATAATATTACTCTAAGAAACCAAGGAAGAAACCTAAGGATCCATTAACCATTCATGTGACAGGTATATTATCCGACATCATGTTTGGAAAGATAATGCCTGTAGAATATGGAGACCCTGGAAACCAAATTATAACAGTATAGATCAATGGGGTCGAGATCCCAAACATAATGGTAGATTTTGGAGCTGCTATCAATATTATCACCTCTGAAATGATGAACACATTAAGTCTTGGAGACATTAAACCAACCTGTACTATCCTGGAACTAACAGATAGGTCTATAATTAAACTGGTAGGGAAATTGGAAGATGTGATTATTTCAGTAGATTCATGGCATTATCCTGTTGGCCTCCTTGTATTACAGAATCGGTCTTCAGTTTTTGGTCATCCATTGATCCTAGGAAGACCTTGGCTCGCAACTGTAGACACTTACATAGGGTGCCGATGTGGGCATATGATCATATCAAATGGGACAATTACAAAGAATCTTATTATTTACCCTCCCGCAGAACCCATCCTATTTGAAAAATCATTAACCAGTCATAAACCTCTACCAATTGAGGAGCCTGAACCTAAAAATGAAGAAGTCAGATCAATCCTTAATATTGTGCAGTCCCTTCAATTTAAAATAGAAACTGAGGACGATGCCACTAATGCTTTTATTAGTGATTCTAGTTATGTTTCCAATCCAACTCATCAAATTTTAGAATCTTGTATGAGTTGTGAACCACAGGAAAATATTGAACCAGAAGATGAAATTGAAGACATTCCTGTAACCTCATTCCATGATTGTATTCCAATTGAGATTGAACCAGGGAAAATGCTAAATATCAACCCAAATATGTCTGAATCCCAAACAAAACAACTTTTGAAAGTTCTTCAAGATCATCAGGAAGCTTTTTCCTGGGATTATATCGACATGAAGGGGATCCTTGCTAACTTATGTACTCATCATATTTGTATTAAGGAATATTGTTTCCTTGTAAGATAACCCCAACGGAGAATGAACCCTGATCTCAAGAACATTGTCAAAAAATAATTACAAAAATTATTTGATGTAGGATTCATTTACCCCATCTTAGATAGCCAATGGGTATTTCCACTAGTGATTGTTCCCAAAAATAATGGTAAATGGCGGATCTGTGTAGATTACAGGGAGCTAAATAAGGCAACTCAAAAATACCATTTCCTTTTGCCATTCATTGACCAAGTCCTGGACACCCTCGCTGGGAAGAATTTATTTTCCTTCCTAGAAAGGTTTAGTGGATGTAACCAGATCCAGATAGCCCTGGAAGACCAGCATAAAAAAACTTTCACATGCCCATGGGGAACCTTTGCATACAGGGTCCTCCCATTTGGCCTATGTAATGCTCCTGCTACCTTCCAGAGGGAAATTATGGTCCTCCCATTTGGCCTATGTAATGCTCCTGCTACCTTCCAGAGGGAAATTCTGGGAATATTTTCTGATTTGGTCGATGATAAGGCTGAAATCTATATTGATGATTTTACTCCATATGGAAATTCATTTGAGGAAGGATTGGAAAATATGGATAAAGTACTCAAAAGATGTAAGCAGACCCATGTATCTTTGAGTACAGTCAAATTCCATATAATGAGGGAATAAGGGATAGTATTGGGACATTTTCTCTCAGCTGTCGGAATTCGAGTTAATCCAGCCAAAGTAGAGGTGATATTAAACTTCCCGGTAGAAAAAACACCCACACAGGTACATAGCTTCATTAGTTGTGCTAGTTATTACAGACACTTTATAGAAAAATTTGCTAAAATAGCACATCCACATTTTCAATTACTAACACATTTTCAATTACTAACAAAACATGCCGAATTTTTGTGGACTGAAGACTGTGAGACAACTTTCATGAAAATTAAAAGGCTGGTTTGCACGGCTCCAATCCTCTGAGGACCTGATTGGGAATTATCGTTTCACATACATGCTGATGCTTCTCAGACACTAGTAGGAGTTGTTTCAAGACATCAAGTAGACAAAACACTGTATGCAATTTCTTATGTCAGCAAAAATTTAATTCATGCTGAACAAAATTACATGATGACGGAAAAAGAATTCCTGGATGTCATTTACGATGTCAACAAGTTCCGGCACTACATTATCGGGTATCCTACTTTTGTACATACTGATCACACAGCAATCAGGTATTTGATGAATATACCTATCACTCCTGGTCGTGTTACAATATGGTTGATATTGGTTCAATAATTTGATATCACAATAGTAGATAAACTAGGAAAAGATAACGTAGTTGCTGATTTCCTAACTAGAATGGATAATAATGAAGAATGCACACCTATAGAAGATAGTTTTCCTAATTAACATATTTTTTTAGTTTCTACTAAACCTTTGTGGTATGCATATATTGCTAACTATCTTGCTACAGGGAAATTGCCTCCTCATTTTTCATACAGGGAACAATGAAAAATTACTCATCACAGTGCCCCATATTTTTGGATGGCAGGGTACCTTTTTCATAGAGGAGTTGATAAGCAGATTCGCCGCTGTGTATCTGAGGATGATATTTATAAAGTATTAAAGGCTTCCCATGATGGCCCTTGTGGAGGGAATTTTGTAGACAAAAGAACATGACATATGGTGCTATAAATGGGATATTACTGGCCTTCTATCTTTCGATATGCACAGAATTATGTCAGGAGGTGTGATAGTTTCCAAAGTATCGGGAATTTCAGTCGAGCAGATGAAATTCCTTTGCAGACACAGGTAGTCATCGAGCCTTTTGAAAAATGGGCTATCGACTTCGTTGGACCGTTTAACCCACCCTCCTAGCAAAAGGTCCACATCTTGGTCTGTACTAATTACGTGACTAAGTGGGTAGAAGCCAAGGTTGTTGTGAAAGCAACAGAGCAGGTGGTCTCAGATTTTCTATTTGAGGAAATTTCTGCTCGTTACGATACTCCAAGAGAGATTGTTTCAGATGGAGGAGCATAGTTCACATTACACATGATAGCAAAGATCATGCAGAAATATGGGGTCAAGCACAGGTTGACGTCTCCATACCACCCCCAAGCGAATGGATAAGTGGAAAGTACAAACAAGAGATTGGAAAATATCTTGACAAAAATTGTGGCATACCATTGTTGGGATTTGGCTCAGTAGCTGCATGAAGCTCTCTGGGCATACAGAACAAGATGGTAGAATACAACTGGGTTCTCCCCCTTCGAGTTGTTTTATGGGAAATCCCTGTTGTTTCCAATAGAATTTGAAATCAGTATGCTCAGAACAGCTCTTGAAGTTGGTTTGGATCTTTCAGATACCCAGAAACACTGACTGGACCAACTCAATGAACTAGATGAAATATGTTCAATGATTGTCAGAGAAATACTACTATTTAGCAGCAGAGAATGAAATGGCATGATAATATTATTAAGAACAAGGTGTTTCAGAGTGGATACTGGGCACTACTCTATGACTCCCTCTTTAAGGATTTTAAGGGAAAGATTTGCACTCACTGGATGGGACCTTACGAGGTGGACATTGTATTTGATAATGGAACAGTATGGCTAGTCACAATTGATGATACATGTGCTTCATTCATAGTCAATGAACATCACCTAAGATTATACCACTACCCCACCTCTAAGGATGCTTTTATCAAACACCTCTCTGAGAAATCTGGTTTGATGGTTATCAGTGCAAAGAACTCTTCCTCTGCATTCTTGCCTTAATAATAATAATAATAAAGAAAACAAATAATAGAGGATTATATTGTTATTATTGATCTTGTTGTCTTTTTGCAGGAGTCACTACTAAGGAGTAAAAATCAAAGAATATTTTTTTTCCAAGTGTAGGTTGCTGCTACTCATGATGTTGTTCCTCAGTTGCTACTACTCATGGTGTTGTTACTTGATTGCTAATACTAATGGTGTTGTTACTTGGTTGCTGATACTCATAGGTGCTCCTACTCGGTTGCTGCTACTCATGATGTTGTTACACCAGATGCTGCTAGTCGACGTTGTTACTCCTTGATTGATGCTGTTACACCGGATGATGTTACTCGCACTGTTGTTACTCTAGATGCTGTTACAACGGATGCTGTTCCTCATACTATTGTTACACCAGATGCTGCTACTCGCACTGTTATTACTCTAGATGTTGTTACACCAGATGTTGTCACTCGTGCTACTGTTACACTGGATGCTGCTACTCGCATTGTTGTTACTACGATGCTACTACTCGATGTTGTTACTCCATATGTTGTTACACCGGATGTTGTTACTAACACTACTGTTACTCTAGATGCTACTACTTGCACTGCTGTTATGCCATATGTTGTTACACCGGATGTTGCTACTCGCACTGTTGTTACTCTAGATGCTGCTACTCGCATTGTTGTTACTCTAGATGTTGTTACACCGGATGTTGTTACTCGCACTACCGTTACTCTGGATGATGCTACTCATACTATTGTTACTCCATCCACATAATTACTGCATCATTATCCTACCAAATTTCACTTCGTCCAGGTAGGCCGTCAGGTACCCCTCCAAGTGAATTTTATGGATTTAATTAAATATCCCATGTGAAGACTTTAATATCGCGGATGGAAAAAATTGAAGTTGGGGGGTTTTTGTCATAGCTCAAGGATAACGTAATAATGACCTCGTAAATCATTATGACAGTCCATGCGTGGTACACCTTATGATCCCTATTAAAATTTTGTATAATTGTTCAATACATATTGGGATCTGTAATACGTCTTTTCCACTCCATACGAAATAATTGTTATTTTTTTCATTACACTTACCATATTTTTTATGATTTTTCTTGGTTTTCGAGAATTACCATCTGTATTTACCGTTACCGCCTTTCACTTTCACCATGTTGTTTTTCTGAATTTTGCATCCACCATTTTTCCCAACGGTCTGCTATTCCAAGAAGTTTTGTTATGAGTCCCACATTATGGGTGGATTGGCTGTGAGGCGTGAGTCTAAAAACGCAGCTTTGGTCCGCAGCAATCTAGAGGTATGGAAAATCTTTGTCAATGCAGGGTGGGATACCTACTTCGATAGAATGTAGGGGTTTGACGGGGGAATTACAATGGAATTTAAACTTAATTTAGATGAGAATCACTCGCGGGTCAAAGGACTGGAAGTTCCTATCACAAAAGAGGTAATTGTAGAGGTTAGCGGGCTAAGACAACAAGGGTAGCAATGGTTTTCTCAGAGAGTTTATCTTCCAGAGTTTCCCGAATTTTTCTTGTAGGAAGGGGAAATTTTTGTTCAATTGGGCAGAGGATATGAGCGCAAGACTGTGTTGCATCCTTGGAACGAATTCGTAGGTTTTGTAATAAATACATAACTTGCGAATTCCAGGCCACAAATATGTTTAAGTAACATTTTAAAATTCTAACGCACCTTCGGTTTCCATAGGCTCAGGTGCATGCCTTAAAAATGCCCTTCTTCCTATTGAAATAGTTGCAGCACATGGCACATTCCTCTCGGCGTTTGCGTTGGATGCCGGCCCTACTCTCCAACCATGGATTGGTGCATTTACTGGTCATGCATGCAATAAATATACTTTGGGTCTCCTGGGAATAACTCTATGGATCCTCAGAAGAAGAGGTAGTAATCATTATTACTACTAGAGAAGAGGAACCAGTCTCTACGTGGCTGGTTTAGCAGAAGAATAACATTCAGAGGGAATTGATCAAGAGGAACCCGAATAAATGGAAGTGGAGATTCATCAAGAGGATCCCGAAGAAGTGGAAATGGAGGTTGATCAGGGAGAGCCTGAAGAAATGAAAATGGAGAAGATAATTAGCGACACAATCGAGGCTATCACACAAGAACTAGCCTTTCCTGAGGATCCCAAAGATGAAGGAATTATGGATATTATGTATGAAGTTGAGACTGTCATACAGTCGTAGAATTTTGTCAATGAAGAACAGGGTACTGAAATGGCAAACAGAGGAGTGGCAAGTGATGTTGTTTTCACTACAAGGAAAATACCCTCTATTGGATGTTTTTGAGGAACCACAAATAAAAATACACCATGCATCTGTTTCTAGCGGAGGTTACTAGAGGAGGTTGGCGGGCAGAGGGTTTTGTGGATGTTTTCCAATCGGTGCTCTTATCGTTACAACTCACCCCGGTGCTCTCAAAAAAAGAACACACTGGGGCAGAAAAATTCATTTGCACACCAGACACCATGCACTCTGTAAACATACGCCCAGTGCATCATCATATAATAGAGCACCAGTGCCTCACAACTCATCCACGCCGGTGCATTATAAAACACAACGCCAACACTGAAATGACCCAGTGCAATAGAAAGAAACAGTACCGGTGCATCATAAAAAATGTGCCAAAACACAAACTAACCGGTGCGTTTGTACCAAACAGTACTAGTGCGCCTATAAACAACGCGCACCGGTAATTGGTTAAACTAAAAAAATATTTACGACAAAAAAATCGGATTTTTTCAGTTTTTCACTGCTCCTGAGCTATTAATTACCAGTGCGCCTAATACCATAGAACGCATTGGTGTGCACTGAACATTGGCACATTGGACATCATGCGTGAAGTACACACACCGCTAGGGCATCCAATTACTCTGACGTACTAGGGCGTCAATACTCCTCCGCATCGATGGATCATAAAACACCGCACCAAGACAGGAACGAGTCGATGCGTTCGCCTCTAATAGCACCAGTGCACTAGAAACCGCACACACTGAAATAGCATTATATAAAAAAAATAAGGCCAAAAAATCGGTGCTCTCTGACTATTACGCACTAGTGCTTTACAATTATGCCACCGCGGTGCATCATCAAACTTTTCGCGCTGTAACTGAAACATCCCGGTGCGGTTTTGTATAACAGCAATGGTGCACTTAGAAAACCCTGCGCACCGAAACAAGGTTAATTAAAAACAATTTACAGCCAAAAAACTTCATTATTCACTTTCTTCAGTACTCAAGAGCTCTCAACCCTCGGTGCTATTTCCTTATTTCTAAGTCGCCCTGATATCGGTGCTCTCATTGCATCCATTACACGCATTTCTACTCTGCATTTGCCACCAATCTCCAGCTTGCATTTTGAAAAATAGTGGGAAATTTTTATTTTCCAAATTTTACAGCCAATATGCCTCCTCGACGGCAAAATGTACAGGTATTTTTCTATTTTTTCTATAATAAAGCCTTTTAGTGGATTATAAATTGAAATAAACTTAAAAATAGTCATTAAATACAAAAAAAAATGTCACGCGGTGTGCTCGAGCTATTTGGCTCACACTGACTAGCGGGGCTACCTGTAAAATTTACAGGTAGCACCGCTACCGGTGCTAATGGTAACTGCACCATTTCTAGGGCAATGTCGGAAGGCGCCCCGATAAATTTTAAACTAAAAAATAAAAAATAAAAAAGACAGTGTGCTCATTTATCCAGGCACACCGTTGACCCCGGCAATCACAGTGCGATGCGTTGACTTCATTTACCACCCCGGTTTATGTTAGTGCACCGCATTTTGCATTCCAGGAGAGTCAACGATGTGGCCGGGTAAAAGAAAGCACCATCAACTATGTCATTGTCATGAAGTCGGTGCACTGACATGACTATACACACCGGGGCGTATATTTCAGCCAGTGCACCGCTATTCTGAATTATGTACAGTCCACGATGCTTGAAAAATAGACATAGGCACCAACTTCGGTGCGGTCTGTTTCATTAGGGGCCCTAGGGATGGTGCGCTAAAAGATTAAAATGCACTGGAATTGGTGTTTGACTGTTTTTATGGAGCACCGACTTGTATGTTTGTTTTTTGTAAAAAATAATTATATATGTATATTTATAAATACATTTATGTTTTAATAAAAAAAAATATTTAATATGGAAATGATTCAGAGAGAATAGAAGCAACAGTAGCAACAACAAGCATAACAATATGACATGATTCACCAATAGGAGGTGAGAGAGAGGGAGAGAGATGGATGCCCTCGCCCTATTACTGCAGATACCTAGGAGATCCTTAAGCAGGTAGGCCTCCTCAAGTTCTATGAGGAGGCTATTTTTGGCCTAAAGGTCCATAGTGTGCTTTTGAGAGATCTTATTAGCAGGTGGAATGCCCACCGATAGGCTTTTCAGGTTGGTCCTGACCAGTGGTACACATCCACTGAGGAGGACATTTATTTTATTACAGGACTATCAAGGAGAGGGGTGGATTTCCCCTCATTCCCAAACGTGCCACCTGGTTGTGTAGCAGGGAGTCAGTTAGTTTACTCCCAGAGATACATTGGAGCACATGTACTATCTCCTTCAAAGTTTCAGGTAGCTGGAGGTCAGTTACGTATAGGTGCTTTTGGTAGACAGGATGTGAAGTGCCTCTCTATTATCGCTTCCATCATTTCGCACAACACGAGTGACGGGCAACGCATTAGTTACTTGCTTTTATATTACATTGATTCTTTAGTATAGCAGCCATGACTTGTTAAGTGGTCTGCCATTTTTTTGTGATAGTTTTGTACGGCCTTAGATAGATGTCATGCTCATGCACAAGGGAGGGTCAACTTCCCTTTTTCTTCAAAGTTGTTTTCTTTATCTTTTGAGAGATTTCCAGAGATGAGACCTAGTTTTATTCGACAGCCTCGTAGACCGATGTTGGAGGCCCGAATGCGCATGTGGGGGAAGATGATGCGCAAGAGGTGAGACAGTATGTTTCCAGTGAGGATATCACATGATTCGCTGGACTTACTAGCCAGCGTTGGCGGGCTGCATCCCTTCATCATGGTCCCATGTCCTTACGCTGGACTAGATTGGCGAGGGTGTCCCTGTTGAGCCCCAAAGATGTTCTTCTCTTTCACCACATTCCACTTCATTTTCTTTGTCCCTCATCAATTACAGGCTTAAATGATCAATAGGATTAATTAAAATTGCTTTAAGAATTTATATAATGACTAACTTGCTATGTTTTCATGACTTTGTTGTTATAGTAATTTTTGACTAAGACTCGGCTATAGAATACAGGCATTCCGTATCCAGTCGTCTGTTCTGCAGCTATCCTCATGTTTACGTAGGTTCCAGGTGTCACTGCAAAGAAAAAGGCATATGCGTGAAATCCACAACACTTCCCCTTCATCTCTTGCTCCCCATGAAGTCTGAGTTAAAGTCTCCAAGCGGTTATGCACGTAGAAGAGAAGCAGTTTCCTATCAAAACACGGACTCTACAGATGTCTACAGTAAAGCACAAGACTGTTAATAAGAGTTTTAATTTGATTAGAAGTGGGAAAGACACTTATCCCTATTTTTCTCAAAAGTAGTTATGTAATTTCATTATAATTATGACTCGGGAGACCGAGAAACTGTTAACTATATTTATGTTTTATTGCTAGATCTTAGAAGACCGTAAATACTCTGTTTTGAAGAATTTCTCTTTTAATGAAAGAAGCATCACTTTATTGCAAGAGCTGAGTCAATCTTGAGTAGATTTGCGTGCTAATCCGGTGTTAGAGGGCCCTTGCTACCTAAGAAGCTTTGTTCATATGGTTTAGATAAGTACATTAGCCTCGTTTCATTCTTAGTTTAATCAATTTCCTGAACTTTGTGTTTTATGTTCACTTGCATTGGATACTATAGTTTAGTCTTGTTTTCACAAATTATTCCAAAATATCACTAATATTGGATGAGGTATAACTGTAGTATTTTAGGAATTAGTTGCATTTGTTTTTATGCTCAATTACATCAGTTGTTACAACTAGTCATGATCTTATAAACTCTTCCAAAATATCACTAACTTCGGATGAGACATAGCTGTGGTGTTTTAGAGCTTTGTTGTGTTTTGTTCAATTTTATGCTTTCATGCTCATTTACATAACATGTTGTAGCCAGTCCTGTTCTACAAACTATTCCAAAATACCATTAATTCCGAATGAGACAGAGATGAAACATTTTAGTGATTAGTTGCATCTTTAGTCTAGTCATAGCACTCCAGAGGTAGATGTCATTCTAGTTTAATTCTGTCACTATATTTCAAGTTTGATAATGGCACTCTAGTTCAGTTTTAATTCACTACATTTCAAGTTAGATTAGTGGCATTCTAGTTCAGTTCCAGTTCACTGTATTTCAAGTTAGGTTAATGAAATTTTAGTTTAGTTGTGGTCACTGTGTTTCAAGTTTGATCAATTGCATTCTAGTTCAGTTTCATTCATTGTTCTTTAAGTTGTGTTGGCTGTCAAAATTAGACTTCACGACCTTCATTGTTTACAAACTAATCTTGTTCTGACTTTCTATTAATGCATCATCATATGGACAGAAATTAGTGATATTAGTTTAAGGCCTTGATTGTTCTGCAGTATTTTGCAATTTCACAAATAAGCCTTTTCCCAAAACTATTATAGAAAATCTCTAACTTTCGGATGAGGCTTAGCAGTGACAAGTTGAGCTGCCGAATGAATTAATCTTAGCATTATAAGTTAAGGTAGAGTGGAAATCTTATTGTGCTACAAATAATCCTTTCCAATTGTGTTCCAATAAATTTCTAGTCATGGATGAGATTCTTTGTAATATTATAAGATGATTGTTTATTTAGGAGAACTTCATTTGCACTAAACTTGTCATTTTCTCAAGCTATTCCAACATATTTGTAATGAATGAATTGGATGGGTTTATGTTATGAGTTATTGAGTTCATGTTGTGGTTTAGTTCCTTGCTATGAGTCCTTATCAAACTTTGCATTTTCTGTTCTTTAGTACCATGCACAGTTTAGAATAGGTTTTTCTCTGTTTTTAGTATGTCCAACAACTGTCCTTCATCAACATTTAGTGCTTTCCTTTTTAACATAAAACCATAAAACCAAAAACATCAGAAAAACACTAAACACAACGTAGTGAGAAATAGATACCTAGGCACATATGGTGCACCTCACTTCAACAGTTTACTAGCCCTGGTTGACAATTAATGACCTCAATTTAGGAACACTAAGTTGAGCACTACATTTTGGCGTCGTTGTCGGGGAAGTGTAACTAGGTAGCCTTGTTTCTTACCTCCTAAAAACAATTACATGCGTAGAGAAAGAGACTAAAGGGGTAGATTCATAAGAAGTAGAAGCTTGATTCCTAGAACACCACTTGTTTCACCAAGACCTAGAGCCAGCACACCTCCAACTCAAACCCACATTCCATCCTTTATTCATCCTAGACTTCTAGAGAACTTAAGATTAGATATTCCATTAGAAAGACCTTCTACTTTACCCACTGAGCTTGTCTTAGAAGAAGATTCAGGAACCCCTGCTAGGGACATAAACTTTTCAACTTCTACAGAAGAATCAAATATGGCAGAAGAAGGGGGAGGAGGAGTTTTTAATGGAGAACACACACTATTTGGAGGGGGTAGAGGTAGAGGTAGAGGAGAAGGAGGTAGAGGTGCAGAAGGAGAAGGAGGCAAAGGAAGAGGTAGAAGAGAAATGGGAAGCTCTTTTTGGTTTCCTATAGTAGATGAAGAAACCAATACAACTATGAAAAACATTTCACCCTTTGTCCTTCCAAACTTTTATGGACTGAAAACTGAAGATACTGAAACCTTCCTATTTGAATTTGAAGTCCTGTGTAGAACCTATGACTACTTACAAGATGCTCAAAAACTTAAATTATTTCCTTCAACATTGAAAGGAGCAGCATTAAAGTGGTTTATGAGTTTGATCAACAGTTCTATTAGGACATGGGAAGACATGAAACAAGTATTTATAGAAAGGTATTTGGACTACTGTATGCCAGCCAACCATAAGGAGGAAGTGTTTAAAATGCTACAAAAAGAAGATGAAAATCTGGAAGATTTGTTGGAGAGATTTAACTACAACATCAAAAGAGAAAAAATGGAAAACCTAGACCAAGACACTTTGAAAGCTCTCTTGTTGAAGACAATTAGGGATGAATGGTTAGATATCCTTAACATGATGGGAAAAGGGGATATATATCAACTCACATTACCTGAAATAGCTGAATTATGTATCAACCTTTCAAGAGGGAAATCTAAAACTGTAAAAGGACCAAGAGACCCTGCTCTTGCAAGGGCAAGTAAGTCTGATTCTGGGACAGTAAGTAGGGCAGAAATAGGACATATGCTTGATGAGTTAAAATCTGATATCTTGGGGTGTCTTAGTGAACAAATAGACACCCTTAAGTTACAAAACAAGCAAAAAGCTGAATCTGATGCCTTAGCAATCTTTTGTCCCAAATGTAGAAAGAAACATGCCTTGAGAGAGTGCCCTTTGGATGCCAAAGTTGTGGAGACTTGTGTAATTTGTTTAGAAAAACATGAGACCAAGAGTTGTCCTTCACTTCCTGATCTTAAAGCTGTCTTTCAAGAAGAGACTCCTACAAGTTCCACAGAATCTCTCAATTTTGTCTCTAGGAGACCTTGGCAAGGACCTTAAACACAAGGATTTCATGATCAGTTGTATAATCAACCCTCAATAAATTGGAATTCTTGGCAGCAACCTTGGCCCCAATTTCAAAATCAATCACAAGCTTGGGCGCAAGGAGCACAAAATCCCTATGGAAGATACTCTCAGTATTATCAATATCCACCATCCTATCCACCATATCCACATTTCCCTCCTCAACAAAATCTTCAACACAATCCTCAAAATTCACAACATCAAAATCAACCACTTCCATTACCATTTCCTCGGAAAAAAAATCAGTTGCCTGCCCAACCCATACCAAACCCCAAAAATAAAAATCCTCAGACCACATACATGATAGAAGGCCAATAGTTTCCAACTTATTTGATCACTCCTTTAGACCTTAGTGATGTTCAACTTAGGTCTGGAAGAATACTTGAAAAGAGGAAACCTTCTGTAATCATACAAGAGCAAGACAATTCTGAGGAAGATTCTCTATAGGTAAATAAAAGTCTTGAAGAGAACACAACTTTCCAAGACTCAAACACTGAAAAATCGAAACAAAAAGAACCAATAATCTCAACTCCTATATTAGAGAATCCATCAACATCCACTTCTACACCTCCCTTCCCAGAAAGATTACAAATTGATAGGGGTGTAGAAAAAAAAATTATGGTACCTAATTATGATTTCCTAGATGAGCTGAGAAATGTTTGTATTAAGACTCCATTATTGCAAGCCATCAAGGAAATTCCAATCTTAGCAAAGACAATAAAGGAGTTGAGCATGAAGAAAACAAGAAAAAGAATAAGAGAGACAAAGAAAATTCAACTGGCAGGAAAAATAGCAGATATCATGATGGGTAAGATTGTTATTCCAAAGTATCTAGACCCAGGAAATCCAGTTGTTAAAATTCACATCAATGGAATTGAGATCCAAAACACACTTATTGATTTAGGAGTAGCAATCAATATCATGAGTAGACAAATCATGGATAAACTGAAACTTCCTAATCTTATTTTTACACCCACATTATTACAATTAGCAGATAGATCTGTGATTAAACCTGATGGGGTAATAGAAGACATTCCAGTGTCCCTAGATTCTTGGGAGTATCCTGTGGATTTTATGATCCTAACTCCTAAGAATAATCTAAGAGGACACCCTATTATATTAGGAAGACCTTGGTTAGCTACAGCTGATGCTTTCATTAGTTGTAGATCCGGTGATATGTATATCTCTGATGGTAGTTCAACCAAGAAATTTACCTTGTATCCTCCAGCAAAAACAATTACAGAGTTAGATGATACTCAATGGATAGAGGATGAAGACTACTTACAACCTCTCTTCACAATTTCAGAAATTAGTGAAGATAGCCAAATTTTGAATACCTTGGAAAACTTTGAATCCTCTTCGGAATATAAACATGAACAATTTCAAGAAGAATCCAACATTGAGTTTTTGTCATCAAGGAAGATGTCTCTCTATTCCATGGATAAATTTGGCAGCTCTACAATTGAGATATTTCCAGGCAAAACTTTAAACATAAACAAGAACTTAGAGAAATCTCAACAAGAGGGGCTAGTCAAGATCTTACAGAGACATTCTTCTGCATATGCATGGGAGTACACTGATATGAAAGGGATAAGCCCCAAGACTTGCACTCATCACATCTATATAGAGGAAAATTGTAAACCAATTAGACAACCTCAAAGACGGATGAATCCAAATCTTAGGGAAATTGTTAAAGAAGAATTGCAGAAATTGTTAAATGTCAACTTTATCTATCCCATTTCAGATAGTCAGTGGGTTTCTCCTTTGGTAATTGTGCCAAAGAAAAATGGTAAATGGAGGGTATGTATTGACTACTGGGAATTAAACAAAGCTACTCTTAAATATCATTTTCCCTTACCTTTCATAGATCAGGTGTTAGATACATTAGCTGGCAAAAAGTACTTCTCATTTTTAGATGGGTTTAGTGGTTATAATAAAATCCAAGTAGCATTGGAAGATCAAGACAAAAGCACATTTACCTGTCCTTGGGGTACCTATGCTTACCGAGTATTGCCATTTTGAATATGAAATGCACCAGCAACATTTCAAAGGGCAGTACTAGGAATTTTTTCAGATCTAATACATGATTGTGTAGAGGTAAATATGGATGATTTCACAGTTTATGGAAACACATTTGAAGAAGCCTTAGAAAACGTGGAAAAAGTCTTAAAGAGATGTAAAGAAGAAAACCTTTCACTAAGTCATGAGAAGTGTTCTATGATGTTTACTGAAGGAATTGTTTTGGGATATCACATTTCAGGGGATGGAATTAGAGTTGATGAGTCAAAAGTTGAAGTCATCTCTAACTTATCTATTCCAAGTTTTCAAAAAGATGTTAGAAGTTTTCTTGGATTTACAGGATATTATCGAATGTTTATAGAAAACTTCACAAAGATAACATCTCCACTTTTCAAATTACTTACCAAAAACTGTGAATTCGAGTGGAATCCTGATTGCCAGATAGCCTTTGAGACCCTGAAAACAAAAATATCTGAAGCACCTATTTGAAGGGGACCTAACTGGAAGTTACATTTTCATATTTCAATAGATGCCTCAGATACATCTCTAGGAGCAGTATTGGGACAAAAAGACATGATTCCTTATGCCATCTACTATACCAGTAAAAATTTGAATCCTTCAGAGTTAAACTATACTGTAACTGAAAAAGATTTTTTAGCAGTTCTTCATGCCATAAACAAATTTAGACACTATATAACAGCCTATGAAACTTTTGTTCACACAGATCACTCTGCAATTAGATATCTATTGAACAAATCAAATAAATGGAAGAGTCATAACATGGTTATTGCTTTTACAAGAATTCAACATTACCATTCTAGATAGGCTTGGAAAACAAAAAATAGTAGCTGATTTCCTATCTAGACTCCAAAACATCAAAGACAATACTCCAGTTGAAGATCAATTCCCTGATGAATATCTTTTTGCAATTTCTACTCAAACTCTTTGGTTTTCTGACATTGCTAATTATTTATTTTCAGGGAAATTTCCTTCAATAATGAATACAAGAAACAAAAGAAAGATCATTTATGACAGTGCAAAATATTCATGGGTTGCTAATGAGTTATATAAAACAGGTCTAGATTTTATCATTAGGAGATGTGTTTGGGAAGATGAGATGCCTGAGATCCTCAAATCATGTCATGATGAACCTTGTGGCGGACACTTTGCTGATAAAAGAAAAACTTATAAGATCCTTCATTTAGGATATTATTGGCCATCCCTTTTTAAAGATGCTAAAGAGTATGTCAAAAGGTGTGACAATTGCCAAAGGGTAGGGAAACCTTCTCCTTCAGGTGAGATGCCATTGCAGCCTCAGGTACATATTGAACCTTTTGAAAAATGGGTTTTGGATTTTTTAGGACCTATTAGTCCTCCATCAAGACAAAAGAGATATATATTAGTTTGCACTGATTATGTTACCAAATGGGTAGAGGCCAAGCCATTACTTTTTGCTACTGAAGCATCTGTAGTTAATTTTCTTTTTGAGGATATTTTTACTCGCTTTGGTGTCCCAAGGGAAATTGTTACAGATCAAGGAGCTCAATTCACATCAAGGCTAGTGGAACAAATGATGGAGAGGTACAAAATCAGACACAGAAAATCTACTCCCTATCATCCACAAGCAAATGGTCAAGTGGAATCTACTAATAAGGTCATTGAAGGGATCTTAACAAAGACTGTTCATTTACATAGAAGAGATTGGGCAGATAGGCTTCCTGAAGCCTTGTGGGCCTATAGAACTACATGGAGAAGCACAACATGCCATACTCCTTATGAACTTGTTTATGGAAAGCAAGTTTTGTTTCCCATAGAGTTCCAGATTCAAACTTTCAAAATGGCAGTTCAGCTAGGACTTGATCTAACAGAGGCACAAAAGCATAGATTGGAGCAGATTAATGAATTGAATGAGATCAGACAAGATACAGTTCAGAAAAAAAGTATAGTCCAACAGCAAAGGACTAGATGGCATGACAAGTACATCAAGAAAAAGAAGTTCAAAGAAGGTGACTGGGCTCTCTTGTTTGATTCAAAGTTCAAGGATTTTCAACGTAAATTCCAAACACATTGGCTTGGGCCATACGAAATTATAAGAATTTTTGATAATGGAGCAATCAAAATCAGGACAATAGATGAAGAGAAGGTCACTTTTCTTGTAAATGATCATATATTGAAGCTGGATCACAAGCCACTTTCAAGAGAAGAATTTGTCAAGAGATTCCAGGAAAACAGTGACATGAAGTTAATGAAGAAGAATTTTCTTCTTCATCAACTTGATTGAATTTTCTGAAGTCAGATATTTGAAAAAAAATAATAAATAAATAAATAAAGTATAAACATGAAAACTAATCTCTGATTAGCATGTTTATACAGAAAAGATAGAGTGAAAATCAGGATCTTTCTAACACTTTAGCTTCTCAAGATTGTTTTTTTTCTCCGCAAGAAGCTATCATAAAATCATAAGTGATTCACATCCCACTTATGATCCATTTCACTCCATTCATCCATACTCCATTTCATTTCATTCATCCATACTTCATTCATTTCATTCCATGGTCCACCTCATTTCCATCTCAAATTTTTAAGATTGACTTCTTTCTGCAATTGAATAATACAGATCAGAAGCTGCAGGTCACTTTTTCACTCCACTTCATAATTGTGATCTGTTTCATTCCATTATTCACTTCACCCATACTCCATTGCACAATAATTCATTATCCATTTTTAACTCATCTCATACAACATTCCAACATTCCATTCATGCTTCAAACCATTCCATTTCAAGGCTTCTACTGTTACATTCTGCAATCAGTCAGACATTTTGTAGCTAGGCAGACATTCTGCAGCCAGAGATCCTGGAGGCACTATCCAGTAATCACTTGATCGAGCAACAAATTGATCCTTCATATCCAAGACAAAAAGGAAAATTAAAGAATTTATGAGGACTAAAGATCAAA
Organism: Pinus albicaulis; assembly: GCA_034641835.2. NCBI lineage: Eukaryota > Viridiplantae > Streptophyta > Pinopsida > Pinales > Pinaceae > Pinus > Pinus albicaulis. The sequence continues at coordinate 370,867,812 of CM076569.1, read as the reverse complement.
TATTTTCAAAGGAGGACAAGGCATATCAAAACCACAAAAGAATCAAAGGGAAGGCAAAGGTAAAAGTTATGAAATTATAGTGACAGATCATGAAAATTTTAGTATAGTTAAGTCATGTATGATTCGAAAATTAATTTTGGTTAGTTGTGTTGATCATGCCTATTAAATCCATCAGAAAAACTTTGGACAAAAACCCTTCCATCTTGCCATATCCGATCATCATTTAAAACTTAATGGTTAAAGTACTGAAGTGATTTGATCAGTCACATCATTAGGCCGAAGTATTTAATGATGATTTTTGAATTTCTCACGAAATATCTCTACGGTCTTTTCTTCCGTGTTAGCTTTCAACTCATATGAATCACCTCACCACATTATATTCGTTTCATAACAACTCCATATCATTTCTTTCCATAGCCAATTCTTAGCCATTCTAGTCTGTAAAAATAGAGGAAGCATATGTGGGGCAAAAACAACTCTTTAACAGCCATTCTCACCGTGAGCAGAGGAGAAGTAATTTTAAGGTTGAAAAGAGAAGCTAAGGGTCTCATAGTGAGGACTGAACCAGTTGGGGCCAAGTACTTGGAAGGTTATCCACAAATCAGAGAAATGCTACATCAGGCTGGTTGGTTGCAATTTTTGGAGAAATTTAGTGGTTTTCACAAAGAGGTGACTAAAACATTTGCAAGGTCCTTCAATGGAGCAAAGGTCGAGATAGGAGACATTAAATTCACTGTTGCAGAGGCTTTCATTGCATAGGAAACGGAATTACCCAGGCAAAGAGAAAGGTGGTTCAAAAATAGGGAATTTAATAACAAAACATGGAGGCAAATGCTTAAAACTCCAGGTATGGATGTTTCCATTTTTAAAAAGGGTATTCCTAGCTCGATACTAAAGAATAAGTGGAGGAAAATGTTGCTCATTTTACAAAAAATTATAACTTGTGAAGGAAGATTTGGTACCCTCTATTTCTATCATATTCGATTAATGATGCATTTCTTAGATGAGGAAATTAATTTGCCCTTTTTCCTACTTCATAATTTGAAAAGAATGGCCTCAAATGTTCAAAAAAGGGTTCAATTTCTAGAAACAACTTTGTATCACCATGGTTTAGTCAAAATCTTAATTGAACATCATTTGAGGAAAATGGGAGATAATTGGGAAGAGTTTCTAGTGAGGAACCATTTTGAGGAACCCAAAGAATCTCCACCTGAAAGAAAACCTACAAGAAGAAGCAGGAGAAGGGAAATTTCCAAAGCTATTGAAGTTGAAACTGGTAAATCAATTCAAGAGGACAGTGAAGAGATGATTTCTGAGAAATTGGCTCAAATAAAGAAGCAGCTTAAGAAGGAGAGAATAATAAGAAAATATGCCAAAGATAGAGGAGAAGGGCCATCTCAACCAAGACGGAGCCACAAACTTAGAGGTATACTAAAGAAAATAGAGGTTAGACAAACAGGGATCATAAACATTGAGGATGAAGAAACTCCAGAAATTGACCCAGCACAACAACAAATTTACAATTATATTGAGTCATTAGAGAGGAGAGCTTTAGAAAGTAGAGACAGAACTCCTAGCCCACCAAAATCTGAAATTGATGTGCTAAGAAGAGATAAGTATGAGTTAGAAGTACTCAATAGGCATATCAAGAATGAGAATGACATTTTGAGGGAGCAGGTGAAACTAAAAAGTGATATGAATTCAACTCTATCTTTACAAATGGAGAAATTGTACAAGGCCAGTGAAAAATTGAAGAAGAAAAACAAAAAGCTAATCAGGGCACTTACAAATTTAAGATTCAAGTTAGTCATAAGGAAGCCTAGAAGACCATTGACTGTCAGGCAAAGCAGAAGAAGAGGGTTGGATGTCCTAGCAGAGGTCTCAGAGTACATGGAGTAGTTGCATGAGGACATGCAAAAACCTTGCAGTGGGGGTATGTTGAGCCCCAAAGATGTTCTTCTCTTTCACCACATTCCACTTCATTTTCTTTGTCCCTCATCAATTACAGGCTTAAATGGTCAATAGGATTAATTAAAATTGCTTTAAGAATTTATATAATGACTAACTTGCTATGTTTTCATGATTTTGTTGTTGTAGTAATTTTTGACTAAGACTCGGCTACAGAATACAAGCATTCCGTAACCAGTCATCTATTCTGTAGCTATCCTCATGTTTACATAGGCTCCAGGTGTCACTGCAAAGAAAAAGGCATATGGGTGAAATCCACAACACTTCCCCATCATCTTTTGCTCCCCATGAAGTCTGAGTTAAAGACTCCAAGCGGTTATGCACGTAGAAGAGAAGAAATTTCCTATCAAAACACGGACTCTGCAGATGTCCACAGTAAAGCACAAGACTGTTAATAAGAGTTTTAATTTGATTAGAAGTGGGAAAGACACTTATCCCTATTTTTCTCAGAGTAGTTATGTAATTTCATTATAAGTATGACTCGGGAGACCGAGAAACTGTTAGCTAGATTTATGTTTTATTGCTAGATCTCAGAAGACCATAAATACTCTGTTTTGAAGAATTTCTCTTTTAATGAAAGAAGCATCACTTTATTGCAAGAGCTGAGTCAATATTGAGTAGATTTGCGTGCTAATCCGGTGGTAGAGGGCCCCTGCTACCTGAGAAGCTTTGTTCATATGGTTTAGATAAGTACATTAGCCTCGTTTCATTCTTAGTTTAATCAATATTTTGAACTTTGTGTTTTATATTCACTGGCATTGGATACTACAGTTTAGTCTTGTTTTCACAAATTATTCCAAAATATCACTAATATTGGATGAGGTATAACTGTAGTATTTTAGGAGTTAGTTGCATTTCTTTCTGAACTTTACGTTTTTGTGCTCAATTACATCAGTTGTTACAGCTAGTCATGATCTTATAAACTCTTCCAAAATATCACTAACTTCGGATGAGACATAGCTGTGGTGTTTTAGAGCTTTGTTGTGTTTTGTTGAATTTTATGCTTTCATGCTCATTTACATAACATGTTGCAGCCAGTCCTGTTCTACAAACTATTCCAAAATACCACTAATTCTGAATGAGATAGAGCTGAAACATTCCAGTAATTAGTTGCATCTTTAGTCTAGTTGTAGCACTCCGGAGGTAGATGTCATTTTAGTTTAACTCTGTCACTATATTTAAAGCTTGATAATGGCACTCTAGTTTATTTTTAAATCACTGCATTTCAAGTTAGATTAGTGGCATTCTAGTTCAAATTTGTTCACTATATTTCAAATTAGGTTAATGGCACTGTAGTTTAGTTGTGGTTACTGTGTTTCAAGTTTGATCAATTGCTTTCTTAGTGTTATCCATTGTTCTTTAAGTAGTATTAATTGTTGACATCAGATTCCACGGCCTTCATTATTTACAAAACTTCTTTTGTTCTAACTTTCTATTAATACATCATCATCTAGAGAGGAGTTAGTAATATCAGTTCAAGGCCTTGATTATTCTGCAATCCTTTGAAAATTCACAATTAAACCTTTCTTTCCAAAAAAACTATTTTAGAAAATCTCTAACTTTTGGATGAGGTTTACTAGTGACAAGCTAAGCTGCAGAATGGAGTAATCTTAGCATTACAAGTTAATTTACAGTAGAAATCTTATTGTGCTACAAATAATCTCTTTTCAATTGTGTTCCAATAAACCTCTAGCCATGGATGAGATTCTTTGTAATATTGTAAGATGATTGTGTCCTTAGGAGAACCTCATTGGTATTAAACTTGTTCTTTTCTCAAACTATTCCAACATATTCCTAATGAATGAATTGGATGAGTTCATGCTATGAGTTATTGAGTTCATGTTGTGATTTATTTCCTTACTAGGAGTCATTATCAAGCTTTGCATTTTCTGTTCTTTAGTGTCATACACAGTTTAAAATAGGTTTTGCTCTGTTTTAGTGTAATCATCCACTTCTCTTTACCAACACTTAGTTCTTTTTCTTTTTAACATAAAACCATAAAACCAAAAACATCAGAAAAACACTAAATACAACATAGTGAGAAACAGATACCTAGGCACATATAGTGCACCTCACTTCTGCAGTTTACTAGCTCTTGTTGAAAATTTATGACCTCAATTTAGGAACACTAAGTTGAGCACTACAATCCCAAAATCCTCTTCACTTCCGATGAGCCACCAGATGATAGGGGTAATATTACTGTTTTATTTATATTTATTCTAACATGTTCTTTAACTTGTTTTTATTAAATTGTGTAATGAAATTGTCTAATTGTTGTTGTGTACTTGTATATATTTTGCAAACATTAGGTCTTTTGATGGCGATGAGATGCAGGATCGATCACATGATCCAGGTGTTGATCCTGATGATTACGATCATGAGATCGCTGATGTACCAGATCAGGATGAGGCCGGTGGTGCAGCAGAGAGACGTGTTGATCCTCATGGGCCTCATGGTGCACCGGTACCACCTTTTTCTAGGCGTGGTCGACTAGAGACCAGATAGCGGATGGAGTTGGGTGGCCAAATCTGTGGATTGATTTCAGATGTGGGCATCAGGCTCGCTCATTGCAGAGAGATACATGGTAATGATAGATTGATACAGATGTGGAGAGGCATGCCACGTGACATGTACGACCTGATGCAGTATGTCGTAGGAGCTACGACAGCTATTACGCAATTGAGGAGGATTGTTTGTAGCTATAGACATAGTCGAGTTGTGGCACATGATGATGGACAGTTTGCCAACATCCACTCAGATGCATCTTGTGATCGTTCACCTCGCAGCGCGCTTGATGATCAACATGAGGCTCTAATACCAGTATCCAACACTAGTCATTAGGGAGATGAGGCTAGACCATCGACCACGTCCAGTTAGCAGCCTGCAGCATCCACCATGAGTACTAGTCATGATCATCATGAGCAGGCTGGACCATCGACCACCAAAGCTGCAATACTATTGAATGAGCAGGCTGCCTCCACTACTACTGCGCCTCATATTGATCATGTTGTACTACCAACAGTGGATGCATCCATCAGTACTAGTGATCATCATGATCATGAGTAGGCTAGTCGACCATTGATTGTCGAGGTTGCACCCTGTTAGTCATCAATATTTTTTACCTATTGTTGATGACTAGATTCCTAGCTGAGTTGTCTGGAAGCTGATCTCCATATGGCAATTTGTCATCTAGAAAACCCCCAAACAAATTTTTCCTTTCCTAGCCCTTCCAGTCAGCCTATGATTAAAGTAATCTTTAGCTTTCAAGGTCATGTCTTGTTTTAGCAAAATATCCATCTATAGTTGTCTCGATCTTGCTTGTCTACTATCATTTTCCCCTTGGTTCTCATGAAACTCACTGTCCAATATTTGACAAAGTGTCTCCCTTCCTATCCTTCATTTTCTTATCAAAAGCTATCAGAATCAATGAAAGATTACCCTAAGTTAGGTAGTGGTGCTTTAGATAATCCCTTCCTCAACAAAAATAGCCTGAGCCAGAATAATTTGTTCAATACCAACCAGCCCTGAATAAGTGCTTAATCTGCAAAAGAAAACCTTGATATACCCCTAGGTCGTGCCACTAAGAGGTATTTTTGTCTCAGTCCAGAAGAAATTCTACAAAGATATAATATAGAAAGAGATGAACATGTGCACAGTCTAAAATAATATGCTTAAGATTGGGAAAAATCTCCATAAGATACTAACGGAGCTTTCAAAGGTTCAAAGTCATATTTTTTGCATCTCTACAGGGTGCAAATAAAATGACAAACTATATCAAGACAAGAACAAAGAGACAAGTCCAAATAAGTCTCTCATGTTGAAGAGATTTGCCATCAGTAAGCAGATGGAGAGCTACAATGAAAAGAAAGTAGAAGTACATATTTCAAAAGCCAAACTGGTATAATGATTGATCTATAGTGTTTCAGTGTCTCTCCAAGAAGCAGAAATGTATGAGTATTCTAGAAGACATCATCAAATTGAACATAAGAAGACAATTGCTTCTTATGTTGCCTTGAGCCCGGGATAAAAACACTAGTCAAAGAGAAAATCCAATGTACCTCTGCAAACACAGTCAAAAAAGATTGTCAAGATTTCACTTTATCACCTATTCTGATATACCAATCAGAGACATGTGTAGTAATAAAAGATGACATAGTTTAGCAAATGGATGAAATGTCATGACTGTGAAGACCTCCTTCAAAGAGCAAGTGGATGAAATGTCATAACTGTGTTGGGTGACATGCTCAAAACCTCCTCCAGTATAAGAGCAGATGGTTGGGAAACATGATAATGACCTCCTCCAATAAAGAGCAGAGGGTTAGGAATAGGATCAATAAGACCTCCTTCATTTAAAGGCAGAGGGCCAACATGTTTTTAAATGACTTCAGAGCTGTTATGTGCTACCTTCTCCAAAGATGAACAATGGGTGCATCAGCAGGGTTTCAAATTGTGTTTGAATAAGTTTTCTATTGAAAAGACAAGGTTGAAAATCAGTGGTGAGTCAATGAGAGTTCATAGGTTGAAATCCTATTTAATATCACAGGCAAAAGGATGGCATGCTGGTGTTAAAGGTCTCTGTCATTATGTTTCAAAAGTTTTTCTTCAAAGGATAAATCAGAAGTCATAGTTTTTAATTTGAGAGCAACCTCATCTGAATAATGAAATTAGTAGACTAAGCTCCGTGTCAAGTGACTTTGCAAGACTGATATGAACAAAAATTCACTGAAAATTTTTGTGTGAAAAGAGCATTTTCCTCTTAAAGCAGATCCCTTATGGTTTATAAAAAATTCTCCCTCCAAAGTGATGAATGAAAGGCAAGCATCAAAGGATACTTTCAGCTCGTTCAAATGGTAAAAAAGGGTGGGTGATAAAACATGTTTCATTTTCAGTCAAAGAAGACCTCCATCAGCAGATAAGGAGAAGGCCTCATGATAAGTCTAAAGGGTCATTGAAAAAGGCTGCAACAGTAGTGGTTTGTATGATAATCTCCCTTGTAAACAAAATGAAGAAAAACACAGTTTTTAGTAACTTTTCATTTCATAAAACAGTGTTTTTACCAATGATTTCAAAGGGCTTCAATAGCATTGTTTTCATGAGTTTCTTTCAGATGATGGGTCTTTTATAGAGTTTCAAAGTAATATGGTGCTAAGGGGGTGAATTTTAATTTAAAAGGGGCTTTCAAATGAAATACAGAGTTTGAGCATCAATATGTTTCAAAACTTCTATCTCAATATTGGAAAAATAAATTATGGGCCGAAGCCAACAAAGGAGAAAAGTTATGAGGATACGGTTCAGATGGGCTTAAAGGACACCCTTCCAACAGAAGGTCAAATATGTTTTTAAAAGACATTCTCCATTATATGTAACAGTAGGGCTTCACCCAACAAGGTCAAGATGTCGCATTAGTAGTTTAAAAGATAAATCTCCTTGGTGAAAGATACAGAGAAGTTACACATATGAAAAAGCCCTCATCACCTCACAAACAATGGATTTGCATATTGGGTTCTACTTTTTTACAAGATGGACCCATAACAAAATATAATGAGGAACATGTTGTTGGCATTAAAATGAGTCTGCACAAATTTTGAAGTTTGGTGTTGTTCTTAAAAGCTACCAACAACTAAGAATAAGATATCAAAGTTGGGGGTCATTAGGAATCTCTGCAATTATCACAGTCAGAGGATATATTGTTTGAAGATGGGTTGGTTCTTAAGATTGAAATTTGTGTAGTTAGCACACATAAGCCCTTGTGGATTTTTGGTAAATAGTTCCCAGAGAAAATTTTACAAATCCCTTGTTGTGGATCCTTATTCACTGATAAATACAATGGGCACATATAGTATGTGCACTATATACGAAAGAATCATTCTTGTTGACACTGATTCTATGGAACCTATTAATGGTGTTTGTGCTAATTAAAGTGCAGTGAAGAAAACAAAAACATTGTGTCGTTGTTATAATGTGAGGGTTTGTTCATATGACATTGATCAATCTATAGATATAGACAAAATATTTTATACCTTGCATGGTATCAATTGAAGAAACATTCCATTCAATATGACAACGGTTGCAAAGGACAAAGATTAAGAAGCGCCCAGGAAGTTTGTTTTAAAATGTGTTTCTAGCCAAAAAGAGTTGAAATTGAGAATAGTGAGAGAGTTTTTTTTCCCTCATAGGTTCAAGAAGAAAAACCTCCTTCAGTTTCTACAAAGGTATCACGGTTTGTGAGAAATGTAAAAAATACAAATGTCACAGGAAAATTTCTGCACTAGGATTCACAATTTTGACCAGTGTTGGGACAGTCAACTTTTGAACAACCAAATTCATACCAAATGAAAAACCTCAAGAATATTTGGAAATTTTACTTCCATATCTTTCCAACGAGCCATCTCAGGCCAAATTCCTACAACAGGAAGGGATCCAAAAGTAACCTGCAAACATCACTATGTATTTCTGCACCAGCATTCACCATTTTCTACCAGTGTTGGGACAGTCAATTTTTTAAAAACCAAATCGACACCAATGCAGCCAATCAAGCATATTTGGAAATTATGCTTTCTTATCTTTCCAACGAGCCATCTCAAGCACAATTCGGACACCGGGAATGCATCCAAAAGTGGCCTGCAAAACACACTATGCATTTTTGCACCAGGATTCACCATTTTTTACCAGTGTTGGAGCACTCAATTTTTTAGCAACCAAATTAACACCAAATGAAAAAAATCAAGCATATTTGGAAAATATACTTCCATATATTTCCAAGGAGCCATCTCAGGCCCAGTTCCGACACTGGGAAGGCCTCCAAAACCGGCAGCCAAGAGTTCTCTTATAGATTTATATGAATTATTCATGATAACACAGTCTTACATAAGAAAAATGGTTTTGTTTTGAAGACCTTTGCTTGCTAACAAGAGGAGATACTACTTTAGAGGAATGAGCTAAACATTCATCCAACAAATTGTCTGCTTGTCTAAGAAAGGAGAGAAACAGTGATTAGAGTATAAGACTTTTGTCAAATTTGAAGGAGGTCTTTAGTGTTATGAAAAAATAAAGGATTTGCAGCCTCCAAAATCAGAAAAAGAAAAGTTTGTGAAGGGCATCATGATCAGTTTGAAGGAGAATTTGAAAAAAAGTGTTTTAAACCAATCCCTTTGTTGCTTAAACCACAAAGAAAGAAGTGATTAAAACATGGACAGTCATCATTTCAAATGGAAGGTGTGCAATACATAAAATAGTGGTGTTGAAAGCAATTTGTTTAATAGATTAGAGAAGAAGCAATGGTTAGAAGATGAAAATTTTTGTCAGTTCAAAAGATTATTTTAAACATTGATTTCAAAAAGCACCATCATCATCTAAATCAAATGAAAAACAGGGATTGAAAGGTAAAATCGTCATAGTTATTGATGATCTGTTTGCAAAAGGATTGTTTATTGAAACAGTGAAAAGGAAAAGGGCTAATGTGCAAGTTTGAAAATCCTTTTGTGCTATGAGACAACTAAGGTTACACACAGTTGATAGAGGAAAAAAAAATATTTTCTAAAATATTTTCAAATCAGTTTAAAGAGTCATCTTGGCAGCGGTTTCAAAGAACACCTTGTTTACTTAACCAAAGAAGAAACAGTGATAGAAGGGTAATGTCCTTGTTGAAAGTTTGAAAGGTTGTTTAGAGACAGTGAAAGGAAGAAACATATCTTGTTTTTTAAACATACCATGTTTGTCATGATAAAAGAAAACAATGACTTCAAATGATTCCCTTTTTGTTTCAAATAAACACAAAGAGATAGTGAATAAGAAATGAGGTTTTTGTCAGTTTAAAAAGAGGTCTTTTTGTGCTATGAAATAGTCAAGGATTTGCAAAAACCTCTAGAATAAAAACAGAGTTTGTGAGGGTCTCATAATCAGCTTGAAGAAGTATGTTAAGACAGTATTTTCCAAGAGCAGCCCTTTTTTACTAAATCAAAGAAAAACAATGCCTAGGGGATGAATATTTTGTCAAATTAAAAGGGGTTTTCTTGCTTTGGATAACAAGGATAAAAATAGTGATTGAGGGGAAGAGGTTTTTTGGTGGCAAAAACACAAACCACAAACATGTCTTGTTAAAAGCCTCTTGGCTCAAACACAATACTGAAAATATGACTTTAGTGATGATGATGAACAAGGCAAAGAGTCTAAACATAGCAGTGATAATGAAGAGCAAAGTGATGGGCTGTAAGGCAGTGATAAAAAGGAACATTATGGCAGCCAACACAGGAATAAGCATGAGGGTGATGAAGCAAAAAATAGTGAAGGGAAAGAGCATGACAGTCATGAAGAAAGCAGTGCAGAGACAAACAAGGCAGCCCTCAAGCAAGCAATGATGAGGGCAAAAAAATACAAAACGTGGATCATGAAGGGCACTCTCCAAAGCATGTGCTAGCTGCCTCTCCTAGGAAAGGGGCCATGACTTCTTCACCAAAGCTAAAGTGCCAAACAACAAGGAAGAAAACCAAGAAAAGCTCAAAATTTCCCAAAGAGGGCGCCCGGTGAGAAAAAAGGAGAAAGACACCACTAGACTTGGAATTTTTGCCTGAGCTTCTAAGCCTGTTTCTAAACACCTTTAAGGGGTTTTCTCACCAAAATTAAGTGAATTTCGACATGATCTTGTTTTTTGACATTTTTGGGCTTAATTGCATAAAATCATGGGTGCCATCATTTTGGTTTGGAGCATCCTCAACTCTTGAGAGTGGTACCATTGGATGCATTAAATTCAAGGGCATCTACTCAGAAATTTTCAGAGCATTTGAAGTTGTTTTGGCCCCCCAAAGATGCAAAAAACGCTCACTTTTTCGACACTCTGCCCTAAACTTAGATTCCCTAAACATTCCAGCAGCCTTAAGAATACTATCTGATTGAATTATCCCACTCCTCACTAACATAATGGCGATCATGGTGGGACCTTCTGAGTTAGTGACAATCTAAGTACTCCTTAGTAACTCTCAAAGTCTCAATCAAACTTAGAAAACTTAAGTGTTGTTTGAAGAGTAGAAGCTATCTCTTTCACCCTCTTAGCAAAATGATGATTCAGTTATACGAAACTCTTCCAAACCATAGGGCTTCATAAAAACTCAGAAAACCCCAAAACATCACTAGGTTGGCTTTTTATTAATTATTGGTGGTGGACCATAAACACATATATCTAAAAACAACAAAAACATCCACTTGGTGACTCCACAACTCCCAATAGACATAAAGAATCCACTGGAGGAAGAACCTAAAACATGACCAGTCATCCTAGAAAGAAAAAGCACTCAGGCGTTAGTTGGATTCAAGAAATTATTGTCTTTATCTATAACTATGTTCTATCCTACTTTGAGCCTGATCAAGAATACACTGATGAGATCTACATTGATCACTAGAAAGATCTCAAACCTCGAAAAGCTAAGCCTCAAATTTCAGACCATGAGCAGGCTTATACACCTGTGCTTACCAGAGATTGACCTATGGAAAACCTAGCAAAACATGAGCCTCATGCTGCCTTTCCCACTCTAGCTAAAACCTAAAATAGTCATAAATCTATTTTTACACTACCTATATCCCAAAAGGTCCCAGAAATATACAAGCCTCTGGTTTTACTTCCCATCTTCTGAGCCCTCCCTGCAAATCTTCAAAATAAATTACCCGGATTTGATGGAGAAAGCTCCAAAGTCACCGCTGAAGAGCACATCCAAAATATTGAGAATTTACTTGACCTTTATGAGATAGAAGAAGATTATGTGTGTATCAGAATGTTTGCCTAATCGTTACAAGGAAAAATTAAGAGTTGGTTTAAAGACCTTCCAACTGCAAGCATTTCCAATTTTCATCAGTTCACTCAAATCTTCCTAGATAGGTGGGTGGTCATCGATAATAAAGTTCTCATCATAAAGTAATAAAATCAGTTAAAAAGACAACCAGGGGAGACAATACAAAACTTTTCAGCTAGGTTCAATAAAGTATACCATGCAATGCCTGCTAACATAAAGCCACCCCTCGGATGTGATATCTTGCACTACCCAGATTCTTTTGACCCAGAGATGGTTTTTCGGATAAGATATAAATATCCTTTGACCTTGGAAGAAATGCAAAGGATAGCAGTTGATATAGAATTCAACATACTAAAGAGGGAGGCATAGCTAAGAATAATAGAGAAAGACAAAGAAAATCAAGAGAGACTAATATCTTCAGAGGAAAAGTTGGAAAATTTGGTATATTATTTCGGCAAACTAGAGCATCTACTTGAAAAGAAAAGAGGAAAACACAAAGTTAAAGTTAACATTTCTTATTCAAACCAACCTACACTTCTTCCTCAGGATGAACATAGTCAACTATTACAAGACAAGAGTTATAAACAAAATGTGTCTAATGAGAAAGTTGCAAATAAAAACATAGAGGAATGCTCTAAAGAAACTATTAGCCATTTTGAAATCACAAATTTTGAAATGGAAGAACAATCAAAACCTGTAGGATCTCTACCTTTATGCTGGGAGTCATTTGAGTTCATAAAAGAAAATTGGCCTCCTAAGAATCCATCAGAGGAAACACATGAATCCCATGTTTATTATCCCAAACATCAAGAAGAGTTGAGTGAGGATGATTTTAGATCTGAAATAGAAGATAAATCAAAACCTGTAGGATCTTTACCTTTACGCTGGGAGTCATTTGAGTTCATAAAAACAAATTGGCCTCCTAAGAATCCATCAGAGGAAACTCATGAATCCCATGTTTATTATCCCAAACAACAAGAAGAGTTGAGTGAGGATGAATTCGGATTCAAAATAGAAGATAGATCAAAACCTGTAGAATCTCTACCTTTATGTTGGGAGTCATTTGAGTTCATAAAATAAAATTGGCCTCCTAAGAATCCATCAGAGGAAACTCATGAATCCCATGTTTATTATCCCAAACATCAAGAAGAGTTGAGTGACGATGAATTCAGATCCGAAATAGAAGTTAAATCAAAACCTGTAGGATCTCTACCTTTATGCTGGGAGTCATTTCAGTTCATACAAGCAAATTGGCCTCCTGAAAATCTATCAGAAAAAATTCATGAATTACATGCTAACTATCCTCAACATCACAAAGAATTGGTTGAAGATGAAAACAAGCAAGAAAACCATAGGATCTCTCTAAAGGCACAAGTGATGATTCATTATCTCTCATAGGTGAAGCCCAAAAATACATTCATCCTCCAAATCATCTTTCCCAAGAGAAAGAGGATTTTTGTAGTTATATCCGAAGAGAAATGGAAATGCCTCCCTTTTTAACTGAAGATGAAATAGATCAAATTATAAACATGCAGACAACCTCTGAAACTTCATATAAAAAAAAATTTCCTGATCTTTCTCCTGTTAATCTTGCATACCATGAGTCAAAAAATAGATTTTTAAATCAATTTCAAGAAAAGAAATATGATAGTCCAATATGCATGGATGGTGACATTACTTATATTAATGATTCTCCAAGGTTTGATCAATATGTTGATGATTATCATATCCAAACAGAAACTAACCTTGCAGAGCTATCAACAATTGATTTATGGGACGAAGTTCATTATCATCAGGTTGAAAAAAGTAAGTAGCCAATACAGGTCACCTATGACACTGATGAGGAGAGCCTTGAGAGTTTAGAAGTAAGTGAAGAGTCTCTAACTCTTTGCTCTAATTCACTTCAGTCCATCAGAAATAACATTCACATAATTGGAAATTAGCAGTATTTCAGCTTTGATGATGAGGTTGAGGAGGATGATGAAATTTTCGTGCATGTTGTAAATGAGAAGCATTTTCCTGAAATGGTTCAGGAAATCATTTTGGACATGGAATCTTCCTTAACTCCAAATTTACAGCCACCAAGTTCCATTGAGTTACAAATTGTAGATGAAGAAATAGAGGTTGATAAACACATGAGAGTTGTCACACTATCCTTTCAATATGATTTACTGTCAAAGTGTATCCTTTCTCATTAACATGATAACCTTCACACAGTTTTCAGTCCACTTAATCAGAACACATTAGCTTGGAAAGAAAACTACACTGCAATATATGATGAGTCTGACAATTCAAGTGATCATGAGCAAGGGGAAGAGTTGCTTTACCAGGAGAGTTCCAAATATAGCCAAGTGAAAGAAACAGTAGTCCTAAATGAAGCCTATATATAAAATCCTCTAGATCAGGTATTATTCCAAGATCCATTTGTTGTTTTCCTTGAGAAATCTGAAGGAGTAGTGGGTTCTATCATGAACAGTTTGCTACAAAGTATGAGAAAAAACTTAAGCACTACTGTCCGAAAACAAGCCAATTGGAAGTGGCCTTTTCATTACTTCAGCATCATGAAAGAACTAAACCAAAGTCACCTATGCAATCATATACTTGACTGGTTACATTGGAAATGAGAGTTTACCAAATAAATGTCTATCATGTATATATTAGATTAGGATAGATAGACATCTGTGAAAAATAAGCTCAACCTTGTGAGAATATTTTCAGTTCTAGATTGTTTGAAGAAAAGGTGAAAAAGTAGAAAATATAGAAACAATACAAAGTGGGAAAAGAGGGAAGTTTCTAAAACAATGGTACAACCCCATACCCAAAAATAGTCATGCTGAAAGAAAGCAAGTCTAAATGCCACTACTAATGCTCAAAACATGTCTTGTTCAGTTATCTAGCCTAATCATAACTGAACATGTTTTAAATTGATTCACAATAAGTTAGTGAAACAAAAGATAGTCAAATTGTGTAAGCTTGACTTGTCAAAATAAGTAGATTAGGAAAATATACTGGTTCCACATGCTCAAAACAGAACCAAAGAGGAAAACAGGGATGAAAAACAAACTATGTATCCTAGCCCTAATTTTTCTAAATCTCATTTCATGCAAAATAATATTTGTGTGCAGCTTGTCTTTTATGCTGCAAATACATGACAAACCAGACTATCTAATCCGGATTTGGTCATTTTTCAATTTCATGTTCTAGTATAGTGAATAAAATTCTGTCAAATAGCTTAATCTTGACAATCGATCTAGCATAGGTAGAGAATCAAAGGAATTCATCAGTTTAATCTGAACTCCCAGAAGATATAAGTGTAGCATTAGATAGTTTCTTTTCTGAAAAATATCATGTCAAAAGGTTGCTAGTCAAAATGCACCTAAAGAAGAAAATTGTTAGGAAATATAGGTGGGTAGGTAGAGATGTTTTTGAGGCTAATCATGTTGTCAATTTTCAGAAATGGAATCAAGAAAGAATGAAATTTGTGCCAATGGATAAGGCACTGGTCTTCATAAGCCAAAGATCTGCAATTCTAGACACCTCCTGAAAAGGAGCTACCCTCCCCAAATGGAGCCACTATTAGTCATCAGTATTTTTCACTTGTTGTTGATGACTAGATTCCTAGCTGATTTTTCTAGAAGCTGATCTCCATATGACAATTTGTCATCTAGAAAACCCCCAAACAAATTTTTGGTTTCCTAGTCCTTCTGGTCAGCCTATGATCAGAGCAATCTTCAGTTTTCAAAGTCATGTATTGTTTCAGCAAAATATCCCTTTCTATAGCTGTCTTGGTCTTGCTTGTCTACTATCATTTTCCCCTTGGTTCTCATGAAACTCACTATCCAATATTGAACAAAGTGTCTCCCTTCCTATCCTTGATTTTCCTATCAAACACAATCATAATCAGTGAAATTTTCCCCTATTTTAGGTAGCGGTGCTTTAGAGAATCCCTTCCTCGACAAAAATAGCCTGAGCCAGAATCCTTTGTTCAATACCAACTAGCCCTGAATTAGCGCTCAATCTACAAAAGCAAACCTTGATATACCCCTAGGTCGTGCCACTAAGAGGTCTTGTTGTCTCAGTCCGGAAGAAATTCTACAAATATCTAATACAGAAAGAGATGAGCATGTGCATAGTCTAAAAGAATATGCTTAAGATTGGGAAAAATCTCCATAAGACACTAAAGGAGCTTTCAAAGGTTCAAAGTCATATTTTTTGCATCTCTGGAGGGTGAAAATCAAATGACAAACTTTATCCAGACAAGAACAAAGAGACAAGTCCAAATAATTCTCTCATGTTGAAGAGATTTGCCATCAGTAAGCAGATGGAGAGCTGCAATGAAAAGAAAGTAGAAGTAGATATTTCAAAAGACAAACTGATATAATGATTGATCTACAGTGTTTCAGTGTCTCTCTCAAAAGAAAAAATGTATGAGTATTCAAGAATACATCATCAAACTGAACATAAGAAGACAACTGCTTCTTATGTTGCCTTGAAACTGGGATAAAAACACTAGTCAAAGAGAAAATATAATGTACCTCTGCAAACACAGTAAAAAAATATTGTCAATATTTCACTTTATTACATGTTCTTATATACCAAACAAAGACATGTGTGGCAAAGAAAGATGACACAGTTTAGAAAATGGATGAAATGTCATGACTGTGAAGACCTCCTTCAAAGAGTAAGTGGATGAAATGTCATAACTGTGTTAACCTCCTCCAAGCAAGAGAAAATGGTTGGGTGACATGCTGAAAACCTCCTCTAGTATAAGAGCATATGGTTGGGAAAAATGATAATGACCTCCTCCAATAAAGAGCAGAGGGTTAGGAACAGGATCAATAAGACCTCCTGCATTTAAAAGCAGAGGGCCAACATGTTTCTAAATGACTTTAGAGCTATTGTGTGCTACCTCCTCCAAAGATGAACAAAGGGTGCATCAGCAGGGTTTCAAATTGTGTTTGAATAAGTTTTCTATTGAAAAGACAAGGTTGAAAATCAGTGGTGATTCAATGAGATTTCATAGGTTGAAAGCCTATTTCACATCACAGGCGAAAGGATGGCATGCTGGTGTTAAAGGTCTCTGTCATTATGTTTCAAAATTTTTTCTTCAAAGGATAAATCAGAAGTCATAGTTTTTAATTTAAGAGAAGCCTCATCTGAATGATGAAATTAGTAGACTAAGCTTTGTGTCAAGTGACTTTGCAAGACTGATATGAACAAACATTCACTCATAATTTTTGTGTGAAAAGAGAATTTTCCTCTTAAAACATATCCCTTATGGTTTATAAAAAATTCTCCGTCCAAAGTGATGAATTAAAGGCAAGCATCAAAGGATACTTTCAGCTCATTCAAATGGTAAAAAAGGGTGGGTGATAAAACATGTTTCATTTTCAGTCAAAGAAGACCTCCATCAATAGATAAGGAGAAGGCCTCATGATAAGTCTAAAGGGTCATTGAAAAAGGTTGCAACAGTAGTGGTTTGTATGATAATCTCCCTTGTAAACAAAATGAAGAAAAACACAGTTTTTAGTAACTTTTGATTTCATAAAATAGTGTTTTTACCAATGATTTCAAGTGGCTGCAATAGCATTGTTTTCATGAGTTTCTTTCAGATGATGGGTCTTTTAAAGAGTTTCAAAGTAATATGGTGCTGAGGGGGTGAATTTTACTTTAAAAGGGGCTTTCAAATGAAATACAGAGTTTGAGCATAAATATGTTTCAAAAATTCTATCTCAATATTGGAAAAATAAATTATGGGCCGAAGCCAACAAAGGAGAAAAGTTATGAAGATACGGTTCAGATGGGCTTAAAGGACACCCTGCCAACAGAAGGTCAAATCAGTTTTTAAAAGACCTTTTCCATTACATGAAATAGTAGGGCTTCACCCAACAAGGTCAAGATGCTGCATCAGTATTTTAAAAGATAAATCTCCTTGGTGAAAGATACAGAGAAATGACACATATGAGAAAGCCCTCATCACCTCAGAAACAGTGGATTTGTATATTAGGTTCTACTTTTTTACAAGATGGACCTATAACAAAATATAATGAGGAACATGATGTTGGCATTAAAATGAGTCTGTACAAATTTTGAAGATTGGTGTTGTTCTTAAAAGCTACCAACAACCAAGAATCAGATATCAAAGCTGGGGGTCTTCACGAATCTCTACAATTATCACAGTATGTGCAATATATACGAAAGAATCATTCCTGTTGACACTGATTCTATGGAACCTATTAATGGTGTTTTCTGCTGATTAAAGTGTAGTCAAGAAAACAAAAATGTTGTGTTGTTGTTATAATGTGAGGTTTTGTTCATATGAAATTTCTCAATCTATAGATATAGATGAAATGTTTTATACCTTGCATGGTATGAGTTGAAGAAACATTCCATTCAATATGACAAAGGTTGCAAAAGACAGATGTTAAGGAGCGCCCAGGAAGTTTGTTTCAAAATGTGTTTCTGAACAAATAGAGATAGAATTGACAAATGTGAGAGAGGTTTTTGTCCCTCATTGGTTCAAGAAGAAAAACCTCCTTTATTTTCTACATATGTATCATTGTTTGTGATAAATGTAAAAAATACGGATGTCACGGGAGAATTTCTGCACCAGAATTCACCATTTTGACCAGTGTTGGGAAAGTCAACCTTTGAAATACGAAATTGATACCCAATTAAAAACCTAAATTATATTGGGAAATTATACTTCCATATCTTTCCAACGAACCATCTCGGGCCAAATTCCGACAACAGGAAGGCATCCAAAAGTAACCTGCAAAACGCACTATGTATTTCTCCACCAGCATTCACTATTTTTCACCAGTGTTGGGACAGTCAATTTTTGAACAACAAAATGGACACCAAATGAAACCAATCAAGAATATTTGGAAATTATACTTCCATATATTTCCAACGAGCCATCTCAAGCCCAATTCCAACAGTGGGAAGGCTTCCAAAAGTGGCCTGCAAAAATCACTATGCATTTCTGCACAAGGATTCACCATTTTTTACCAATGTTGGAAAAATAAAATTTTGAACAACCAAATGGAAACCAAATGAAACAAATAAAGAATATTTTTAAATTATACTTCCATATCTTTCCAACGAGCTATCTCAGGCCCAATTCTGACACCAGGAAGGCCTCCAAACCCGTCTACAAATGTGCGCGACGTGCCTTGAAAATTTCACTGCGCGCCTATAGGTATTAACGGTGTATTTTTCTAAAGAGCGCAACGCGCCTGGGTTTTTGCGTGGCACACCTGTGCAGCCAAGATTTATCTCATATATTTATTTTAATTATTCATGATAACACAGTCTTACATAAGAAAAATGGTTTTGTTTTGAAGACCTTTGCTTAGTAACAAGAGGAGATACTACTTTAGAGGAACGAGCTAAACCTTCATCCAACAAATTGTCTACTTGTC
This sequence comes from Pinus albicaulis, assembly GCA_034641835.2. Classification (NCBI taxonomy): domain Eukaryota; kingdom Viridiplantae; phylum Streptophyta; class Pinopsida; order Pinales; family Pinaceae; genus Pinus; species Pinus albicaulis. The sequence continues at coordinate 370,848,638 of CM076569.1, read as the reverse complement.
TGAGAAAGGAGAGAAACAATGATTAGAGTATAAGGCTTTTTTCAAATTTGAGGGAGGTCTTTAGTGTTATGAAAAAATAAAGGATTTTCAGCCTCCAAAATCAGAAAAAACAAAGTTTGTCAAGGGCATCATGATCAGTTTGAAGCAGCATTTGAAAAAAAGTGTTTTAAACCAGTCCCTTTCTTGCTTAAACCATAAAGAAAGCAGTGATTAAAACATGGACAGTCATCATTTCAAATTGAAGGTGTGCAATACATAAAACAGTGGTGTTGAAAGAATTTTTTTTAATAGATTAGAGAAGAAACAGTGGTTAGAAGATGAAGATTTTTGTGAGTTGAAAAGAGTCTTTTAAACATTGATTTCAAAAAGCACCATGATCATCTAAATCAAAGGAAAAATAGGGATTGAAAAGTAAAATTGTCATAGTTATTGATGATCTATTTGCAAAAGGATTTTTTATTGAAACAATGAAAAGGAAAAGGGCTAATGTGCAAGTTTGAAAATCCTTTTGTGCTATGAGACAGCTAAGGTTACACAAAGTTGATAGAGGCAAAAACAGAGTTTTGTAAAAGATTTTCAAATCAGTTTAAAGAGTCATCTTGGGAGCGGTTTCAAAGAACACCTTGTTTACTTAACCAAATAAGAAACAATGATATAATGGTAATGTCCTTGTTGAAAGTTTGAAAGATTGTTTAGATACAGTGAAAGGAAGAAACCTATCCTGTTTTTTAAACATACCATGTCTGTCATGATCAAAGAAAACAATGATTTCAAATGAGTCCCTTTCTGTTTCAAATAAACACAAAGAGACAGTGAATAAGAAATGAGGGTTTTGTCAGTTTAAAAAGAGGTCTCTTGTGCTATGAAATAGTCAAGGATTTGCACAAACCTTTAGAAGAAAAACAGATCTTTTGAGGATCTCATAATTAGCTTGAAGAAGTATGTTAAGACAGTGTTTTCCAAGAGCACCCCTTGTTTACTAAATCAAAGAAAAACAGTGCCTAGGGGATGAGGATTTTGTCAAATTAAAAGGGGTTTTCTTGATGTGGATAACAAGGATAAAAATAGTGATTGAGGGGAAGAGGTTTTTTGGTGCCAAAAACACAAACCACAAACATGCCTTGTTAAAATCCTCTTGGCTCAAAAACAATACTGAAAAGATGACTTTAGTGATGATGCGGAACGAGGAAAAGAGTCTAAACATAGCAGTGATAATGAAGAGCAAAGTGATGGGCAGTAAGGCAGTGATAAAAAAGGAACATTATGGCAGCCAACACAACATTAAGCATGAGGGTGATGAAGCACAAAACAGTGAAGGGAAAGAGCATGATAGTCATGAAGAAAGCAGTGACAGAGACAAAGAAGGCAGCCCTCAAGAAAGCAATGATGAGGGAAAACAAATATAAAACATGGATCATGAAGGGCACTCTCCAAAGCATGTGCTAGCTGCCTCTCCTAGGAAAGGGGCCATGACTTCTTCACCAAAGCTAAAATGCCAAAGAACAAGGAAGAAAACCAAGAAAAACTCAAAACTGCCCAAAGAGGGCGCCCGATGAGAAAAAAGGAGAAAGACACCTCTAGACTTGGAATTTTGGGCTGAGCTTCTAGGCCTATTTCTAAACACCCTTAAGGGGTTTTCTCACCAAAATTGAGCGAATTTCGACATGATCTTGTTTTTTGACATTTTTGGGCCTAATTGCATAAAATCATGGGCACTGCCATTTTGGTTTGGAGCATGCTCAACTCTTGAGAGTGGTAGCATTGGATGCATTAAATTTAGGGGCATCTACTCAGAAATTTTCAGAGAATTTAAAGTTGTTTTGGTCCCCCAAAGATGCAAAAAACACTCACTTTTTCGACACTCTGCCCACATATCAGCAAGACCTATTTTTTTTCGGTTTTTTCACTCAATTCAGTATTTCATAGATGTCTAGGCATCAGATTGGGAAAATTCATGTTGTTCCAGAAATTATACATTCCTATATTTGCAACGAGCCATCATGGGCCTCGTTTTGACATCGGGAAGGCCCTCAAAAGTAATCCGAAAGACAAGCAATTTTCTACTAGTGCACCCTTAGTGCTTTTTGGCCAAAAAAGGCAGTTTTCTGAAGTGGCCTCTCCAAATGTGCGTTAAGATATTTTGGGACATTATCAGTCATAAAAATTCAATATAATTCCTTTCTTTTAGCATTTTTTAGATATTTTCATAGATATTTTGTGCCTTGGGCTTTCCAAAGCCTCAAAGACAAAATCAGATATTTTTTATGGGCCAATGGGCTTGCTAGTTGCACTAGGAGGTTTTCCTCCATCTTGGCCTATATATTCCAAGAGAATTAATGATAAATAGGCATGAACTTGATGATATAGAGCAATATATGGTTACACAAGCTTGGAAGAAACACTTTTCTCATGCATTGGATAGTTTCTTGAATGTTTTTAGATGATGAAGGAGGACTGTTGTTGGATTTCTTGACCTGGTAAAATGGTATAGTGTCCCTCTCTATTATGCTTCTTATTTTTCATTCATATTCCATGTTCTTGCTTTCTATAAGACAGTAGAGAATAGATTTGAGACATGCCCTTGGAGGCACCTCAAATTTCCTATTTATTTATAGCTTCTATGTTTTCTTCCTTCTTAGTCATATCAAAGAATCCTTGATTTCTCTTTGATAACTGAAGAAATTGTTTGCTTGTTTCATTTATGGTTTTATGCATGCTAAGTATGATTCACGGTATGCCCTTCTTACTCATGGCTAGTCATAGCTCCACCTCTGAAACCTTTCTTTGATTGTTTGATTGCCATTTGTTGAACCAAGTAGGTCTTGTACTGATCTTTCCCTTTGCTTAAAACTATGCATTTTTGCTTCAAAGTGCCCAATAGCTTGAAATACTATGCTTAGGTGTTTCCTCATAGTGATTTGAGTTGTTAGTTTGTCTTAAATGTATTTCCCCAAAGTCTGATAGCAATTTCCCAAAGTTAGAGAGTCATATATCTCTATGTATTGCTTGAATGTTTATTTCTATGCATTAATCAGTTTATAGTTACATTTCTCATGATTAATGGTTAGCGCTACCATGTTTATGTCAGCTATTGAGCTATTTATCTTTGAAATCCTTTGTTATTCACAAATTTAGTGTCCATCCCACTCCATCTTACACAAAGATCCATTTTACCTTGATCAAATTGGTCCTTCAACAACCTTGTATCACCATATGAAAGCTTTCTTGACCTTTTTGACCCCATAGCCCAGTTAATCTAACAATCTTTTTATCTATCTTATTCTTTGATTAGTTCATCCCTCACAAACCTAAAAGCAAAACTAAAAACCTACTTCATAACTAGCCTAAAATCATAAACACAAGAAGCACAACACATAGATATCCCTTACACAAACAGAGAGAGTCCTGTCTCAGTCTAGGAAAGCTAGGTCCTTGGGCTCCAAAGTTGGTTTGATGTTACCCTGTCACTTGGCTTTCCAATTAGCCAAATGACGGGACCCTAACATAATGGCGATCACGGTGGGACTATGAGTGATAAACAAACTTAGATTCCCTAAACTTTCCAATAAACTTAAGAATACTATCTGATTTACTTATCCCACTGCTCACTAACATAATGGCGATCATGGTGGGACCTTCCGAGTTAGTGACAATCTAAGTACTCCTTAGTAATTCTCAAAGTCTCAATCAGACTTAGAAAACTTAAGTTTTGTTTGAAGAGTAGAAGCTAGCTCTTTCACCATGTTAGCAAAATGATGATTCAGTTATAGGAAACTCTTCCAAACCATAGGGCTTCATAAAAACTCAGAAAACCCCAAAAAATCACTAGATTGGCTTTGTATCGATTATTGGTGGTGGACCATAAACACATATCTCTAAAAAGAACAAAAACATCCACCTGGTGACTCCACAACTCGCAATAGACCTAAAGACTCCACTAGAGGAATAACCTAAAACATGACCAGTCATCCTAGAAAGAAAAAGCACTTTGGCCTTAGTTGGATTCAATAAATTATTGTATTTATCTATAACTATGTTCTATCCTACTTTGAGCTTGATCAAGAATACACTGATGAGATCTACATTGATCACTTGAAAGATCTCAAACCTCGAAAAGCTAAGCCTCAAATTTCAGACCATGAGCAAGCTTATACAGTTGTGCTTACCCCAGATTCACCTATGGAAAACCTAGAAAAACATGAGCCTCATGTTGCCTTTCCCACTCTGGCCGAAACCTAAAACAATCATAAATATATTTTTAGACTACCTATATCCACAAAAGTCCCAGAAAGATACAAGCCTCTAGTTTTACCTCCCATGTTCCGAGCCCTCCCTACAAATCTTCAAAATAAATTACCCAGATTTGATGGAGAAAGCGCCAAAGCCACCACTGAAGAGCACGTCCAAAATATTGAGAATTTACTTGACCTTTATGAAATAGAAGAAGATGATGTGTGGATTAGAATGTTTTTCTTATCATTACAAGTAAAAATTAAGAGTTGGTTTAAAGACCATCCAGCTGCAAGCACTTCCAATTTTCATCAGTTCACTCAAATCTTCCTAGATAGGTGGGTGGTCATGGGTAATAAAGTTCTCATCATAAAGGAATACAATCAGTTAAAAAGACAACCAGGGGAGACAATTCAAAACTTTTCAGCCAGGTTCAATAAAGTATACCATGCAATGCCTGCTAACATAAAGCCACCCCTCGGATGTGCTCTCTTGCACTACCTAGATTCTTTTGACCCAGAGATGGTTTTCCGAATAAGAGATAAAGATCATTTGACCCTAGAAGAAATGCAAAGGATAAAAATTGATGTAAAATTCAACATACTAAATAGGGAGGCACAACTAAGAATAATAGATAAAGACAAAGCAAATCAAGAGAGACTAACATCTTCAGAGGAAAAGTTGGAAAAATTGGTATATGATTTCAGCAAACTAGAGCATCTACTTGACAAGAAAAGAGAAAAACACAAATTTAAAGTTAACACTTCTTATTCAAACCAACCTACACTTCTTACTCAGGATGAACACAGTCAAGTATTACAAGACAGGAGTTATAAACAAAACATGCCTAATGATAAAGTTGCAAATAAAAAAATAGAGGAATGCTCTAAAGAAACTACCAGCCATTTTGAACTCACAAATTCTGAAATGAAAGAAGAATCAAAACCTGTAGGATCTCTACCTTTATGCTGGGAATCATTTGAGTTCATAAAAGAAAATTGGCCTCCTAAGAATCCATCAGTGGAAAATCATGAATCCCATGTTTATTATCCAAAACATCAAGAAGAGTTGAGTGAGGATGAATTCAGATCCGAAATAGAAGATAAATCAAAAACTGTAGGATCTTTACCTTTATGATGGGAGTCATTTGAGTTCATAAAAGAAAATTCGCCTCCTAAGAATCCATTAGAGGAAAATCGTGAATCCCATGTTTATTATCCCAAACATCAAGAAGAGTTGAGTGAGGATGAATTCAAATCTGAAATAGAAGATAAATCAAAACCTGTAGGATCTCTACCCTTATGTTGGGAGTCATTTGAGTTCATAAAAGAAAATTTTCCTCCTAAGAATCCATTAGAGGAAATTCATGAATCCCATGCTTATTATCCCAAACATTAAGAAGAGTTGAGTGACGATGAATTCAGATCCGAAATAGAAGATAAATCAAAACCTGTAGGATATCTACCTTTATGCTGTGAGTCATTTGAGTTCATACAAGCAAATTGGCCTCCTGAAAATCTATCAGAAAAAACTCATGAATTACATGCTAACTATCCTCAACATCACAAAGAATTGGTTGAAGATGAAAACAAGCAAGAAACCCACCGGGTCTCTCTAAAGGCACAAGTGATGATTCATCATCTCTCATAGGTGAAGCCCAAAAAGACATTCACCCTCCAAATCATCTTTCCCAAGAGAAAGAGGGTTATTGTAGTTATATCCGAAGAGAAATTAAAATGCCTCCCTTTTTAGCTGAAGAGGAAATAGATCAACTTATAAACATGCAGACAACCTCTGAAACTTCATATAACCAAAACTTTTCTAATCTTTCTCCTGTTAATATTGCACACCATGAGTCAAAAAATAGATTTGTAAATAAATTTGAAGAAAAGAAATCTGATAGTCCAATATGCATGGCTAGTGACATTACTTATATTAATGATTCTCCAAGGTTTGATCAATATGTTGATGATTATGATATCCAAACAGAAACTAACCTTGCAGAGCTATCAACAATTGATTTATGGGACGAAGTTCATTATCATCATGTTGAAAAAAGTAAGCAAGCAATGCAGGTCACCTATGACACTAATGAGGAGAGCCTTGAGAGTTTAGAAGTAAGTGAAGAGTCTCTGACTCTTTGCTCTACTTCACTTCAGTCCATTAGAAATAACATTCACATAATTGGAAATCAACAGTATTTCAGCTTTGATGATGAGGTTGAGGAGGATGATGAAATTCTTGAACATGTTGTAAATGAGAAGCATTTTCCTGAAATGGTTCAGGAAATCATTTTTGACATGCAATCTTCCTTAACTCCAGATTTGCAGCCACCAAGTTCGATTGAGTTACAAATTGCAGATGAAGAAATAGAGGTTGATAAACACATGAGAGTTGTCACACTATCCTTTCAATATGATTTACTGTCAAAGTGTATCCCTGCTCATCAACATGAGGACCTTCACATAGTTTTCATTCCACTTAATCAGAACACATCAGCTTGGAAAAAAAACTACACTGCAATATATGATGAGTCTGACAGTTCGAGTGATCATGAGCAAGGGGAAGAGTTGCTTTACCAGGAGAGTCCCAAATATAGCCAAGTGAAAGAAAGGGTAGTCCTAAATGAAGCCTATATATCAATCCTCTAGATCAGGTATCATTCCAAGATCCATTTGTTGTTTTCCTTGAGAAATCTGAAGAATTAGTGGGTTCTATCATGAACAATTTTCTACAAAGTATGAGAAAAAACTTAAGCACTACTGTCCGAAAACAAGCCAACTGGAAGTGGCCTTTTCATTAATTCAGCATCATGAAAGAACTAAACCAAAGTCACCTATGCAATCATCTATTTGACTGGTTACATTGGAAAAGAGAGTTCACCAAATAAATTTCTATCATTTATAGATTAGATTAGGATAGATAGACAGCTGTGAAAAATAAGCTCAGCCTTGTGAGCATCTTTTCAGTTCTAGATTGTTTGAAGAAAAAGTGAAAAAGTAGAAAATACAAAAATAGTAAAAAAGTAGGAAAAGAGGGTAGTTTCTAAAACAATGGTACAGCCCCATACCCAAAAACAATCATGCTGAAAGCAAGCAAGTCTAAATGCCGCTACAAATGTTCAAGAGATGTCTTGTTCAGTTATCTAGCCTAATCATAATTGAACATGTTTTAAATTGATTGCCGATAAGTTAGTGAAATAAAAGATAGTCAAATTGTGTAAGCTTGACTTGTCAAAAGAAGTAGAGTAGGAAAAGATACTCGTTCCACATGCTCAAATCAGAACCAAAGAGGAAAACAGGGATGAAAAACAAACTATGTATCCTAGCCCTGATTTTTCTAAATCTCATTTCATGCAAAATAATATTTGTGTGCAACTTGTCTTTTATGCCGCAAATACATGACAAATCAGACTATCTAATCCAGATTTGGTCATTTTTTAATTTCATGTTCTAGTATAGTGAATAAAATCCGGTCAAACAGCTTAATATTGACAGTCAATCTAGCATAGGTAGAGAATAAAAGGAGTTCATCAGTTTAATATGAACTCTCGGAAGATATAAGTGTAGCATTATATAGTTTCTATTCTGAAAAATATCATGTCAAAAGGTTTCTAGTCAAAATGCACCTAAAGAAGAAAAATGTTAGGAAATATAGCTGGGTAGGTAGAGATGTTTTTGAGGCTAATCATGATGTCAATTTTCAAAAATGGCATCAAGAAAGAATGAAATTTGCGCCAATGGATAAGGAACTGGTTTTCATAAGCCAAAGATCTGCAATTCTTGACCCCTTTTGAAAAGGAGCTGCCCTCCCCAAATGGAGCCACTGTTAGTGATCAGTATTTTTCACCTGTTGTTGATGACTAGATTCCTAGTTGATTTTTCTAGAAGCTGATCTCCAGATGATAATTTTTCATCTAGAAAACCCCCAAAAAGAAAAATTCTTTCCTAGCCCTTCCGGTCAGCCTATGATCAGAGCAATCTTCAGTTTTCAATGTCATGTCTTGTTTCAGCAAAATATCCCTATCTATAGCTGTCTTGGGCTTGCTTCTCTGCTATCATTTTCCCCTTGGTTCTCATGAAACTCACTATCCAATATTTGACAAAGTGTCTCCCTTCCTATCCTTGATTTTCTTGTCAAACACAATTAGAATCAATGAAACTTTCCCCTAAGTTAGGTTGTGGTGCTTTAGAGAATCCCTTCCTCAACAAAAATAGCCTGAGGAAAAATCCTTTGTTCAATACCAACCAGCCCTGAATTAGCGCTTAATCTGAAAAAGAAAACCTTGATATCCCCCTAGGTCGTGCCACTAAGAGGTCTTGTTGTCTCAATCTGGAAGAAATTCTACAAAGATCTAGTACAGAAAGAGATGAGCATGTGCACAGTCTAAAACAATATGTTTAAGATTAGGAAAAATCTCCATAAGACACTAAAGGATCTTTCAAAGGTTCAAAGTCATATCTTTTGCATCTCTGCAGGGTGCAACTCAAATGACAAATTGTATCTAGACAAGACAAAGAGACAAGTCCAAATAAGTCTCTCATGTTGAAGAGATTTTCCATCAGTAAGCAGATGGAGAGCTGCAATGAAAAGAAAGCATAAGTACATATTTCAAAAGCCAGCTTGATATAATGATTGATCTACAGTGTTTCAGTGTCTCTCTCAAAATCAGAAATGTACGATTATTCCAGAAGACATCATCAAACTGAACATAAAAGACAATTGCTTCTTATGTTGCCTTGAACCTGGGATAAAAACACTAGTCAAAAAGCAAATCCAATGTACCTCTGCAAACACAGTCAAAAAATATTGTCAATATTTCACTTTATTACCTATTCTGATATACCAAGCAGAGACATGTGTGGCAAAGAAAGATGACATAGTTTAGCAAATGAATGAAATGTCATGACTGTGAAGACCCCCTCCAAAGAGAAAGTGGATGAAATTTCATAACTATGTTATCCTCCTCCAAGCAAGAGCAGATGTTTGGGTGACATGTTGAAAACCTCCTGTAGTATACGAGCATATGGTTGGGAAACATGATAATGACCTCCTCCAATAAAGAGCAGAGGGTTAGGAACAGGATCAATAAGACCTCCTTCATTTAAAAGCAGAGGGCCAACATGTTTTTAAATGACTTCAGAGCTGTTGTGTCCTACCTCCTCCAAGGATGAACAATGGGTGCATCAGCAGGGTTTCAAATTGCGTTTGAATAAGTTTTATATTGAAAAGACAAGGTTGAAAATCAGTGGTGAGTCAATGAGAGTTCATAGGTTGAAAGCCTATTTCATATTACAGGAAAAAGGATGGCATGCTGGTGTTAAAGGTCTCTGTCATTATGTTTCAAAATTTTTTCTTCAAAGGATAAATCAGAAGTCATAGTTTTTAATTTAAGAGAAGCCTCATTTGAATGATGAAAATTAGTAGACTAAGTTCTGTGTCAAGTGACTTAGCAAGACTGATATGAACAAACATTCACTGAGAAGTTTTGTGTGAAAAGAGCATTTTCCTCTTAAAACAGATCCCTTATGGTTTATAAAAAATTATCCCTCCAAAGTGATGAATGAAAGGAAAGCATCAAAGGATACTTTCAACTCATTCAAATGGTAAAAAAGGGTGGGTGATAAAACATGTTTCATTTTCAGTCAAAGAAGACCTCCATCAGCAGATAAGGAGAAGGCCTCATGATAAGTCTAAAGGGTCATTGAAAAACGCTGCAATAGTAGTGGTTTTCATGATAATCTCCTTTGTAAACAAAATGAAGAGAAACACAGTTTTTAGTAACTTTTCATTTCATAAAATAGCGTTTTTACCAATGATTTCAAAGGGCTGCAATAGCATTGTTTTCACGAGTTTCTTTCAGATGATGGGTCTTTTATAGAGTTTCAAAGTAATATGGTGCTGAGGGGGTGAATTTTACTTTAAAAGGGGCTTTCAAATGAAATACAGAGTTTGAGCATCAATATGTTTTAAAACTTCTATCTCAATATTGGAAAAATAAATTCTGGGCCGAAGCCAAGAAAGGAGAAAAATTATGAAGATACGGTTCAGATGGGCTTAAAGGACACCCTGCCAACAGAAGGTCAAATCAGTTTTTAAAAGACCTTCTCCATTACATGAAATAGTAGGGCTTCACCCAACAAGGTCAAGATGCTGCATCAGTAGTTTAAAAGATAAATCTCCTTGGTGAAAGATACAGAGAAATGACACATATGAAAAAGCCCTCATCACCTCAGAAACAGTGGATTTGTATATTAGGTTCTACTTTTTTACAAGATGGACCCATAAAAAAATATAATGAGGAATACGATGTTGGCATTAAAATGAGTTTGCACAAACGTTGAAGTTTGGTGTTGTTCTTAAAAGCTACCAACAACCAAGAATCAGATATCAAAGCTAGGGGTCATCAGGAATCTCTACAATTATCATAGTAAGAGGATATATTGTTTGAAGATGGGCAGGTTCTTAAGATTGAAATTTGTGTAGTTGGCACACATAAGCCCCTGCAGAGTTTTGGTAAATAGTGCCCGGAGAAAATTTTACAAAGCCCTTGCTTTGGATCCTTATTCACTGATAAATACAATGGGAACATACAGTATGTGCACTATATACGAATGAATCATTCCTGTTGACATTGATTCTATGGAACTTATTAATGGTGTTTCTGCTGATTAAAGTGCAGTCAAGAAAACAAAAACATTGTTTTTCTGTTATAATGTGAGGGTTTTTTCATATTACATTTCTCAATATATATATATAGACGAAATATTTTATACCTTGCATGGTATCAGTTGAAGAAACATTCCATTCAATATGACAAAGGTTGCAAAAGACAGAGGTTAAGGAGCGCTCAGGCAGTTTGTTTCAAAATGTGTTTCTGACCAACAAGAGATTAAACTGAAAAAAGTGAGATTTTTTTGTCCCTCATAGGTTCACGAAGAGAAACCTCCTTCCATTTCTACACAGGTATCATGGTTTGTGAAAAATGTAAAAAATACAGATGTCACGGGAGAATTTCTACACTGGGATTCACCATTTTGACCAGTGTTGGGATAGTCAAATTTTGAACAACCAAATGGATACTAAATTAAAAACCTCAAGAATATTTGGAAAATTAGACTTCCATAGCTTTCCAACAAGCTATCTCAGGCCAAATTCCGACAACAGGAAGGCATCCAAAAGTAACCTGCAAACAACACTATGTATTTCTGTACCAGCATTCACCATTTTTGACCAGTGTTGGGACAGTCAATTTTTGAATAGCCAAATGGACACAAAATGAAATAAATCAAGCATATTTGGAAATTATACTTCCGTATATTTCCAACGAGCCATCTCTGGCCCAATTCCGACACCGGAAAGGCTTCCAAAAGTAGCCTGCAAAAAGCACTATGCATTTCTGCACCAAGATTCACCATTTTTTACCAATGTTGGAAAAATAAATTTTTGGACAACGAAATGAACACCAAATGAAACAAATCAAGAATATTTGGAAATTAGACTTCCATAGCTTTCCAACGAGCTATCTCAGGCCCAATTCAGACACCGAGAAGGCCTCCAAAACTGGATGCAAAAGTGTGCGACACGCCTAGAAAATTGTGTGGCGCGCCTGTAGGTATTAACAGTGTATTTTTCTAAAGAGCGCGACATACCTGGGTTTTTGCGCAGCGCACCTGTGCAGCTAAGAGGTCTCTTATATATTTATATGAATTAGTCATGATAACACAGTCTTAGATAAGAAAAATGGTTTTGTTTTGAAGACCTTTGCTTACTAACAAGAGGAGATACTACTTTAGAGGAATGAGCTAAACCTTCATCCAACAAATTGTCTACTTGTCTAAGAGGGGAGAGAAACATTGATTAGATTATAAGGCTTTTGTCAAATTTGAAGGAGGTATTTAGTGTTATTGAAAAATAAAGGATTTGCAGCCTCAAAAATCAGAAAAAGCAAAGTTTGTGAAGGGCATGATGATCAATTTGAAGGAGCATTTGAAAAAAAGTGTTTTAAACCAGTACCTTTGTTGCTTAAACCACAAAGAAAGTAGTGATTAAAACATGGACAATCATCATTTCAAATTGAAGGTGTGCAATACATAAAACAATGGTGTTGAAAGCAATTTTTTTAATAGATTAGAGAAGAAGTAGTGGTTAGAAGATGAAGATTTTTTTCAGTTGAAAAGAGTCTTTTAAACATTGGTTTCAAAAAGCGCCATGATCATCTAAATCAAAGGAAAAATAGGGATTGAAAGGCAAAATCGTCATAGTTATTGATCATCTATTTGCAAAAGCATTGTTTATTGAAACAGTGAAAATGAAAAGGGCTAATGTGCAAGTTTGAAAATCCTTTTGTGCTATGAGACAGCTAAGGCTACACATAGTTGATAGAGGCAAAAACAGAGTTTTGTAAAAGATTTTCAAATCAGTTTAAAGAGTCATCCTTGTAGTGGTTTCAAAGAACACGTTGTTTACTTAACCAAAGAAGAAACAATGATAGAAGGGTAATGTCCTTGTTGAAAGTTTGAAAGGTTGTTTAGAGACAGTGAAAGGAAGAAACATATCTTGTTTTTTAAACATACCATGTTTGTCATGATCAAAGAAAACAATGACTTCAAATGAGTCCCTTTCTGTTTCAAATAAACACAGAGAGACAGTGAAAAAGAAATGAGGGTTTTTTCAGTTTAATAGAGGTCTTTTTGTGCTATGAAATAGTCAAGGATTTGCACAAACCTCTAGAAGAAAAACAGAGTTTTTGAGGGTCTCATAATCATCTTGAAGAATTATGTTAACACAGTGTTTTCCAAGAGCACCCCTTGTTTACTAAATCAAAGAAAAACAATGGCTAGGGGATGAATATTTTGTCAAATTAAAAAGGGATTTCTTGCTGTGGATAACAAAAAAAAAAATAGTGATTGAGGGGAAGAGGTTTTTTGGTGCCAAAAACACAAACCACAAACATGTCTTGTTAAAAGCCTCTTGGCTCAAACACAATACTGAAAATATGACTTTAGTGATGATGAGGAACAAGGCAAAGAGTCTAAACATAGGATTGATAATGAAAAGCAAAGTGATGGGTAGTAAGGCAGTGATAAAAAGGAACATTATGGCAGCCAACACAGCAATAAGCATGAGGGTGATGAAGCACAAAATAGTGGAGGGAAAGAGCATGACAGTCATGAAGAAAGCAGTGACAGAGACAAACAAGGCAGCCCTCAAGCAAGCAATGATGAGGGAAAACAAATACAAAACATGGATCATGAAGGGCACTCTCCAAAGCATGTGCTAGCTGCCTCTCCTAGGCAAGGGGCTATGACATCTTCACCAAAGCTAAAATTCCAAACAACAAGGAAGAAAACCAAGAAAAGCTCAAAACTGCCCAAAGAGGACGCCCGATGAGAAAAAAGGAGAAAGACACCTCTAGACTTGGAATTTTGGCTCAAGATTCTAGGCCTGTTTCTAAACACCCTTAAGGGGTTTTCTCACCAAAATTAAGTGAATTTCGACACGATATTGTTTTTTGACATTTTTGGGCCTAATTGCATAAAATCATGGGCGCTTCCATTTTGGTTTCGAGCATCCTCAACTCTTGAGAGTGGTACCATTGGATGCATTAAATTCAGGGACATCTACTCAGAAATTTTCAGAGCATTTGAAGTTGTTTTGGCCCCCCAAAGATGCAAAAAACACTCACTTTTTCGTCATTCTGCCCACATATCAGCAAGACCTATTTTTTTGGGTTTTTTCACTCAGTTAAATATTTCATAGATGTCCAGGCATCAGATTGGGAAAATTTATGTTGTTCCAGAAAGTAGACATTCCTATATTTCCAACGAGCCATCATGGGCCTCGTTTTGACATTGGGAAGGCCCTCAAAAGTCATCTGAAAGACAGGCAATTTTCTGCTAGTGCGCCCTTAGTGCTTTTTGGCCAAAAAAGGCAGTTTTTTGAAGTGGCCTCTCCAAATGTGCGTTAAGCTATTTTGGGACATTATCAGTCATAAAAAGTCAATATAATTCCTTTTTTTAGCATTTTTTAGATATTTTCATAGATATTTTGTGCCTTGGGCTTTGCAAAGCCTCAAAGACAAAATCAAATATTTTTTATGGGCCAATGAGCTTGCTAGTTGCACTAGGAGGTTTTCCTCCATCTTGGCCTATATATTCCAATAGAATTCATTATAAATAGGCATGAACTTGATGATATAGAGCAATATATGGTTATACAAGCTTGGAAGAAACACTTGTCTCATGCATTGAATAGTTTCTTGAATGTTTTTGGATGATGAAGGAGGACTGTTGTTGGATTCCTTGACTTGGTAAAATGGTATAGTGTCTCTCTCTATTATGCTTCTTAGTTTTCATTCATATTCCATGTTCTTGCTTGCTATAAGACAGTAGAAAATAGATTTGAGACATGCCCTTGGAGGCACCTCAAATTTCCTGTTTCTTTATAGCTTCTATGCTTTCTTCCTTCTTAGTCATATCAAATAATCCTTGATTGATCTTTGATAGCTGAAGAAATTGTTTTCTTGTTTCATTTATGGTTTTATGCATGCTAAGTATGATTCACGGTATGCCCTGCTTACTCATGGCTAGTCATAGCTCCATCTCTGAAACCTTTCTTTTATTGTTTGATTGTCATTTGTTGAACCAAGGAGGTCTTGTACTGATCTTGCCCTTTGCCTAAAACTATGCAATCTTGCTTCAAAATTCCCAATAGCTTGAAATACTATGCTTAGGTGTTTCCTCATAGTGATTTGAGTTTTTATTTTGTCTTAAATGTATTTCCCCAAAGTCTGATAGAAATTTCCCAAAGTTAGAGAGTCATATATCTCTATGTATTGCTTGAATGTTTATTTCTATGCATTGATCAGTTTATAGTTACATTTCTCATGATTAATGGTTATCCCTACCATGTCTATGTCAGCTATTGAGCTATTTATGTTTGAAATCCTTTGTTCTTCACAAATTTAGTGTCCATCCCACTCCATTTTACCCAAAGATCCATTTTACTTCGATCAAATCGGCCCTTCAACAACCTTGTATCACCATCTGAAAGATTTCTTGACCTTTTAGACCCCATAGCCAAGTTAATCTGACAATATTTTTATCTATCTTAGTCTTTGATCAGTTCATCCCTTAGAAACCTAAAAGAAAAACTAAAAACCTACTTCATAACTAGCCTAAAATCAAAAACACAAGAAGCACAACACATAGATATCCCTTACACAAATAGAGAGAGCCCTCTCTGAGTCCAGGAAGGCTAGGTCCTTGGGCTCCAAAGTTGGTTTGATGTTACCGTGTCACTTGGCTTGCCAATCAACCAAATCACGGGACCCTAACACACCCAGCTTTACTGAGCAGGCCGCATCCACTTCTACTAGTGTTATTGATCATTTTGTTATACTACCACTAGTGCCTGATCCATGACATGTTTTATATTATAGTTGTATATTTTTAACATTATTCAGTTATATATATATATATAGTTCATGTATTTTATGTTCATGTTTCAGTTGAACTTAATTTTCATGTTGATGATCATCATGATGTGGTGCATATTGTTAGTCATGTTAGATATGTTCTTTTAATGTTTAGCTTGCAGATAGATGTGTATATGTGATAGGCGCATGAGTTATTTGACATTATATTGAGATGTATATCTAATGTTTGTGTTGTGATGATGTTAATATATAATGTTAATTTGATGTTAATTGAATGTGTTTATTAGTCGAATATGATGTTTGTACGATGGTTATCATGATCGTGATGATGTTTATTAATTAATTTAATACTATTAAATGAACATGATATTTATTAAATATTATGTCATGAATGTAATTGCAATTTAAATTTTAATTCTATGTAAAATTGTAAAATTATATTTGTATTTGTACTAATTGTAATTTTAAGTGTAATTGCATGTAAAATATTTATTAATGTAAAATTTTAATTGTAATTATAATATTTAATTTATTTTGAAATGATTGTAATTGTATATATGAGAAATTGTAAAATTGTAATTGTAATTCTAATTGTATGTAAATTTCACAAATTGTAATTGTATTTGTAATTGTAATTTTAATTGAATTGTATGTAAAATATTTGTAAAATTGAAATTGTAATTGTGAATGTAATTCTATGTAAAATTGTAAATGTAATTGTATTTGTAAATGTAATTTTAGTTGAATTGTTTGTAAAATATTTGTAAAATTGTAATTGTAAATGTAAATGTAATTATATGTAAAATTGTAAATGTAATTTTATGTAAAATTAAAATTGTAATTGTATTTCTAATCGTAATTCATGTATGTGAAATTGTAATTGTAATTTTGATTATAATCGTGATTTTAATTTTATTTAATGTAATTGTATGTAAAATTTTAATTGTATTAATGTGAAAATTTTAATTGTATTAATGTGAAATGATTTTATTAAAATATTTAAATTTGTAAATTTGAAAATAATTGTAAAATAATAAATCTAGAATAATACGAAGTTTTGTAACATAAATTTTAGAAAATAATGAAAATACATTCATGTACTTTATAATTATCATTATTTTATTATGATCTTACATAAAAAGAAAAAAGAAAAAAACTTTAAAAATTCTGGTGCACTTATCATCCTAACAGGCCCCGGTGCGTTGTATTAATACAACGCACCGGTGTGTCACATTTCCGTGCACCGAAAACGAATAAACGCAAATAAAAAAAATGTAGCTCTATTTTGTTTAAGTTAAAAAGAGCGGCAATTTGAAAAATGAGCGGCAAAATATTTTCGAAAATCTAATTTGATAAAAAAATTCTTTAAATAATAAACACTTTTCATTATTTCATTATTTTTGCTAAAAAAATTCAGTCAAATTTTTGAAAGAGAGCACAAGGGCACTGTGAATGGCAAAATACATTTGAACAGAAGTATTTAGACAATCAGAAACAATAACTCTGGTGATTCGAGCCCTTTATCATAGAATTTCAAACCATTTCGTGATTAAATTTAATTCTTTTTTTTACTTTTTTCTGCATTTTTTTTTATTTTTTCCTGCAGTTTTATCCATTTTTACCCTGAACCTTTCATTTTTTTGTTTTTTCCCTTTCTTCTCCATGTTTCTATGATTTTCGAATTAGGGTTTTTCATTTTAGATTGACGTCCAACCCATGGGACGACTTGCATAGTCATATCCCAATCCATTCGGCCATTGCATGAATTTTTCAAAAAATGGATTTTTCTTTATCGGTGCACCCTGTATATGCCACCGCACCGATGCTCTGTATTATTATAATTCACCGGTAAGTTTTGTGTCATAAAAAAGTGAAAACATTTTTTTTTAAATCCGTGCGCCAAATCTGAAATAGGGCACGGGTGCTCTGTTTAACTAGGAAAGCATTGTATGGTGTATTACACCGTTTTGGCAGTGTGTTTATAATACCCCACACACCGTTAGGTCTATTACACTGTTTTTGTTTTGCGTTTATAATACCGAACACACCATATGGTGTATTATACTGTTTTGCGGTGCGTTGTTAATACATCCACGCACCGGCGACGGTGTGGATTTCATGAAAGGCGCACCAGTGTTTATTTTCTACCTGAAAAGTTGAGAATTTATTTATAAATATATTAATGAATGATATGCTACAGGTTTCACATTGATAAAGAAATTACTGACAAAATATCAAGTAACAAAAATACTGTTAACACATCAAGAAAAGAAAAAAAGGCAAGTGCTTTGTAAATTCTTTATTAAAAATATTATTTTTGAACTATATGTAACTTTAACTAATATGTATTGTTTACTGTGTATCATGCCGAGCCACAAAATGATGAAGCTCGATGTGATTATTTTTTATCTATGACCAGAAGAGCATAAAAGTTTAATGGGAAATTTGCAAAAAAGATGAATCAGGTGAATGAAAAGATACTATCGATCCAATATGAGTTTCTTTTTTTAATTATCATTAATAATATACTTAAAAATTATTAGATAAAATGTGTCAAAAATTATACTAATACACATCTGTTTAATGTTCTACAGGGACCGACAACTCAGAAAAGGAATGTTGTTCTAAGAAAAAAAAAATAGAACATGAAAATGAAAATGAATTTCTCACTACAAGAAAAAAGGACATTGGTGAGGGTCATGCTTGTGACGAACCTTTAAGTTCAATCACCAATGTCACATATGGTGACAGTCCTTAGAAAATCATCGTTGTAAGTGTATATAGTAATGGTCCTTTAAGGTCCGTCACCAAAGCCATTTTCAATGATACTTTTGGTGAGGGTCGTTAAAGGCCCATCACTAATTCTGTCTTTAGTGACACTTATAGTGAAGAACTTTTAATGACCCTCACTAATGTTATTTTTGTTACTTTTGGTGACAGTCAAAAAATGTTTGTCACCATTGATCATTCCAATGAGTTTTTGATGACGTTATGTTCTTGTTAATATATTTTTTAATCAAAAGATAACAATTTAATACCATTATTGTTTAGTATTTTTAACAATATGTCAAAGGCCATAGTGGTTATATTAAATCATTTTTTTAAGAAGTAATTAGTGTGTATCATTTCCCTCAAATAATGACTAGTTGCGTGAATAGAGTTTTCCTATGAGTCAACACATGATTCATATATATTAAGTTTATTATCTACAAAATTCCCTTTAGATAAAGTCCCACTAGTGTGTGTAGGAAATATATTATTTAATACATAATCATGCTCTATCAATTATATTAATGAGAAATACCTAACACTCCTCAACAATCCAAGCACACCTTAAATTAATGCTTTGGCACACACTAACATCTTTTAGAACCTCACATGTCTTGGAACATCTTTGTACCTAGAACATCTTGACATTACACTGATGCCCAAGCACATGGTGGCATGCGCTAGCACAACATAGAACTCTCCTAGCATGTGTTGGCATGAATGTAATCCCTAGCATGCCCTGGAACACCTTGGTTGAATTCATTAACATACATTAGCACTTGGCACACACTGCCACTTGGCATTTATTGGGACCTATTATTAGTATGGTTAGCATGCCCCTTTTGAAAAAGATAAAGTCCTGACTTATTAACCCTCTTATTGTTTCTTCCTTTTTTTTCCTTAAACTTCTTAACACATATTGACATACCCTGGTACCCAGCACATCCTTAGCACATGTCATGTATTGGCACTATTTGACACATATAATTAGCACACCCTAGAACTCCCAAGCACACTTTGAGACTTCTTTACATGTCTTGATATTCCCTAGCATTCCTTACCAATCCTTATCATAACTTGTCACTCCCTCCTTGGCATGACAACTGACACTCATTAACACTAGTCCCTAGCACATGTTCCTCATATTCACTAACTTCCATGAATTTTGACCTAGCGCTCCCTTAATATTTTGTACTAGTACTCCTTAACACTCATCAACATGCATTAGCACTCTCTAGAACACCTTGTCACTCTTCAATATGCCCTTCCACTTCATAGCATGCATAACACTCTGTGACACATATTGGCACTTGGCACGTGTTGGCGCTTGGAAAGTCTTAGCATGTATGGAATACGTTGACATGCCTTCGTATAATTTGGCATGGTTTAATATTAAATTTATTTCAGATCAACTGTTGGAAAGTAGATGAGAAGCAACAAAGGAAGACTTGGCACTTAGAATGCACTACGAATTTGCACTTGGCACCTATTGGTGCCTAGTGTTGGTGTGCCTAGCATGCCCCTCTCGGAAAAGGTAAATTGATAACTTATTAACCCTCTTATGTGATCATTTCCGTGTAGTTTAACTTGTTTCTCCCTTTTGTTGCCTTGAATGTCCCTGGCATGCATTGGCACAGCCTTGCACATCTTGGCATGCCTTATCACTTGGCACATCTTAGCATGTTTGACATGCCTTCACACTATCTGATACATCTTAGGATTCCCTAGCACACCTTCGCACTCATGTCCTCATAGCCAGTCTTTAAATGTTTTGATGACTTGGGAACCCAATCAATTCCTTAGCTACTTCAGTTCATGTGACAATATTGGCTTGCTTCGATCGAAAAAACTTGTCCAATTGCACCAATTACAAGTAGATTGTGCCTTGTACACCTAAGACCTGCCTATAACTCATATTATGCCACTCATGTCCAAGCTCAACTTGTCCCACTTGACTAGTTACCAAGACAAGGATCACATGATATAGCCATGGCCATAAAACAACTAAGCAACATAGATTACATAGGAAATATTTCACATGTACATTCAATTGGTATAAATAGTAGAACATTAACTGAGAGTTTGCAAGAACCATAAGATGCACAAGTCACATAAGATATAAGCCGACACATGTTGAGTGCCCCAAAAATTATACACAATAATGTACAATATGCAATTATCTAGAATAGTTTAAAGCATGAGCATGTAGCCAAAGTGTGCCACATCTTGTATAAAAATATAGCTAAAGGCAAAACAATGTTGTGCCTAGCACAAGGTGATCTCCCTTTGTCTAAAACTACTTTGTTGAGCCCCATATAACAACAGTTGGATCACCTCCTATAAGTCCTATTCTGAAATTCTGCTAACACACTTCGTCCTTAGCACACTTGAATTCGCTCACACTCCCTGTCACATACTCTTATTCATTCCTTTCCATGTATTTTGACCTAGTTATCCCTTGATATGCCCCAACATTCCCTAAAACTCTTCAGCATGCATTGACATTTTCCAACATGTGTTAGCATGCCTGTTCATTCCTAATGTGCATGCCTAACCCTCCCTAGATATCATGCCCTCACAACTACCCTTACTTAATTTGAAACTTGGGAACCCAACCAAGCCCTTGCTTGACTACAAGAGCTTGACCAATTTATTGTTACTACAACTAGATGATGTTGTTGAATTGTGTAGCTTGGGAGGTAATCCACAAGCCTAGTGAGATGGGTTTGTGTGAGTTTTGTCACAAAAGGATTCGTGGGCAAAGAATCCAAGCAAAGGGATTTGGGACCCAAGATGGGTTTTAAAATCTAAAAGAAATTAAAAAGGAAAATTAATATTTCCTAATGTATAAGTGGATAAAACTAGTAAGTTCTAGAGGGTTCCTAATAGGTCTAGGAAAAACTATTTAAGGAGGCCTTAGGATGAAGGAAAGAACATCAAGTGAGAAGGATCTCATTTGATCAAGGGGGCGAAGAGAGATGTAGTCCTAAAGTAGGTCGAGTAAGGATTTCTAAATGGATGGCATGATCATCCTCCAAGAGAAAGATCATCATGTGAGGGTTCACAAGAATGTTGCATACCTTAATGTCGGTTCGAGCTACAAAGTAGGATGGAATATTGTTCGTTCTCTTATGGAAAATCAAGCTTAAGAGAGGTTGCTCATGAAAATATGGGCATCTGATTTCAATGGTGTCTTTGTGTGAAGGCCGCATCAAATTATGAAATGTTGAAATTTGCAAAAAGAAACATTGAAATTGGAAACCAAAAAGGACAAAAAAAAATGCACCCATACTCGTGAGGAATTTTGATGCATCGGGAGTGAGGAATGTGGTTCATCTAATTTATTTTTCCCTTAAATAAATTGGACTATAAATTGTAATTTCATCTCATAACAACTTGTGTCAGTTAACTAAGTCATGCTGACTAAGTTAGCTCAAAAAATACGAGTTGAGGGTCTAAGATGAGACATGCAAAGGTATTAATCTAATATTTTTGGAGTCCAATTGCAGTTGATGCATTAGTGGGGTGTAGGTGTGAATTAGTTAACTCAATTAAATGAGTTAGAATCAATTTAAATAGTTCTAACTAATTTATAAGCTAGAGAGAGGTCGGCCAGTGAATCAAGTTAGATTTAAATCACAATGAGTGATCAATTAGATAACTGATAATTCACTATTAATAGCGGCATGCATGTCAGTTTCGAAGAAGCCGTAGTTGAGACATACATTAAAGGGAACATAGAAATCAGTTGTATTTATACTAAATTTACCATGTGCAATTATAAATTAATTGGGATGCCACAACGAATTGCAAAATCAAGGAAGAATGATTTTCCTAATTAATAGGGAGATAATTCCCTAGGAATTGCATGAGTAAGGCAAGTTGAAGGAAGGCTGAGAATTGGCTAAGTACTAAACCGAGTGTGCCTATATTAGTGAGATACAATTGAGAGAGTGTTGGAGAATATCATGAGAGATTAACCATTGTATTGTTTCATGATTCCTTGAATTAATACACAATAGAGATAGAGGGGTTTTGAGCAGTTTATTTCCCTAGATACATCTTGTGTTGTGCAATTGATAATTTACTTCTCTTACTTATATGTGATTATGCGATCATGTTTTGTTTCCGAAAATTGTAGGAAGGATTCAACATCTTGTTTTAGTACATTACATGATTAGATTGAATCTCAGTCGTTAGATTTTCTACATGGTATCAAAGAAGGAATTTTTTGGGTGACGAGTTTGCAGAGAATATTTGAAGATTTTGGTGTAAAAATTTCAAAAAAAAAAAAACATATAATTTGGATTCCTTGTGAAAAACTACCCTAATGGAAAATCAATTCGTAGCTCGGATGAGGGAGATATTGTCGATTTAAAATCAACTATTTTTTAGAAACTTTTGTAATGGCAGGACAATTACAATGTGTTCGAGTCAAGAACCTATATGCACTGGAGGTACCAGATGCATGCAAAGCTTTGAGGAGAAAAGCAAAGTTTACAGACTTGGTTGTTGAGAGGGAGTACAAATTACCTCTCAACATGTAGCCTTAGAAGCAGCTTCAGAACGTTGTGGACCAGCCACAATTGAAGAAGAAGAGAGGAGACCGAGTGGAATCGTCCACTCAAGTAGAGACCTCCATGAGGGGGAAATTTCGATCCAGATGGGCAGAGGGAGCACATGCAACCATACCTCTAGGTGAAAGGTGGGGTGATGTGTAGACATAATCCCAAGGCAAGAAATTTGGGCAGGGTCCATTGAGATGGTGTGTCTCATGGATCGAACCTAGCTAGCAGGAAGGATCAGTTAGATTGATGCAGTCAGATGCCAAGAAGACATAAATCAAAGTGACAGATGTCAGATACTGGAGCACAAATAAGAGTTGGAAATAGTGAAAAGGGCATGGATGCAGATGCTAGCGACAATGTGGAGAGTCCAGTAGACAGGTGTAGTAGCTAGCAGCAGTCAGAAGACTCGAATGACAAATGCATTATATTGATTTAGTTGTTCGGAGGCTATTCAGTTTCAGGATTTGTAGGTGAAAACAACACTGGATAAGTGTTGCATGCAAAATTCCAAAGGTACAGGATGAGATAAATTGAATTCCTTTCTTGTTGAGAGGGAGTGTTGAAATTTGAAACAAGAAACAGTGAAATTGGCAACCATAAAGGAGAAAAAAAAATGCAGCCACACTGGTGAGGAATTTTTATGTACTAGGAGTGAGGAATGTGAGGCATCTAATTTATTTTTCTCTTAAATAAATTGGACAATAAATTTTAATTTCATCTCATAACAACTTGGGTTAGTTAACTAAGTCATGATGACTGAGTTAGCTCAAGAAATTCAAGTTGAGGTGATCGAGGTGGATATTGGTGGCCACTCGCTTATTCCACTTGGGCCCTCACCATTGTCTCTTTCAGTTTTCTATTTTCCTTAATTATAGCACAATTTACTATTTTTGTTAGATTTTCAGGTCCTGAACTTCTGCCGCAGTTTTGAGGCCCCAAACAACATTTTTTAGTCATGAACGTTTTACTGATTTCATAGAAATCACATTAGTAGTTGTAATCCTCAGAGATATTTTTCTGAAGAGATATCATGTGTGTCAAACAAAGATCATATGACCAAGTTATGACCATAGGAAATTGGTTGCCCAACTACCCTCAACAGGGCCCATAAACTCTTGGTGTTACATCTCCTCGAGTTAGGGTTTTCTCTTATTTTTCAATAATAAAAAGGCCCTTGAGCCTTATTGTAACACAGTTCAGAGGCATGTAGCTGCCACATGTCTTCTCAGAGATAAGATACCATTGCTCGAGCTAGTTTGTTTTCCATTATGTCTGTAAGCATTTTTTAGTATTTGATATTAATGAAATGGAGTGTTATTCCAACTGCATCTCCGTGTTTATGTTTATTTTTGTATGTTATTGTGTTCCTGCATATTTCTAGATCATGAGGGTCTAAGATGAGGCATGTAAATGGATTCTAATATTTTTTTGGGTCCAGTTGCAGTTGATGCATTAGTGGGGTGTAGGTGTGAATTATTTAACTCAATGAGTTAAAATTGGTTTAACTAGTTCTAACTGTGTGATGAGCTAGTGAGAGGTCCATTGAGTTAAACTAGATTTAATTCACAATGACTGATCAATCAAATAACTGATAATTCTCTATTAATATTTTCATGCATGTCAGTTCCAAGGAAGACCGGTTGAGACAAAGGTTAAAGGGAACATAACTATCAGTTGTATTTATAAAAAATTGTCCATGTGAAATCATAAAGTTATTGGGATGCCAAGATGGATTGCACAATCAAGGAAGGTTGATTTTCCTAATTAATAGGGAGATAATTCCCTAGGAATTGCATGATCAAGGCAAGCTAAAGGAAGGTTGAGAATTGGCTAAGTACTAGACCAATTATGCCTAGATTAGTAGGAGACGATTGGCAGAGTGTTGGAGAATCTCATGATAGATTAAGCATTGTATTTTTTCGTAATTCCTTGACTTAATACACAATAGAGATAGAGAGGTTTTGAGAAATTGCTTTCCCCAGATACATCTTTTGTTGTGCGATTGATAATTTCTTTCTCTTACTTATATGTGATTGTGTGATCGTGTTTTGTTTCCGGAAATTGTAGGAAGGATTCAATATCTTGTTTTAGTACATTACAAGATCATATTGAAGCTCATTGGTTAGATTTTCTAAATGAAATAGAAGAGAGGGTTGATATGATCTCATCTTGTGATGGTTAAAAAGAAAAACATAAATGGAGGAGGGCTTTCACTGTTATTTAGAGCCAGAACAGAAGTAGACGCAGGCATACTATTGACTGAGCTAACCCTAGTTTGAGGGTCGACATTGAGATCTAAATTTCATGTCAAGATTCAGTCAAAGAAATGCCCAAAATATATGGATCATATGAGCTAGGTT
Organism: Pinus albicaulis; assembly: GCA_034641835.2. NCBI lineage: Eukaryota > Viridiplantae > Streptophyta > Pinopsida > Pinales > Pinaceae > Pinus > Pinus albicaulis. The sequence continues at coordinate 370,823,271 of CM076569.1, read as the reverse complement.
TAGTCTCTTATGGAGGCAAGAGTCATGGGTTTTTATATGGATGCATAGGGTTTGTTCTACAGCAATTAGAAGTACATAAGTATAGTACCCTAGTTAGGACAGTTTCCTAGCATGCTTAGTTCATAAGGTATGCCTTTAAGACTGTGAAAAATTTGTGTAGAAGAAGAGTAGTTGTGACCCTTAAAGTGAGGTTTATTTCTGAAATATAGACTGCAGATATGGAAGATGGTTTGCAGATTCAGTATGTGTGGAGATAGCAGATCCAAAGGATGGTGGAACCTAAGTAGAAGATTGAGCATGCAGAAGAAATGTGCCATGTGAAGAATGGATTGACATGTCGAGGAGTTGATTTGGTTGACTATCCATGGATTTTTAGACAGATATCTGAAGCAACCTATAAAAAATTAGTCAGTGGACTATTAGTGGTTGATTTGTGACCCTAGTTCAGTCATCTACATATTGTTAGAAGGATGATAATAGGAGTAGTTCAGATTTATTCATAGATTGGACAACAAAGAAAAAATTGTCGATACACAAGAACAATGATTTTGAGAGGACTCAAACCATTGTTAGGTGGAAAATTTGAAGAGCCCTAGATGAAGAAAATATTGTGAGCCCTAGATCATTAAAAATAATTGATTATGGTTGGGCAGATTGATGGTAGTCCAAGTATAGTGTGAGGTTTATTAGGTGACTATCAAAAAAGAGCCTTAACTCTTGTACTAGTGAAGGAAAACAAGATTGGTAGAAGGGAAGGTGTATAGAAACTAAGGATGTGCAAACTTTGAAGGACTAAAGTAGCAGTCAGGTAGGCCAACCAACTAGCCCTAGTTCATTATATTGTAGAGGATTAATTCAATGAGAAGAAGCGAAACCTCCATATCCCTAGACTTCTCATATTGGATCCGTAGTACGGAAAAAGTGGGCATACCAAAGAGTTGTTCACAAATGGAGTTGTGAACAATTTTTTACCACTCAAAATAGTAGTGGACCTAAAAGGGGTTCCTAAGAGGGCAACAACTAGGACAAGGGAAACAGTGGAGGCTTAGCCCATTGTCACCACAGCTAAGGCTCCTTGCTCTTCATGAAATTTCACCTATGGGAGGAGTCCCGATAGTTTAGGAAGTCACTTGTATATTATAGGTTAGTGAATAGGTGGGAAGTGACCCTAGAAGCCCTTTCCCTAAGATAGAATAAAGAGTGGGACATGCTTTCCTTTTAAGCAAGGTACTTGATCTTGTAGGGAGAGAGGAGGGGGCTTAAAGGGTTGAGGGAGAAGAATAAGACTTATGAAGGAAGTTATCAATCCCTAAAATCCTTTGGGAACTTGGATTCCAAAATGGTCCTTGATGAAAGGCCTTTGACACCAAATGGGACCACATGGGGCCAAGTGGACCCAACCTAGGTTTAGGGATGGAATTTAGCAACCAATGATGTTCCTGTCTTGGAAAATGTGAGGGGAAAAGGATCAGGCAAGGGTTTTTACTTCGATGGGTCAAATTGATCCTACTACATTCTAGCCTTGGGAACACCTATGCAAAAATTGATCTTAGAGCTAGGGCTTGAGGTATCTAAAGATTCCATAGTCATAATTGGCCCAAATAATGAGGAGAGTGAGGGGACCTACCAATGCAATTTCCTCTAGAAGATCAAAGTTTTCCTCTAGCTATATTCTTGGGAAATTTATGCCCTAGGTGACCTAATGGGGCTAGACCTAGGGAAAAATGGAAATTTATGAAAAAAGGGGGGGAAATCATTACCCTTCTTGAGGTACTAGTGCATAATTTACTTGGGGATATGGAGTCAGGGGTGATAATGAAAAATAATTCAGTTTCTTGATCAAGGAGGCCTAGAAAGTCAACTTCGTCCAATGCTAGAGTAAAAAGAAAAGTGACCTTCAAGAATTTATACTTCGTACAAGTGGTGCAATTTTATTGAGATAAAATGATCTATAAGACATTTCATTCATCCAACAATGGCCCATACATTAAATAAACTAAATAGACACATAATTCCACGTTTCCATCATGCAACAATTAGCCCTAGTTATAGAGAAATTCAATAATATGCAACAACAAGTAGAATAATGTTAAATTTTCACTCACAATGTTAGAGAGTATATCCAACCAACTTCACATTTGCAAAAAAAAATCTCCAATATAAAAATAGCCCAAATCCATACATAAAATTGCATCCATCATCCAAAATAGTCCTCCAAGGAAAAATGTGAAGTTCTCTAAAGATAGAGAGATCCCAAGTCAAGTGATAATGCAAATGAATCCAACTAACTCCTATTTACATTCATTAAGAGTTGATCGAATTAGCTTATGGGCCCACATTAACCCCTAAACATAAAAATTATCCCTAAATTTTGGTGACAATCCCGCCAAACTATTAGACATATAATAATAAGCCTCATAATAGGTCAACTGATGCTTAGGGCCCTCTTGGAGGCATACTGGGGTCCATGAGTGCCATAATGATGCATGGGACCCATCAAAAGTGTTGGGAAAGGGGGTGGCCCCTTGTTCTCCAAACATTAAACCTATGGTTCTCTCATTAAACTTGTGGACTGAAAGGGTTGTGTGTGGCCACCATCAACAAGTAGGTCAAGTGTTGTCTTGTTCATGATAGATTAGTTGTCAAAGGATTAACACCAATCACTAGTTGTATTCCTTGTATCAGTGTAATTTTAAAGAGTCACGATCCATGGTACAAGAGCTCTAGCCTATTGTATTATAGTTTGTAATATAATGAAGAAGGGTTCACACACTAACACTCCCTGACATGCCCTGGCACTCTAGCATACCTTGGAGTTTCCTAATGTGTAACCTTGCTACTCCCACCTTATCACACCTGAAACTCACTGACACTCCCTATTATACACTCTTATTCATTCATTACCATGCATTTTGAACTAGCTATCCCTTGTGTTTCCATGGTACTACCTAGCACACATTGACACACCCTAGCATTTGGCACATCATAGCATGTGTTGGTTTGAGCAGTCCTGACCCAGGTTTGGTGTGCAAGGTTTGCCAACAAACCACTATACTATTGGCACTTTTGGCAATGACCTACTTGCGCAAATCAAAGTCTCACCCAAAGTAGTATGGGTGGGTGCTGGAACCAGGTTTCCACACCCTAAGAAAGGATAGGTAGGGCAAGCAGAGCTTTGTTTGGCCCTGGGACACCCAGATCACCTTGTTCTGCATAGGGCCAAGCAGGTCACGTAGATGGGAGCTGCTTTTCCTGTATCTTTTCTTTCATGGTGGGAAAATCTTCTAGTGTATGGTCCAATTGTCTACAATACTCATAGGACTGTCGTGTGGGGTTTGGGAAATCCCTCGCAAAATGCCCCACGCTCCCTCAGTTATAGCAGATCAACTAGCCCCGACCCTGACCTGCGTTTCCACTTCAGCTCCCATCCCTACATTTGGAGGGGGAATCATCCCTTCCTGTGGGAGTTTTCGGTGAGGAAGGGTCTAACTATACTTCCAGCAGCTTTCTCTGGTCTATTACTAGATTATGGATTCAATAGTCCTACTCTTCATGGCCAACTGACCGGAAAAACTGGCACCATCGTTGCTTTGGTTCTAAAACATTGGTGCCCGGACAGGGGCAACAATTGGTATTATGTATCCCATATACGCGGCCATCCCTGTACCATAATGTACATCCACTTGAGCTCTGTTGTTCTGGGATGGGCCCTCCTGCTCCCTGATGCCTCGAGCGCAGATCCTTCATCTGTATTGATGCTCGCCATAGTTCTGCGCCAGCTTCCCTTCCACTTTCCCATTGTAGGTCCTGAATCTCTAGGTTCATGGCCTCCAGCTGTGCCTGGATATGCTGTACCTTCAACATAGCATCTTTCCTTGGCATAGCTTCTAGCTTCATGGCAGCTTCCAAAGCTTTATCTTGTGAATCAAAAGTTTGGTGACCCATAGGTATGCGTAGGTGAGGGAGTAGCATGGCGATGAACCATTCCGTAAGCTATCTATCATCATAATTAAATTCTCCTACTCTGATAGATTTTTTTAGGCATTGATCCGCTTCCCATACAGACTTTGTTGCTCCCTGCTTGAAATCCTTTACATCCGCTACAACCTGATAGTAGGATTTAGGTTTTCGAAACTGTTGTTTCAAGGCGTCCTTAATATTTTGAATAGATGCGGCCCCATTTCGATATATGTACCCTACATACTAGTCTAGAGTCTTTCTTCGAAGGCTAGGGATAGCTATGCTTTATTCATAGTATCGCTCACCACACCTTGTGCAATCCATACCGAATCTGCCATAAACTAGAACTGATTCATGTCTTCAACGGGCGCGCCTTTAAAGTTGCGTAATTTCAAGTGTGCTGCCATGTATCCCCTTTGATAGGTGTCGAATATCCTCTTGTCAGTACCCAATCCCATTCTCAAGATTTGCCCGGTCTCAGCAACAGAACCATTTGTTGGGTTTAGGGGTCATGATCCAGGTTCGATGTGCAGGGTTTGCCAACAAACCCCTATACTACTAGCCCTTTCGGTAATGACCTACTTGCGCAGGTCAAATTCTCACCCGAAGTAGTATGGGTGGGTGCTGGAACCAAGTTTCCGCACCCTGAGAAAGGATAGGTAGGGCAAGCAAAGCTGAGAGCAGCATTTGGCCTTGAGATACCTGGATCACCTTGTTCTGCATAGGGCCAAGTAGGTCACTATTCACATCCACGTGCGCTAGGTCTATAATTATATTCTTTTATGACAGTAGCATAGCATTTCATGGATAAAACAAAACAAATATAGATACAGAAAATATGCTTACACAGATATTCGCACCGTAAATACAGAAATAGACAATGCAGTAATTATCAATGATTCACACCAATCGTATTCACAAATTCAGTTCTTAATCAACCTTTCTTATTCATCAATTCATCAATTCCTTTTTACAATTCCCTTCCCAACCTGCGCATACAGCAGCAGGGTCCACACACAGTTGGACTTAGATCTCCGCGCACACAGCCAGTAGGAGTCCTTTCCCAAAAAACCCAAAGAGATAACTTAAAAAACACAATTTTCATCAATAGCTCTTCATTGCTCCTACCTTACAATACAAAATGTTCCTCTATTTATAATAATCTAGCCTAGACTTTCCTATGGTCCGCAAACTGTGGTTTTCGAACCCGTGGTTTACCCTTTTACCCATTACAATGCTTTTGGGGCTTTGACCCACCCCAAAACCCCTTTTCTAGACTAAATCTAATCAAAAGTATTCAAAATGGACCAGTTTCGCAGCTTGTAGGAGACCCTGTTACAACAACATGTCGCCCTGGCACTCTAGCATTCCTTGGAACTAACTTGAATACCTTTAAACTCCCTCCTTAGCACACCTATAACTTGTTGATACTCCCTGTCACAGACTCTTATTCACTCATTTCCATGCATTTGACACTAGTGCTCCCTTTTTTTTTCTTGGCACTCCCAAACACTCTTCCCTGGCATGCATTGGCACACCCTAGCACCTGGCACACCTTGGCATGTTTCTCTGGCCTCTAGCATGCCTTGACACTATCTAGCATACCTTGATGCCACTCTCTCCTTAGCACACCTGAGACTCACTGACACTTCCTGTCACAAACTCGTATTAATTCATTTTTAAGTATATTTTTACCTATTTTGTTATTATGAACTATCTAGTGGAATATCCATGATAGTTTACGAATCACCCCAGCATATATCCTTTATGCAAGTCATATGATGATATTTCTTCACACTTATTTATTTCTAGTTGTCCCAACACAGTGTAGGTCATCACCACCACCCTTGAAAAATTGAACATGATAGGCTCGTGGTCCTATCTAAGCTTGGAAGAAAAATTCAAAGCTTAGTTACACAACATGATGGAAGATTATTATAAAGGTTTCCCATGCTTTCTAATCAACAATATCTAGTGGGATTGGAACAACAACACATTTTGTTCACGATAAATATCCATGATAGTTTACAAATCACCCCAGCATATATCCTTTATACAAGTCATATGATGAGATTTCTTCACAATTATTTATATCTTGTCTCGACACAGTGTAGGTCATCACCACCACCCTTGAAAAATTGAACATGATAGGCTTGTCAATGGACTATTAATGGATGATTTGTGACCCTAGTTCAGTCATCTACAAATTGTTAGAAGGATGATAAGATGAGTAGTTCGGATTTGCTCATAGATTTGACAACAAAAAATTGGTACACAAGAATAGTGATTTTGAGAGGACTCAAATCACTATTAGGTGGCATATTTGAAGAGCCCTAGATGAGGGTAGTGTTTTGGGCACTATATCGGTAAAAAAAATTACTATGGTTGGGAGAATTGATGGAAATCCAACTACAATTTGAGGGTTGTTTGGTGACTGTCAAAGAAGAGCTCTAAGTCATGTACTTGTGAAGGAAGACAACATTGGTAGAAGGGTAGGTCTACTAGGCCTAAGGATGTACAGAATTTGAAGGACTAAAGTAGAAGTCAAGTGGGCTAGCCAACTAGCCCTAGTTCACTATATTGTAGAGTGTTGCATCATTGAGAAGAAGGGGAACCTCCATATCCCTAGACTTGTCATCTTGGAGCAGCAATATGGCAAAAGCTGGCAGACCAAAGAGTTGTTCACAATAGAGTTGTGAACAACTAATCAAAAACTTTAAGTGTTTTAGACCTTAAGGGAAAAAATAGGTACTTAGAGGGAAAAGTGTTTTTAGCCGAGTTCAGTAACATAAAGGAGTTTAGTTCATTGATAGAGGAAGATTGAGGAGTTGCATAATGGGAGGAAAGAGGATCTGCCAGATGTGTTCAAGACATGTGGATTGAAAGGGCTATGTGTGTCCACAATAAAAAATTGGGTCAAGTGTTGTCTTGTTCAAGGTATATTGGTTTTCAAAGGACTAACAACAAGCCCTAGTTGTATTCCTTGTATCAGTGTGATTGTAAAGGGCCATCATCCCTGGTATGAGAGCTCTAGCCTATTCTATTACAGTTTGTAATTTAACGAAGAAAGGTTTGAAAAATTCAATGGACAGAGATCTGAAGCAACCTATAAATAGTTAGTCAATGGACTATTAATGGATTATTTGTGACCCTAGTTTAGTCATCTACAAATTTTTAGAAGGATGATAAGATGAGTAGTTTAGATTTTTTCATAGATTGGACAACAAAAAATTGGTACACAAGAATAGTGATTTTGAGAGGACTCAAATCACTATTAGGTGGCATATTAAGAGCCCTAGATGAGGGTAGTGTTGTGGGCACTAGATCAGTAAAAAAATTTACTGTGGTTGGGAAAATTGATGGCAATCCAAGTATAATTGGAGGGTTGTTAGATGGCTATCAAAGAAGAGCTCTAAGTCATGTACTTGTGAAGGAAAACAACACCGGTAGAAGGGTTGGTGTATTGGGCCTAAGGACGTGCATAATTTGAAGGACTAAAGTAGTAGTCAAGTGGGGTAGCCAACTAGTCCTAGCTCGCTGTATTGTAGAGTATTGCATCATTGAGAAGAAGGGAAACCTCCATATCCCTAGACTTGTCATCTTGGAGTAGCAGTATGGCAAAAGTGGGAAGACCAAAGAGTTTTTCACAATAGAGTAGTGAAAAACTAATCGAAAACTTTAAGTGTTGTAGACCTTAAGGGAAAACAGAGGTACTTAGAGGGAAACGTTTTTTGATCCGAGTTCAGTAACATAAAGGAGTTTAGTTCATTGATACAGGCAGATTGAGGAGTTGCATAATGGGAGGAAAGAGGATTTTCCAGATGTGTTCAAGACATGTGGATTGAAAGGGCTATGTGTGTCCACAATAAAAAATTAGGCCAAGTGTTGTCTTGTTCAAGCTATATTGGTTGTCAAAGGACTAACACCAAGCCCTAGTTGTATTCCTTGTATTAGTGTGATTGTAAAGGGCCATCATCCCTGGTACGAGAGCTCTAGCCTTTTCTATTACAGTTTGTAATTTAGCGAAGAAAGGTTTGAAAAAGTTAAAAATTTTCATGTGCACTAATTGATTCCCTGATGTGTGTATATTTCATTGTGAAAAGTTGATGTGATGTGGAACTTGAGTGTGTTTGCATCACATTTTCATTTTCATGTGCACTAATTGATTCCTTGATGTGTTGTGGCACTTGAGTGTGTTTGCATCAAAGATTCTAAGACCAAACCCAAATTCTCATGTGTCATGGAAATTAAACATATGACTTGTTCACCTAAGAACTACATGTAACTCATATTAGAATACTCACGTCCAATCTCAATTGATCCCACTTAACAAGTTAGCAAGACAAGGTTCATCGCATACAACTGTGGTCGTAAAAAAAAATAAGAAACATAGTTTACATCTTGACATGCCATAACAAATGACATGTCTTAAATACCTTGGAATTACGTGGCATGTGTTAGCATCCCCTACATTCCCTAGTATGCCTTGTCACTTCCCCCTTGCCACACCTAACACTCACTAACACTCCCAACACACCTCTTATTCATTCATTTCCATTATTTTTGACTCGACAATTTATGTTTGATGGGGTGCATGTCTAGAAAGAGTTCCTTTAAGAGAATAAAAGAATGATCTCACCATTACTGACATACGTAATTGAGAGATTCTACTTGAATGACATTAGGAAACTACACAATAGATTTTAAGAATGAAATTTTTATGGTTTTTTTTATGGTGTGAGAATGGTAAGAGTTGAGTGGTCAACAAGGTGTGTGAATGCTTAGAATACCTTCTCACTCCCTCCTTGGCATGACAACTATCACTCATTGCCACTCCCTGACACACCCTCATATTCATTCACCTCCATGTATTTTTACCTAGTGCTCCCTTGTGTTGTCCTAGTACTCCTTAACACTCCTAAACATGCATTGGCACTCTCTACTTAGCACTTTTTGACATACCATGCCACTTCATAACATGCATAACACTCCCTGACACAGTTTGGAACTTGGCACATGTTAGCACTTGGAAATTCTTAGCATGTCTAACATGCATTCATGAGATGACTTGGTATTCTTTGGCATGATTTAATATTAAAGCTATTTGAGATCAATTATTTTAAAGGAGATGAGAAGAAATAGAGGAATATTTGGCGCATAGAATGTACTAACACTTGCCACTTGGCACCTATTCACACATAGTGTTGGTGTGCCTAGAATGCCCCCACGAAAAAGGTAAATTGATGAGTTATTAACCCTCTTATGTGTTCATATCTTTGTAGTTCAACTTGTTTCTCCATTTGTTTCCTTGATTGTCCCTGACACACATTGTCACACCGTTGCACATATTGGCATGCCTTAACACATGGAAACACTCTAGTGTAATGCAATGTCGTGCAATGTCGATGAGACTATCCTCTTAGAGGCATAGGTTAAGAACAAAAAGGGGGTCACTTTCTTGCCAAATTATGGTTTCTTCCAAACCCTAGTATAGTAAAGATAAGGGGAACCAATAATGAAATCTTTCTTGTCCACATGTAGTGCTTTTGTTGGTTGCGATACATACTAGGGAAAGATAAGTTTTGAAGTCATGGGAGTCTCTTGGCACATCACCAAAAAAACACCTTCAAAACCCTAATGTAGTCTTAAGGTCAACATATGAGGCAACACATGATGTGTGGGGGAAACATGTAAAGTGCGAATGGGGACAACATCAGAGTTCGGAAAAAAGGGGGAAACGAGAGTAATTAGTTAAGAGTCTCATCAAAACCCTAATGGGTTGAGCGAGAAAAATACCATAATGCTAAATCTAGGCAACTAGCCTCATTATGATAGGTGGAAGATTAGACCAAAAATAATAATAACTAACAAACCTTAAGAGAGGGAATTATATCATACCTTTTTATGTCTATATTAAAACAAGAAAAAACCACATAAGTTTATTTTTGAGTCTTTTAATTTCAGTATTCGGGGTTTCCACAATGCATTATATTAGAAACTATAATGGGAAATCATTAGAAATTAGTAAGTTAAGAATACCTCTAATAGAAATGGTCATAGATAAATGACTTACTTAACCTACTTTAATTCCAAAAATAATTTCTAATACTATTTAATTATGTTTTTAAATTTTACCTATTAAATAATTTATATGCATCTTACTATCTCATTTTTTTATATTGAATTTGTAATTTAATACTATATGTAATTTAAAAAAAAAAAATTATTATTGACATTTAATTTTTATTTTTATTTTTAATTTTTAATTAATTTGGATTCCCGCCTCCAAAAAATTCCGCCCTTCACCCTCGCTCTGGCATTAGTTGAAGATTCAATTTGAATACTTCTGACGTAGTCTACATATATTTGTTACAGGAGTCAAAAATTCACGTTTTTGCTACATTTTGATGGATCTTGTGAATGTATGGCATGTCGAAGGTTTAAAGAAAACAACAATTGCATGACAAGGAAAAAATAGTTGACAGGGAAAGTTAAATTGCAGTTGAAGCAAACACTATTTTTAATTTTTTGATAATGTTTTATTTCTGCCTGCATAAGAATTCACCATTCAGGAGCACGAGAAAGGGGAAAGAAGATAGTTGCAGAGCAAGAGCAGAATGGAAAATGGCTTGAACGAAGCAGACTTCCCGTAAATCCATCGGCTGGAAAGCGTGAGGAAGCAACTCGCAACAAAGGTTGCCCAGAAATCTGTGCTGACGACGGGTGGAGTGAAGAAGCCTCACAGATTCAGGTCGGGCACTGTTGCCCTGTGTGAGATTCAAAATTTTCAGAACAGCACGAAACTTCTTATAAGGAAGCTACGCTTTCAGCGTCTCGCCAGGGAAATTGGCTAGGAGGACTTCAAGACATATCTGAGGTTCTAGTTTGCTAACTTCATTAACTCAAGTCACGCTAACCTCAACCACAATTTGTAGACTCGGTATATCTATTTAACCACATTGAAGTGAATGATAATGTTTAAACAGAACAATAGATAGAATAGTTCAAATCCCAAGCAATCTTGTTTCGGAGGGATTTGCAGCAGAACAGACCCCAAATGGTCAATCTATTACTCTCTAGAAGCAAAATGTTGGTCCTTGGCTATAAAATGGAGCCAAAATTGCTGGCTTATTTATGGAAAACACTGGCTTCTTAATGTTAAAAAAGGGGAAAAGGAGCTGTGAAAATCGTCCATGAATGGAGAGTGGTAGGCAAAGAGTGCGAAAAATTTTGGGGAAAAAGTTGGTTGATTTTGGTGACTTTTGATGTAAGCTTTTCCAATCTTCGCGTTCCTTAGAGCATTTCGAGAAAAATAACTAAATATGCGTTTAAATTTACTGAAATGAATGGATAAGTGTAAAGGATGGTCAGTTTTTATACGAAATTTGTACATGAAGACTTATGATCCTGGTAGTGCAGAAGAGAAATCGAGTCGTGTCTTTTTCATGTAATTTAGCATAATCCGATAGTAATTGGTTGAATGATGGTTTTTTTGCCATTTTTGGAAGAGGCTTAGCAGGATCCAACGTTCCTTTTCCATTAGGGGAATTTTGAGGTCTAAAATGGGCCTCGTAAGAAAAATGTACAACAAAAATAAACTTTATAACAACCAATAGGATTCAAGATGATGATGTCAACCATGGGGGATGATTCGCCCTTTTTTAAATAAAAGGGTAAAAATATTAAAAAATAATACAGTAATAAAACTACTTTTTCAACTCGTATTTTCAACTTCTCTCCCAAAATTTTTACTCAAATTTCGAGCGGGAGTACTCGTTGGATGCGAAATTTAATTCCTCATCCAAGGAGTACCCATGTTGCATACTTTCGATGAACTCTACTACACGAAAAATGAGAAATACATAAAAAACATGATTGTAATCACGTTTTTTTATGTATTTCTCATTTTTCATGTAGTAGGACCCATCGAAAGTATGCAACATGGGTACTCCTTGGATGGGGAATTAAATTTTGCATCCAACGAGTACTCCCGCTCGAAATTTGAGTAAAAACTTTGGGAGATAAGTTGAAAATATGAGTTGAAAAAGTAGTTTTTCCATTTTCCCTCTAAAATTTGATGATGTCATCAAATCTTATTTGATTTTTTCCACTATTATTTTATAATTTCCTTAGGAGGCCCATTTTAGACCTCAAAATTCCCCTAATGCGTAGATTGATAAGAATCAGCTACATAGTCGATTAAATGATCAAATTAACCGGTTAGCTGGGATGAATCGAGGTGATTTTTAGCAGTCTAGGCTTATAAAAAGGTGCATTTAGGTGTCTGTGCTGTGAAAAGATCCAATCTGGTTGCACTGCGAAAAATCGAGTCAAATAAATAAGATACAGCAAAGAGAAACGGTTAGTTTCATGCCTCATCAGGCTTGAAGAATTTTTATTTTCTGTTAGTTATCTGTCTTTTTTTTCTAGATTAGTCGATTTATTTAAGATAATAAATTAAATTGTTTACATTTTACGGATTTTGCGGTGCTGAATGGCTAGATCCTTCATTTGGCGCAAAGTTGGCTAAGATTTTTTAAATAAATGTTCTTATTTTTCCTTTCTTCTCATGCAAATACTTTTCCAAATATTCAAGCTATGCACAAACATAAAAACCTCTACTGCAGCTAAGGAAACTATCATAAGATGTTCTTCAATGAGTCCTTCAATGGCAGGGGGATGAATTTTAGCTTGATGTCCTTCAATGAGTCCTGGCAATGGCAGGGCGATGAATTTCAACTTGATGTCGATTCGCCTCTTGGTAAGTTTTCAAGGAAAACCTTTGCTTTGTGGATTGGTATGTTGATTTGACTTCAAAGTGGGCAATCAGCATTATTGATTTTTATTCTTGAGAATCTGCATTCAGCTTTTGGTAGGTTTGTAGCAAAATCCGAGCCATGCTAAGTGTTGGTGTGAAGTCTAATTCTCATACCTATTTTTCCTCTGCCAACTTGATTTGAACTTCAAGCAGGGGAAACTTTACCCATTTCCCAGCCTATTTGTACGTTTGTAGGAAAATCTCTGCTTATGCTTGTTGATGTTTTAAAACCAAAAATTTGGGCATTTTTGCCAATGAAATGTTCAGATAAGTTTCATTACTGACTGTACCATCTAAACATATCTACCATCGTGATTTTCAATGTTATGTCCAAAATTTCGAAGAGTTTCAACTCTGTTATGACCTCTCTTATGATATAAGAATCCACCCACCGACACCAACATTACCTGTTTTAGAGCCTATCAAAAATATTTGTCTCCCAAAACACTACACCTTCTTTTGCCTCTTGAAAATTTAGTGGAAACTCTCTACCATTTCAAAACCTGATCGATTTTGTAAATCTTAGAACATTTTTTTGATGATATGAATTCCAATTGGGAAGTCAGCACTATTGAACTTAAGCACCTGCAATATGCTATCAACCCAAAAGACCATTGCATTTCAAACTTTTGGTAGGTTTTCAGAAAGTTTGATATGCTTACTATAATATCAACTATAAAGATATTAGTCTTTTTTCTCCAAAATCTCAAACATTTTCATCGCTGTTATGTTATAAGATTCCACCCACCGACACTAACATTACCTATTTTAGAGCCTATCAAAATTATTTGTCGCCCAAAACACTACACCTTCTTTTGCCTCTTCAAAAGTTAGCAGAAAATCTCTATTGTACCAAAATATGATCGAATTCTTTAATCTTAAAACATTTTTGCGATGATATGAATTCCAATCGAGAAGTCCTCATCACTGAAATTAAGCACCTGTAATATGCTATTAACCAAAAATACTTCATTACATTTTCGGACTTTTGGTATGTTTATGATGTCAACTCTAAAGATATTAGACTTTTTTCTTCTCTATTATGTTGATGTGGATTTTAACCAAGGAAATAAACATGACTAACTCTATATTTTGACCACAATAAGTACGTGGAAAATAAAGCATTGAACCAATCTTAATCTCTTGGCATGCTCATAAACAACCTCTGCAATGCTTGATCACTGATGTCAGTTTGAAAATGTCTGAGATTCTATGGCTCTAATTCCATTGCTGTAAGGTATTAACCAAATATATTTCACAACTCTAAAGATATTAGACCATTTTCTCCTCTGTTATGTTGATGTGGATTTTAACTAGGGAAATAAACAATACTAACTCTATATTTTGACCACAAGAAGTATGCGGACAATAAAACATTGAACCAATATTAATCTCTTGGCATATTCATAAAAAATCAGTTTGAAAATGTGTGACATTTTTTGGTTCTAATGTCATTGCTGTAAGGTATTATTAACCAAATATATTTAGCAACCTTTTTGGGGCTTTGTGGAAATTTCTATGCTTTTTTTGTTTGTTCGCATGTCATTAAGATCTTCATCGCTTTCCATCACTCACGTCGTCAATTCTGACTAGCAAATCTTGTGCTACTGAACCATGTGTAATATATAACTAATCCAAACTTTTCTTTTTACTTATTCAGTTCTCTAGGAAAGATTGTGGAGAAATCCTTTCTCTACTGATTGTTGATATAAATTATTTTTCACCTTTGCTATATTGACATGAATAGGGAGTTTGAGACTACTGCATCAATTCTTTTTTCTATTTCTTTAGCACCTAGAATACATTAGGGAGATAAAAAGAAAGAGTTCAGTTAACTAGCAATTTTTTTAGCATAAGAGTGTATAAAAGGCTTCCTTAATATTAAGATTTTGAGGATAAATCTGCAATATCAAATATCTATCAGCAACTCCTCGTTTATCTAGATCTAAATGTTCTATTTGTTGCTTCTTATTTAGCAATTTCACATACCTTATGGGATGATTTGACTGGAAGTAAAGAAGAGTCACTAAATTTGTTTGAATCAACTCCTGCTAAAGACTGTATGGATTTTGAACTTGTTTCGACTTCCATGGCCAAACAAGGTGTTGTTGATTAAAGTTCAGTAGCACCTCAGATTTTTCAACTCGTGATATTTAAATATTGGAACATTGCTAAGCTAAGGTTTTGGGCCTTACTTATGGCAACTTATTGCTTTTTAGGGTATCAAGAACCAACCTCTTTGCCCCCTACAATGTAGAGAGATGCAGATAGTCCCCATTCAAAAAGATGCAAAATGCTGCATTTTCCTGATCCTACAATATGCAATGAACATACTAAGCTTGGATTTGCAACAGTTGAGGTGGATTTATATGATTTTTTTATATTTTTATGCACATGCAAGTTTGAAGGAAAAAAAGAGGCCTAACAGAAAATATATATTCTTGTTACATAACTAGATAATATTGTTAATGCATATGGCATGGATTTTCAATGCTAACAGAAACAAAAGCCATCATGTGTAAACCATTTTTTTTTAATTTCATTACAGTAAAAAAAAAAAATTACTTTTTGTACATGGCTATTGGCACTTGATGATTTCTTCCCACTTCTACTTTGTTAAAAGAGTCCTTAAATTGTTCTGCATATCTGTTTACATGACCCTGTGATAACATGCATTCAATTTCTTCAATAGAAGGTTCATATGTTCTGAATATGTTCAAAATTTGAAACAAAAATAATACCTTGACATAGCACTACAAATTTTCCAAAAGAAGTCCAACATTACAACATTAATTCTGCCCAGCCAATTTGTTGTTATAGAAATTTACGTCAGAGGAAAAAAAAATGTAATCACATAGTAAGCTATAAATCTACGATATATCAGAGAAAATTGATATGAAAGGTCCTGGATCATATTTTCTCAGCCGTCCATGATGTGCCCAGATATGCCCTGTACCGAGAGCCATCTGCACACCCAATTTTGGTGAGGCATTAGTAGTGCAAGTCCTCTCTCTGAATACATGAAAGAAAGAAACTTCATTTATTGAGTTTTTTAAATTGTTGATTTCATCAACTATGACCCTCAAATGAAATTTCCTCATATCAGAAAGACTTTTTGTCTGATCGATTACAACTTTACTTGCAATTTCTGAGTTCTTTTATCTTTTTTCCACAGCTAATATCAAACTAGTTTCAAAGCAATTAGTTATTCCCTATTTTTTGTACTTTTGTCCAGCCGTGCTTTATACTCCAGTATCTAGAATCAGATCTTGTTGCAGTATCCATCCTTCCTTGGATCAGGAGGTGGATTCATGTCTCGTATGGATCTACCACCGATCCTCAGGAAAAACTGCAGTTCCAAAAATCGGAACTTTGGTTCTGCCAAATTTTATGGTTCTTAGAAAAATGGGACCGTGACGGTTCCGTGCATGGTTCCATTGCTCCAATCTGTGGTTTTGCCACGGATCCCATGCGATTACACCACATATTGCGACTGCAACTGAGAGAGATATAAATGCTTCCACGGACTTCGTTTTTTTATTTCTTTTGGTGGACTTGACTTGGGTTTTCTAACTGTCATGTGAGGAATTATGCTTCCCAAACACTCCCAAGGTGCTTCCTTTGTTCTCCCTGTACGCTTCCTTGATTCTCCCTGTACGCTTCCTAGATACTCCCTAATGGTAATTTTAAATTCATTTTCATCTTTTTACTTAAATTTTTAACATTATCATGAAATGACTCAGAATATTTGAGAGTGGTTCCAACCTCATCAGGCTTCATGTGGAGAAAATAGAATTTCATATTTCATTCAAAATTCAGTAGACTTAACAATTTTCAGGATTTCAGGATAAATGGGATTGTGACATTTCATTAGATTATATCATGTATGAGGGTATGTGATTCACATTTAATTAAGAGAACCAAGCCCTATATGTACCCCAGTGTTGGTGGCGTTGATTGTTGAACTGCTTTGTCACGGCATTAGAAAAAATGTACTCTTCACTGAAGTCAAAATCATTGATTAGGCATGCTAAGCTTTCTCTACCATATTATGAGGCTTGGATAAGGCCATTTGATCAAAATTGGGCAATGTTGGCTAATATCCCTAGAGATCAAATTAGAGGAAAAGGCTAGACGGGAGGAGAGAAATCTAGATTCTAGGTGTTTGATGCTCGAATAATTAATCTTTGATGTACAATGGATGCCATATCTATCTCCATTTATGTACAAACACACATGTTTTCATATCTTCTACAACTAATTTGGTATTTTGGATTTTATTTTATTTTATTTTTTTTATTTATTAATTTTTTTTTAAATATAAATGCATATATATATATATATATATATATATATATATATATATATATAAACACTTTCAAAACGCTTCGCTTCCTAGATTTTTGGAAAATGAGGCCTCCAATGCTTCGCTTCCAAAAACATCCCTGCTTCGTGCAACATTGCTCGAAGCTATATAAAATTTCTCCAGCTCTCCCCATGGAAGGAAAACCTTTAGCAACACCATCAAAGTATGCCCTCCTCCTGTTCAATCAATGACTTCTTCTTTTAAAACTCTAGAAGGTTTTGTATCTTGAAACTGTTTGAAGCTCTTGAGGATAGATCACATGTAAAATTATGGGTCACAAAACAATATTGGTCATCTTTGTAAGTACAACACTAACAGTTAAAAATTCCATTCAACAAATTTCTATGTCTATCATATATGTGGTGAAATTCAAGAAGATAAACCATACATTTTTTTATGAATTGCTTTCAACAATAGCTTATTAGTCATTTGTGGTTTTGAATATTAGGATGGCGGAAATTAATTTATTTGCAGATCTAGAGACATACAGATTTCTAATAACACTTCACCACGGCTTGCAACCAATGGTATGAGACTCGAGCACTTTTTTTTTCTGTTTTTAAGTCTTTTGTCTTTACCTAAGGAATAACACTGTTTTGGTTTATAGAAGGTGCATATAGTTCTCGAAGTGAAAACATAGGACATGTATCAGAAAGCTGGATGGAAAACTATTTTAATGAAGGGGAATTACAATATATGTCAGAAGAAATGTAAGTTTGAAAGTACCAAGATATTTTATTTTGTGGTAGGTAGGAAAAAACATTTATACAATCCTTATGATTGTTTTTTTTTCTTTAAATATTTTTCGATAAATAATGAATTCAAATTTAAATCTTAGCATTATATCTGCGGGAATAGAGAAGTGCCCTTCCTTGATCAAATTGGCATACCAGGTAAAATATGACATAATCCCAACTAATGAGAGTTTCCCATAAAAAGGGGTTGTTTGGCGATTAGTTTAGTAAGTAGTTCAGAGGCTTTTACAAAAGTTCAGATCAATATAGTGTAAGGTTTGGTCTCAAAAAGTTCTCTTAAGGTGGTTCAAACTATAACTACTTATTTTAATTTTCAACCCTTCTTGTCTTTCTCAGAAGAAAATTATAGTTTTATTATACATAACAAAATTAAATTCAATAGATGCGAAAACGTTTTCCAAAAAGTCCCCTTACAGGGTGATTTGATAACAATGGGTCATATAAGTATCATGCTCCAACAACTACATCGAAGGAGGTCCCATATAAGGATTAGATATTGAAAAGAAATAAAAAACATATCATAGGTCATGTAACAAGTATCCAAGTAGTCTAAATACTATTTCGGCACCTAACACAGTCTTTTAGATATTTCAAGCATTTTTGGTAGCTATTGAAAAATCCCAAAGACTATATGAAAGGATTATGAAAATATTCAGTGGATTGGCCCTCCACCTTCACCTAAATAGTCCAAACTCCTGCATTCGAAATTATTCTGAATGCAAACCATATTTTCTGTTTCACCTGAATTTTCACCTACATCCGAATACAAACCAGATTTTCTGTTTCACCTGAATGGTCACCTTCATCCAAATGCAAACAAGCTTTCACTTGAATGGTACAAACACCTGCATCCGAATGAAAACCAACTTTTATGTTTCACCTGAATGGTCAGCTGCATCCAAATGCAAACCAGCTTTCACCCGAATGGTCCAAACACCTGTATCAAAATGCAAACCAGCTTTTGAAATCCCATCGGCATCAACGTTCCTCTTTCCATACACACAACGATAAGAAATTGAACTAAAATCTATCCAAGCAAGTTGTAAATTTTGACTTTCATTTTAATGAGTTGGATGTTTAAATTCCTCCTGCTTTTCATTGCTCTCTTCTGGCTGATCGTTCACAATTCCTGAACTTTAAGTGTTTTTTTTCTGTAAAATTTAAAAATGTGGTTGCAAATTGCTTTTTACTTTGTTCCACTGTTTTTCTTAAGCCACACTTTACATATCAGAAGTGATCCCTAAATGGTTACCCTTCCTAGCATTGCTCTGGGATGATTGTGGTTAATTATAAAATTTTATCTTGAAGTATTTCCACTCCCCAGGACAGTTATAAGTGTTGTATTTGGTAGATCAGTATTTCTTATAACAGGTACAATGAAGGATATTGCATCAGATTTCTTTACCAAATACTTGATTCTGAAATTATGTAGATTTTTTCTCATTGCAACCTTCAGACTCAGATATTGAGATCCAACATGAACCTATACCAAAAACTGTCTCAATAGGTATTCTTTAATGTTTAATCTTTTTGAGTTAAAGCTACTATAATGTTGCAGTAATATTTTATTTTTGAATTTTTGTCTGCTTCAACCAAGGAAACAAGTTACCATTCTACAACCAAGCTAGTAATAAAATAAAGCCTCATAATAGGTTTCATATATATTTCATTTTTATGTCTGTTTCAACCAAGAAAACACATTGTCATTCTGCAACTAAGCTAGTGACTCCAGTTGCATACCCTTTCACTCTTCTTAAGCCATGTGGTGTACAAGGGGATGTGACACTGGATGACATCATTCAACGCATTCTGATGCCACATTCGAGGCTTACAGATCGACATAAGGACACTACATCTAGGTCTGTATCTTCACCAGCATTCTCGGGAAAAGCTGTAGTTGCTCTTACAAAGAGTTTTTTTTTCCATATACGTTATTTTCCGTCGGTCTTTCAATGCTTTCTATCAACTCTGCAGGACGTCAAAATAGCAACGAAAAGTGACACACATCGGATGTGCGTCGGAAAATCACATACATCGGAAGGGTGACATTATTTTGAAAACCCAATAAACGTCGGAAGACCGACAATTATGAATCGTCGGAAGACTGACAGTTATGGATCGTTATGGAACGTCGGAAGACAGATATTTATGGAGCGTCAGAAGACCAACAGTTTAACTGACGTTGTAATAGCGATTATTTTGATAACGTTGGTAGACCGATGGTTTTTCTAACGTCGGAATAAGGATGGATTTTTTTTACGTCGGAATAGCGACGCTTTGGCTAACGTCGGAAGAGCGACGGATGTCTGGAAATGTCGAAAAATGTGTCGCTCTTCTAACACTTTATTGAAGTTTTGGAATTGTGACGTAATGGCTAACCACATTTTTCCATGCCTCAAAGTGTCACTCTTCGAAAGCCTACGTATCGGAATAGCGACAATTTGGCCGTAAAAAATTGGGCCAAATGTGATAGTGTGTTATGTTGTGATTCAAATTTTTAGTTGTGCTTTCCAGTTATTCTCCTACTTAGTACATGCTTTTTTAGATTATATCAAAATGTATTCTTATTGTCTTTTTATAATGTATATTGAAAATATTATTTCTAGCAACTTTTTATCTTCCTAGATCTTTTATTCCTTTGGTGTATCTTTGCACCTTTAGGGGAAATTTCTAGTTTAACGTCTAATTCTTTAAAGGGTGATAGCTCAATGGAAGAGCACCTACTCTAAAAGCAGGAGGCTGGTGGTTCGATTCCATCGTGCCCTGGTATTCATAGGGAATGACGACAATTAGGTTTTGGTGACAGATGCTCTTTTGACCATCACCAATGAGTTTATGGTGACATTTTTCGACCCTCGCCAAAATATGAAATGGTGATGGTCAACGAATGCCACCATATATACACATCAATAGTGATGACCATTAAAGGCCCGTCACTATAAATCTTTGTTGTTGATATGAAATGGTGAGGATCATTGTTTATCATTATAGTCATTATTCGTGATGAACCTTGATGTCACTAATGAGTTTATGGTGACGGTAGATGAACTTCGCCATATATATGCACCAATAGTGACAACCATGAAAGGTCCATCACAAAAAATCCTTGTTGTTCATATGAAATGGTGACTGTCACTATCCGTCATTATAATCAATATTCATGAGAGACCTTGAATGTCACCACAACACATACTTTCAGCGACGCCACCTTTGGTGATGTTCAATTTTTTGGTGATGGAGGCTATTTTTTGTCACCATTTCTCATATGAAATGGTGACGGTCACTATCCATCACTATAAATCATTATTGGTGACGGACCTTGAATGTCACCACAACAACTATACTTTCGGCGATGCCACCTTTGGTGATGTTCAATTTTTGGTGACGAAGGCTCTTTTGACCCTCACCAATGAGCTTATGGTGACAATTTTTTCCCCTTGCTAATGTCCTTTTTTCTTGTAGTGACTCCTTGGCTCATCTTGAGTGGTGTTGGAAGTTAATGAAAGGGGGAAAAAATTTACAAAATTTGGAGGGATCTAGTGGAACGAATACAACAACGTGCTTCAAATGTAATATGTAATCATTGAATTTTTCAATCATTAGGTACAATAAATAAACAATTTAGCATTAAATATTAATTTTCAATAATTTTCTTGTAGAAAAGAAAAGAAAATGGAACCCATTCAACACATAAAACATGACGACAAAGAAGAAAATGGTTGATATCTAAGTTTGTGAGTAATTGTTACATCCTTATAACAACTTAACTAGATTTCATTTTTGTATTTTTTAAGTTGTTTTACAAAAATCACCATTGAATGTCTTCAAATAGTTGCTAACATACAAAGAAGAACAATCATACGAATTGATTGAAATTGGGTTAAATATGGGTTGTGAGTATATGTTGGCATATCAGAATTTAATTGTGGAATTTGTAAGCATCTATCGATCTTGTTTTAATTAGCTCCTTCTATAATTAATAGAACAAAAACATCTTTTATATTAAATATATGATTTTTTATGGGGTATAAAACTTGCAATGGAACTGCGCCAACAGATGAAATTTTGAAAGATGGCATGGTAGATGGTTTTGAAAGAATGTGTATAGTTTATGAGTCAATTTTTTCTATGGTACGCCATTTTTATTTTCGATTTACATTGATGTATATTATTTAATATTTGAATTTTCATTATTCTCACCAATGTATATACACTCATTTCAGTTTATTTTTATGTTTGTAGATGGAAAGTGAAGAAGAAGAAAACAATCAACGTCGTGAACACAACATTCTTGAAAATAATCCAAGTCATGGAAGTAGCTCTAGCAGTGACAGCAGTTCAAGCGAAGAATGATGATCACTATGTAATTTGGATATCAAAGCAAGGCATTTTATTTTTTGAAATATGTCTGTGAAATCAGACATTTTGTTTAATGTAATGGACATAGTGTCCCAATTGAAAGACAAAGGGATACGAATAATTGTCCCATTTTGTATGATAAAGGCCGTCTTATATATATATATATATATATATATATATATAATCATAAAATATGTTTTAATTTATTCTATTGTGTTCTCCATTGTCGCTATTGCGTTCTCCATTGTCGTTCTCAAATGCACTAATAAAAATTTAATTCATATGAATATTGTTATAAGATTATATATATGTGTCGACTTTTGATGAATAATGAATTTTTAAAAACCACAATAATTTTGATATGATATAACAAATTAATCCAAACAGCACATTCAAATGCATTAATAAAAATGTAATTAATATGAATATTGTTATAAGATGTGTCGACTTTTGATGAATAATGAATTTAAAACAATCACAATAATTGGACTGTCAAAGGTGGAT
The DNA here is from genome assembly GCA_034641835.2 of Pinus albicaulis. Classification (NCBI taxonomy): domain Eukaryota; kingdom Viridiplantae; phylum Streptophyta; class Pinopsida; order Pinales; family Pinaceae; genus Pinus; species Pinus albicaulis. The sequence continues at coordinate 370,800,509 of CM076569.1, read as the reverse complement.
GTTTCTAAAAAAAAAAAATGAAACTTGGTGTGTTTATGTGTCTATACGCACCGGTGCGTTTATAATTCTATGGGCACCGCACTAATACCGATTCCAGTTATAAATATCGGTGCGTTTGTGTGATAATGTGCACCGGGGCATTTATGTATCTATAAGCATCGTTGCATTTGTAGATGCCATGTGCACCACACGAATACTGATACCAATTATAAATCTCGGTTCCTTTCTGTGATACGGAGCACCAGTGCCTCATAAAGATACACGCACCGGTGCGCTTATACAACCTATTGGCACTGCTCAAATCCCAAGACCAATTAAAACGGCCCTGTGCATTGTATCACCAACACCAGGCCCGGTACTATTGTTTTCATTAACAGCCCAGTGGATTCTCCTTAGACCACCCCGATGCACTGTCTACCTATACGCACCAATGTGTTAAAACCTGATAAGAGCACCGATGAAAAAACATCCGTAATAACCTCTGGCCACCCATTTTTTTTTAGTTGTGTTGAATTTACATTAAAAGCTCCGCAAAAACCTCTGTTACCAGAAACAGATGTGGTATCATGTGTTTTTTTGACAAATTTGGCCAATTTTATAACACTAAAAACCTCCTTTATAACCTCTGCTAGAGGGTCTTTTCCTTGTAGTGTTTGCAAGAAACAGCATCACCTGCCCAAGAAGATATGTATGTTGAAAAAAGTGGGGTGCCACACAATAAGCACCCCTGATTTGGCTAGAACAGGGAAATAAGGAGGAGTCAGCCTGCGAAATCGCCGCTGTCCCTCAAGGACTAGTATCGACTGTGGAAAGAGAAGCAATTCATGAGAAACAGTAAGGTAGATAAGGAATAAATTGGGAGGTTGATACTCTCCCACAAGAACCAATATTGACCCTAGAAGAAGAAATGAATAACAAAGAGTGAGAGGATAGAAGAGAAACAAGCTTCGGGATCGATGTTGCCCCACAAGAACCAACATCGACCCCGGTTGAGGTAGTAATGCATAAAGCTCTGACTCAAGTCAGAAATGATGATGATGAATTTTTCCCCCGTTCTCCATTCCAGTCCATTATGCCTAGAGGGGTGAGGGGATTTCACTCGCCCAAATGATTAATGGAGGGAGTAGATGTTCCACCAATGCTTAAATTTTTTGACGTAGCCAAGATCGGCCCAGTCATTGCCGAATCTCTGTTAGAGCACTCAAAGGCTTGCAAGGAAGATAGGATTCATGTGGAAACACCAGAACACAGAGTGGTCTATGGAAATGTTGACTAGACATCAGGAGTCCCTTAAGGGAATATAGAGGAAGAAAATCCTGAAGGTAGGGAGCCTAGCCATAAAGGATTAATAGAAGAATCAAATGAGAATATCGGTAGCATTATGTCGCCTCCTGAGCCTATCATAGGCCCAGAAACTTAATTTATTGTCAAATAGCAATGGATTGAATAGTGTGAGAAAAGAAGGTTACCTATCAAGAATAGGTATCATCTACGGTTTAGTGAAGCCATGAGATTGAAAAGGGAGGTTCGGGAGTTGAAAAGGCAAGTTTCCTGGATAAAAAAGAAGGTAAAAATCTACAAATGGAGGGCAGTAAAGAAAAAAATTGAAGTCTCCTCTATAGCTACACATACTAGCCCAATTGAAGAGTTGTTTGAGGGCCAAGAATTTTTCTTGGCCACTGAAATCCAGAAGTGGTAGTCTGTTGCGAGTAACTATAAGAAAGAAACCATGTGGGTTCGAGGAAAAGTTGTTTGGGTCGTCACAGGATACATAGATCAGTTATATAAATCGCGGCTGAAACAATCTAAACAAAAGGCCAGGATAGAAGAATTGGAAGAACAAGTGAAACTGCTGCAATCAGATAAGAAGAAGATGTTCTCCCTGGCACGACAGGTAATGGCCTGCAGACCTCCTACACATAGCTATTCCTTATTCCTTCACGAGAAATTTCTTTTATTTTTTCTTGAAAGTATATATAAGGAGATTTAGAATGAGATTGAGGACCCCATTCAATTTCTCCGTATTTTAAAAATTCATGATATCATATGACAACACTTAATGTGCAGGCTCTACATGCATGGGTACTTCTTGAGGCATGAACAATCCTAATTTAACCCCGTTTCATTCATGGGGGACATTCATTTAAGAGCTTTTACCTCCTATACCATCAATCAGATTAAGTGGAGAAAGGCCTGGGATACATTTGAAGAAAACCAAGTTGGAAGGCCGTTAATGATGAGGAAGGAGCATGACCAGTCCTTAAACATTTATAACAAGCATTGCACATTTCTACAGTTTGAGGGGCATAGAACAACACATGTTGGCAACCCATAAATGGTGTGTTGACGTATGTGTCAGACAATTTATGATGTTCCGTAATTAAGCATTGGACAGTTATCAGAGAAGGTGGACATTATCATCCTCATCCGTCAGAGGACAAGAATCATTTGGGGCACCTAAATTTTCACGAGCTCTAGAGAGGATGCCACGTTTCGTAGCATGCATTCATACCTGTGGAGTCAGTGTTATGAAACCAGATCCAAAAATAGAAGAAAAGAGAGATCAACACCTTATAAATAGGCCACTTCCCGGGGGAAACCTCCAATACATTACATAAATGAACAATTTCTGGATGATACAAATGAAAATACCTACTTTCTATATATAGGAGTCCATGGGGCCACAATGTAATCATAGCCAACCTAACAATAATAATGTAACGGCACAATAATAAAAATATGGGGGTTGCAGGGGTACAACAATAACAATAAGGGGGGCTACACTAACATAATAAGAGACTACACTATTAATATAGGGACTTAAAAAGCCCCTCTCCTTCAAACAAGTGTTTTCCTCAATGCTTGATTATTTCTTGATGCTTTTGTACAAAATTCTCATCCCCCCATGTGGAATCTTCTACAAGAAGGTTCTTCCACTTGCTAAGATACTCTGAAATTGATCGTACTTGTCTAGTTCTTGTTTATGTCACTACTTTAGAACATCTTTCGATGTGATGTTGATCTTCTTGTTGTTTCATTAGATTCTGCAACAAAGTTAGGTTATCCTTTGAGAGTTGGAAAACTTGTTGTTGATGCTCGATGTGATCTTCAACTAGTTTATAATCCATATTAGCTATTATTTGATCCTTCAAACCATCCAAATTAGCCTCCATTTCTTCTTTTAAACCATCTATGTCATCTTTGATTTCTCTTTGTAAAATCGAAATTTGTTGCACTTGATACTGTAATTTTTATATCCCATACTGCAACTCTTCATCTTCATGAGTCATAGTAGAGTATTTTAAGGCTTAATGAGTATTGAATTATTTTTATGAGGCATTCTGGAACCCAATACTAAAATGTATGCTCAATAGGTCCTTGGAATCACTTCAAACTAATTTTTTACACAAGACTTACGAAATTCGGACAAAACAATACACACCTTTTTCTTACTTCTGATGAGCTCAATATTGAAGCTAAATTATCTCTGTGATTTCAAATCTTCAATATCTGAAATTTGGCCTTGAGGTAGCCCTCTGAATCCTCTTTCCAATGCCACAAGTCTGACCTGATTTGGATTCTTCAAGGCAAAGTAATGTCCAATCTCTCACAATGACCTAATTATGGACTGATTCAGTAGAGCAAAATTGTACAACTTGCCACATGCCATTTTTTCCTCCTTCGGCTCTGAAATTGATAGAAAAGAAACTATAGTCCGTGTACTTGTGGCCACCTTTTACATAATCGCAATTCGACGCTCACAGAGAGAGTTATGACATTTTTCCCACGGTCACCTCTTTGAGATGAAATTTGGGAGCCTAAACAAATCCTAACTTCCACAGATCATATCTCCAAAAATGTTGTGAACCAAAATCTGAAATTTTTACAGGAGATTCTTTAGGATTTTGGCTTCACTCAATGAAAATTGAGCTCTTAAAACCTCGTAGAAAAATATTTATAGCGAAAATTTTGCGATGACCTTTTTAGGATAAATTCAGGAGCCTGCAAAAAGCCCTAACATCCATAGATCATATCTCCAAAAATATTGTGAACATAATCTGAAATTTTACGACAACGTTCCTCATGATTTCGACTTCGCACTGTAAAAATTTCAGATTCTGAACCTTCGTAAAAAAAATTACAGAAAAAATGCCACAATGACTTGTTTGGAGCAGCGAAACCCTAGAATCCAAAGCTTTGATACCAAATGTTATGAAACCAGCTCTAAAAATAGAAGAAAAGAGAGATCAACGCCTTAGAAATCAGCCACTTCTAGGGGGAAACTTCCAATACATTACATAAATGAACAATTCTTGGATGATACAAATGAAAAAACCTCCTTTCTATATATAGGATTTCATGGGGCCACAATGTAATCCTAGCCGACCTAACAATAATAATGTAAGGGCACAATAATAAAAATATGGGGGTTACAGGGGTACAAAAATAACAATAAGGGGGGATACACTACCATAATAAGGGACTACACTATTAATATAGGGACTTAACAGTCAGATGGATGGGGCTGAGGTTTCAGTTTCCCCTTATCTGGTTGCCAGCGGAGCAATATACTCCTGCATACAATATTGATCCAGATTGATGGAAGGATGTTGTTTTGACGGAAGGATATAAACCCTGGGGATGGAAATGGCTGAAGAATATGATATCACACATCTTCATTCCAGTCAAATCCAATCCAATACAGATATGAGGAGACGACGAGCTGCATGAGGACATGCAGATAGACCAGTTGGGGGGAGATGTTGGGTACCGGATTTGTATACTTTTCTCTCCCATTTTATCCCATCTTTCTATCTCTTTATAACATTATTTTTCTTAAACGCATGAGGTAAACCCCTTTATTTTATCTTTCATGCGATAATTGATTAATGAAGTAACTTTCATGAAGGTTTTACCTTTTTGCAATATTAACTCTGATATTTCTACAGATTCGGCCAAAGCGGGAAGGTTACAGCTTTGGAGTCCTCGAACAACCCATATTTTCTAGCGTTATCTTCACTTCCTATTACAGCGTAACAGAATCTGTTCATACCAGTGTCATTCCAGGCTTTTTCATGGTTTCCTTCAAGGCAACTAGGTTGTTGTTGTAACAAAGTATATTTTTGTAAATATTCAGTTCCTGAAGGGAATCTATGATTTCTAGAACATTTGTATAAAGAGGGCCTGCGAGCTGTGAATCGGGGTTAAGCCCATCATATACAGATTTTGTAATAGTATATTCAGAAATTAATTGAATGCACAACATCTTGTTGTTTCACTTGTAATCTATGAGTTGTCGTAGCCCTGATTAGAGAGTTGGGCCCACTCTTCTGATCAGGTGTTGTGTTTCCCTTTTTTTCATTGTTTTTATCTTTAGTTTGATTATGTTACTGTAGTTCCAGTATAATATTTCAATTTCTCTGGATGTATCTTAAATTATGCAATCTATTTATTTGTTGTTACAATAGTCTGTGTTTGTTTATGGATTTAATCCTGTGATCTACAGTAGGTCATGTGATTGCTCCTGCATATACTGTGGGGTTAGCCTTGAAATAACTAATGCCCACAGGTTGATAATTTATGCGGAAAAAGGGTTGAATATTGTCCCCACACTGAGCTAAGTACACTTTTTTCTTAATTTAGCTGAAATTTCATAAACTAGTTTTGTTTCATGTTTACTCAGTTATTTAGATGTATGTAAATTTCTTATGTTTACTAATGAATCTTGTTTTAAATTATAATATGCATAGGAAGAGTCAAACAAGAGTTTTAGTAAAATTGTCCTTCTATCTGATCAAAGAATAGTAACTAGAATTCATATTCCTTTCTTTTGTTTAAGTTATTTTCTGAATTTCTAGTTTTCATACAATGATATTAATGATGAATAAACTTATAAAGAATGAGAACATGGACCTCCTCAGTTAGGAGCCACTTCTCTTATTATTTTATGCATCATAAACTATTGTTCATCATATATTTTGATTTTTGTTCATGAAGTAGTATTGTAGGGAAGGTCAACCCAGTTCTCCTAAGTTAGGAGCCGCTTCTCCTACTTATTACATATTGAATTAGAAACTAATTAGTTAAATTTTATATTTGTAATATGCATTTCTTTCGAGTTCTATAATTTGTCTTCTAAAATTGACTGTAGTTGAAATCCATATTTTTTGGACAAGCTTCTAAGTTTTACAAACCCGGATTGATAATTAAATACTTGTGTTAGTTTACCTAGTAAATTGACCCAACATTTTTGGTGTCGTTTCCGGGAACCATACTTAAATATAGTCAATCAGGAAGATTGTTTAGAAAATAAATAAATTTAAAAAAAAAAAAACAAAAACAACAATAAAACATAAAAATAAAACAATAACATTTTTCATTATGGTTATTCATGCTTAAAGAAAGAAACTAGAAAGGTAGATCCCTAAAACAAATCCCCCAACAAAAACAAAAAAAACAAAAAAAAAAAAACTAGATAACTACAAAATCTATTTGCAAAACAAATATCTACAAAACATGATGTTAAAGAATCCATTTAGAGAAGGAGGGTATGCCACCCCAAGGATCTTCTTAAATCCTTTTCCACAATTTAGAGTGATCACTAGGGATGAATCTTCATTTCAGAAGTTAGAAGAGGAACAAAGCATCCATGAAGAGGATCCACAAGAATAAAACTTAGAATCTTCTTCTAGTTATCTTTATAAGGAGATTAATGAGTCATGGATCACGTGCGATGAAGATCAAACATTAGAACCCAAAATTGAAGAATTTTTAGCAGGTATATCACAAGATCCCCTATGCATTCAAGATTTTGAACAAGTTCTACATGAAGAACTTTGTGAAATGACAATTAATGAGAGCAAAACAAACATAGATCATATTAAAACTTGGTTTCAGCTTGTCATTAGGTCACAACACTACTCCATTTTCCAATATTCCTTAGCATCAAATCTTTATGATGAAATAAATTTTGATGTCCAAACATTCATTAAAGTATATTTTTCAAACTTGGATATGAGTTTACTTATGATCTTGTTGTGCAAATGGATGCATTGGAAATTCTCATATACTTACGAGAATGACTTTCTTTTCTACAATAGAGTATGATAGAATTACATAAATAAATAAATAGGTCAAATGAGTTCACAATAAGACTTTTGATTTAAACTCTCATGAATAAATATTCACATCATTGTTGAATACTCATTTGAAAGGATTTCATGACAAAATGCATTAAGGGAAATTTTATTTTGGGTAACCATATAGGATCATTTTTAAAAGTAATATATCTCTTGAAATTTAGTTTTTAAATCCATTTTGAATTTTTCAATTTGGATCAAAAATAAAAAATGATCAAAATAAACACTATATCTCAAGAGAAATTTGGAGGACAGAGTTAGTACAACATTGATTATAGGGTTCTAGTGGAAACATTTTTATATTATATTCATAAGGAAGATAGCCCTTGGAATCTAGTTTCCAAATCAATTTGAATCGGCTCAATCTAACATCATATGAAAACTCTCTGCTCAAAATAATAATTACTTGTTGAAAAATATGCATGGTGACATTTCTAGGTTTTCACTGTTCATTTGCACATTTCACATACTAAATAATATTATTTTCAAAACCTATTTCTAGGGGAGATATTTATTTAAGTCTAGTTTATGACACAATTTGAATCATCTTATTTGAGGTCAAGGTTAAAACGGTATTCCACATTTAGTGACTACATGTCTTAAAATCAACATAGTCAAACTCTGCCTCCTAGGTATGTTCATCACCAATTTTGTGATATCAAACCTACTAATTTTAAAAACATGTTTCTACTGCATAGACAAAAATCAATATACTTTAATCTCTGACATGAATTGAATGTATTAGTTTTTTTGTGCTAAGTATCCAAACAGTAATTAAAATGTGTGCATAAGGTTCTCTGCAGTTTGTAGGTGAAACAAATGGTTTTAACTTAGTTAAACATATTTCTGTGTGAGGTTAAAGCATGTAAATTGCTTGTATAACATTGTACATTAATAAATAACAGAGAAATAAACATCACATAACAAAATACTCAACAAACTTGATGAAGCAGTTCGCCCCTCCTGGGCTACATTTGCTAGTCCAGCTCCCAATGGCATGTTCCTCATATATTATTGCTCAAAAATGGTAAGTACATGTGAAATAAAGCCTAAAATAGATGTTCTCTCTGTAAAAAAAACTTCAGAATGCTTGAATGATTCAGGAATGACTATTCATTTACAGTAAACAATAAAAGGATGCCCAATACACTGACAACACCTTGGTGGCCCTGGTGGCTCCCTGATCTTTACCGAAGATAAACCTGCACAATATTACCTCTGATGGATCTGAAACCTATTCCAATGTGTTCAAAATGTTGAGAGTACCCAAAATTTACTATCCATGCATCAAAATTCGTTAAAAATCCAAATATTTATGACCAGAACAATAATTTTCCCAGTGTCCCTTAAAAAACTCCACTAAATGTGGGCAACTCAATTTAAAGGCGCCAATTTGGTAATCCCCGCCAAAAATGGTAGAACGCGCCAAGTTTATCCGAACCATTTGCATTTGGAATTAAATGTTAGGTTAGGCGGGGTCACATGGGACCTTCGTCATAACCGCTGGTCTTATCCGCTCGTTTAACCGCCCACGAACCTCTGCATTAAATGTTGAACTGATGCTGGCCACATGGCCCGAAACTGCCATCAACTAACCATTCATACAACCACGGAGTTAAAAGGCCTTAAGGCTAGGGTTCTGGATGGCGGGTCATATGTTGTCGGGGCTATCCTTGAGGGGATATCCCTTATATTTTTCCGCCATTTATAACTCTAAACTTTAAATACATTTTGGCGCCATTGTATTTTAACAACCACCACGCAACCCAGTTGGTAGGGTGTGGTCGTGCTAGCCCAGAGGTCACGGGTTTGACCTCCCAGACCTCAAAACAATAATTTTTCCAATACATTTGAATTTGAATTCTGGCCTGGGGCCATGTGGCAGGCCCACTGCCACCCAACAATTGGCAAAAAAAAAACTTATATGAAAAATAATTTCTGAAGATATATTTTTTTTAATATAATATTTTCATAAAGTCAAATTGAGTCAAAGGTCCATTTTTGGAGTTTACTAGGCATTTTCAAACCTTAATAACTTCTACATACTATATCTGTTTTGCGAAACATTCGCGGTGCCAGAATTGCAACGAAGAGACCTTTCTGGTCGTTTAGGTTGCAACCACTTCTGAGAACATTAATTTTTGAGCATTTTTTTAGCAATGAACATGATCTCCTGATGAATCTCAAGGTGGACTCACATCGATCTGATATTTAATGAAAATGTTGCACTCCAAATAGTGATTGTTGGTCTAGTAAAAAATTCACAAGAAGCTCTATCAAACATGGTACTTATCCTCATTTTTAGTATATCATTTTAAACCATTTTAAAAACCTGTTTATACTAGAGGTAGACATAATAATTTACTTCAACTTGGCTTTGGAATCTCTCTAATTTGACATAAAATGAATATTTGTGAACAAAATACCGCCAGGAGTTATAGGTTGGCCACCATTCCTCATGGGGTAAACAAATGCCTTTTATTTATATATCATCTTTGGACCTTTTTTCAAACATTGCTTATAATTATTTTACATATTTCTTGGAAGAAGAGAGACTTTACACCTCTCTTCCTCCATCATCTAATATTGTGTTGCAAGCAAATGCTATGTTTTTGCAGGTCATAAGAAGATTTAAGAGGTGAAATTCATGGACAAAGGACTTCTCAAAGTCAATTTCAAAAAAAATATCATATTTCAGAATACGAATACACATGTTCAAGTCAAAGAAAAGTGGAATTCACAAGATGTTAAGTTCATCTAATGAAACTCAAAACTCATGAATATTTCTTTCAGTTGCTGACCAACAACACCAATAACCCTACAAGATGATCAATATCGCGGCAAAAGACATGAAGCTAATAATAAGAAGAAGAATTCAAGTTTTACCATGACAAGCCACATCCATTGTCAAAGAAGCCTTTCATAATCCATATTGTTCATGATGTCATTCATCTACCATATTGTATGTTAAGTTCCACAATCATGCATGTTGAAGTCTAGACCCATTTTCTGTCTATCTATCCATCTACACTTACATGATAAATTCAACCTATATTACTTTCATAAGCATTCCCTACTTCCTGACTCCATTACACCCTACCTCTATCCAAAAAAAAAAAAGATGAAAAATAATAAAGGATTTTGGTTGCTAAAGCCAGGAAACTGGGACAATAAAAACTCGAATTAATATTGGAAAACCAACTTGTTTGGAAAATATGATTTCTCTATCTTTTTTTACTTTTATTTCACTTTGATTTTGCAGAAATAATCCTCCGAGAATTCCAATACTTGAGGACAAGTCTTAACATAAGCAAGCGGGGAATTCGTAATGAAACTATGCAAATATTTTGAGTAGCTGTATTACAAAAGATACCTGAATTACATGTCAAAAGAGATTTGAGAAATAATTGAAAATATTATGCATAAGGGACCTAAATTACATGACAAAACAAACTTGAAACATTGTTGAATATTACATGTTAGAAGGGACCTGAAACATTATTTATAATATCACTGCAGAAGGGACCTGAACAACATCAACATTCAATTTTGAAGTACATATCAGAAGGGACCTAAAACATCATTTAAAAATTGCAGAAGGGACCTGGACAACATCAACATTCAATGATCATGAATCAATATCAGATGGGAAGAACATGAAAGCAAAAGTAAGTCTCTACATTTCATGAGAATTTATCTTGGAAAAACCATCATTATGATAATGAGGACATCGTCAACCATCAACCAGTATTTTGACCAAAGGACATCATTAAATAGTAATGGAATCAAGCTATTATATGGGAGTACAAGTATAGTAAGTGAAAAAAAAATTCTCTTAAAATCTCGATTTTTTAAAAAAATTCTAGAAATTGTTAAAACTAATTTAGCTCGATATTCATTCCATTACACTTACCACATTTCATTTTACCTATATCTTACCTACATTCCAAAACACTATCTTAATTATCCTACCCATCATAATCATATTCATTATAATCTTATTCCTATTCCTTACCCCTTCCCTACTTTAACCCCATTTCTATTCATCATTCCATATACCATTACATTAATCCCAATCATTTTTTTATGAATTTGGATCAAAAATAAAGTGCTCAATATTCTTCCCATAAGAAATTTTGTCTAGCCTACAAAAACAAAAAGGGGTAGTATCAATGTAAAAAATATTTGATTTAAAATGACCTAAAAATATGGTCATTTTTAAATCAAATACATGAAAACATATGATGAAAATAGGACAAATAACTGCAATGATGAATAAACTATGGTGCTAAAAGAATATGATGAAAAGGAGGGACAATGATAAAAACATAAAATCAAATATGCACATAATGGATATTGAGTTGTTATTAAAATAATGTGACTATAGTGCATATCTAAGAATCATAACTTAAATACTCATAACCTTAGGGCTATGCAACAAATGTCAAAAAAGTGAAATATGTTGGAGCCATAATACATATGCGTTAAGGCCTTATGAAACAAATGTTCAAATCACAACGATGTTGAAATGGAAATTCAAATAAAAATGGTCAAATTACATAGTTTTGAAACATTGGAAGCTATAGAAGCATGCTATGAGCCACGAAGAATTACACAAGAGCTACTCTAAGTTGTAGATAACTTAGAAAACTATGTAGAACCATGCATAGAGGTTGTCTCAGTTGTTAAAGCCATAAATAAAACTTGAAACCCTGAATTGAGAGAGAATAAGCTATAAAATTTCAAAGAGGCCATGAGTGAATAGTTGAAAAGGAATATTGAGCAGCGTGTAAAGTTGAAGCGATATTTTTGGAGGATTGATGTAGAGAATCCCTAAAATTGTGCAGTGAACTCCGAGTGGAGGTGAGCATCGGTTCTCTCAAAAATTTAAAATCGAATCCTAGGTTTTATGACTTCATTTCTAGATCTATTTTCCACTTGTAAGGATCAATTCCAAAAATTCATTAACATTTATAGAATTACGATGACAGATTCAGGATTTCGTTTAAAAAGGTGTCATAATACAACTTCACTTGCTAGATTTGTCACTATAGGCACACACTGCCACCTGTAGATTTCGAGATGCTGAGAGAAGAGTTTTAAATGGAATTGTATTTTTTAACACGGAGAGACAGCCATTATCCAAAAAATTCTACAAGTTCTCTTCCAGATCAGATTGAGACACGATTTTTCCCTACAATGAAATATTTCCAAGGTCTTCTTGTGGTCTTTCACACAGTGTAGAATTTATTTTATTAGTTTTCTCAAACATAGGGCATTTATGGGCACCATTTGCAACGTAATAAGAGATGAATTGAAGGAGTAATAAACAGAGGAATCAGTCTTAATAAATCTCAGAATCAAAATGTTGAGTTTTGAATTCAACTACAATTTCAAAAAATTGAAATTTTTAAGAAGCCATTATTTTTCATTGTCTTTTCTGAGAAAACTAAAATGAAATTTGAAAAATAAGAACATGGATTTTCTTTAGAATGAGCCAAATTAGCCTTACTACAGATAGTTTTCTCAAATTCATTTCTATTTGGGATATTTTCCTGGTTCTTTCAACCCTTATTTTGCAGATTGTGTGGAGTGTTTAGGTTCAGCTAGGAATCAAGGTCAGAGATTTTCTTAAATTGGATGTCAATGAAAACTCCAAGTCAAAGTTACAGTTACATGGTTTGAAAATTTGAAGACTCCATTTATCTAATTGATAGCGTAGCCCAAGTCCATTGGTGGCAGCATAGGTTCAAGATCAACGTTCCAAGTGTAAGATTGGAATTAAAAACTTCAATTTCAAGACCCTGGTTTCATTATTATTTACACAAAATGCCAAAACAGAGCTTCTGCACGATGGTGTCGAGTGGTATTGGTGAATGCACAACGGTGCAAGAATTATGAATGGAATTTTTAAAAATAGAGCGCTAGTTTCTAGAGAAAAGAGAGTGCCAGAAGACTGTAAATTTTCTTAGACCTCTCCTAGAAATCGATTTTTGAAAGAATTACAACACATATATTGCTTCTTATTTCCATAAATCAATTTTTGAAGACATTATAACACAAGAATTTTGTCATGAATATTCAACAATGAAATTTTCTTTGCATTTCAACCAAGGAATTTCACATCACAAGTTCAGAAATTTCTCTTTATTCTCAATGACCAAGAATTCATATATCAAACCATAATTTGTTATTTTAATTCAAAATTTGTTTTCATCTTAGTGGGTATTCACTGTACAATATTGGTTTCAAGAAAAAAAAGGTATTTCATTGCGAGAAAATTGATTTAAATTTTTAAAAGAAACAGAGAGGGGTAAATGAAAAAAAAAAAAATCATTTCTAGAATTCATTTTTAGGTGTTGATAATGTCGAGGGAAAAATAAAACGTATAGATGTCCAGAAATCAAAAGTGAACTTGTTTCAGAAGCAGTAGTGATAAGAAGATTGTTCTTAGAGTCATTTTGATAGAGTATTTTCCAGAAAGGGTGTTTTAAATTTTCAAGAGAAAAGCCTTCTCTCCACAAGAAATTAAAAGAGAGATTTATAAAAGAGATAAAAAGACATGAGGTTCTTGACATCCTTTTACAGACAGCTCATTAGGAAGCTTCAGCATTAGAAGTTAGACTCACGAGTACACCAACAGAGCAGTCATCATATAGAAGTATAAGGTCAAGGAGATAGAGACAACCATGAGGACATGTTTGAGAGTAAGCAAGGGGGAGATGTCGGCCCTCGTTTTTTTATCAAAATTTACTTATTAAAATCCACCTAATTTCCATCATTTTCCACTTTATACCATCCAAATATGACCTATTTTGACCTTATTATGCATATTCAGGAAAATAAATTATGTCTTTCAATTTTTTAGAATTTTTTGTAAAAATTGAGTTTTAAGTGCATTTTTGAACAAGACTAAAAATTCCCGTAATGGCTTCATTGAAGTCATACTTACAAGATACCTAGGCATGAGTTGAGCACATATTTAGAAATATTGGGAACCAAGGGTGGACGTGTACCTATTGGTTCGGTCAAACTAAGCTAAAATAGGTGCGGAAAAAGCTGGTCAAATAGGACATGTCATTCAAGAAATCCCTAGGAAATATGCCAAAATTAGTATTTTGTGGGAGTTTCTAGGTTTTGAGTGATTGGATGGATGAGCTCGACAAATATAGATGGGATAATCATAGACATGATTTTTAGAGACATTTTAGTCAAGTTTGTTTCATATTTTTCTATTCAAGCCAAGAACATTGAAAGCATGAACATGGAGAATTTGTATGATTTCATTTTGAGATTTCTGAATATTGTGAGTTAATTGGAGAAACCAGTTATATCTTCTTTTTTTTGTTAAATATGGTGAATGATTGATTGAGTTGCAGTAGCTGAGAAGTTCTTTCATTGTGCAAGGCAAGGGTGGAGGGCCCCCACATCGAGCTAAGTACACTTTTTGGTTAATTTAGCTGAAATTTCATAAACTAGTTCTGCTTCATGTTTAATTATTTAGATGTATGGAAATTTCTTATGTTTGTTGATGAATCTTAGTTTAAATTATAATCTTCATATGAAGGTTCAGACAAGAGTTTTAGTAAAATTATCATTCTATCTGATCAAAGAATAGTAACTAGAATTCATCTTCCTTTCTTTGTTTAAGTTATGTTCTGAATTTCGAGTTTTCATACAATGGACCTCCTATTTTGTTTATAAAGAAGGAAGACATGGACCTCCTCGTCTAGGAGCCTCTTCTCTTATTATTTTATGCATCATAAACTATTTTTCATCAGTTATTTTGATTTCTGTTCATGAAGTAGTATTGTAGAGAATGTCAGCCTGGTTCTCCTAAGTTAGGAGCCTCTTCTCCCACTTATTAAATATTGAATTAGAAATTACTTAGTTAAATTTTATATTTGTAATATGCATTCCTTTCAAGTTCTATAATTTGTCTTCTAAAATTCACTGTAGTTGAAATCCATATATTTTGGACATGCTTCCAAGTTTTACAAACCCAGATTGATAAGTAAATACTTGTGTTAATTTACCTAGTAAATTTACCCAACAATGTGTTTAGGAAACCTATTTTGAGATACTTTAGGCTAACCCTATCCTTTAGATTAACGCATAGCTCCCTTGAACCCAATTCTAGAACCAACAAGTTTTAAACCATAATATCTATTGGATAATGATAATTTAATGAGAAGAAGATACTAACTTAATCCAAGCTTAAGGTTTTAATATGGCATCCCTCATATGCATGAGACCAAACTAAATGTCAGTGCCAAATGGGGGTGGCATGAGTCTCCACCTCCCTTTGCCATCATCCTCAATAATTACAATATATGGTGTCATGATAATGATCAATCGTGGAGAGAGAAATAAACAAATTATATTTAAAATAAGGAGTGCCTCATATTGAATATTCACCAATAAACAATATTTGTTTTAGAATTTTTATTTATTGATTATAAAATTATTGCTTTTTTTTGTAAGTTTGGTAGTACCTTTCATTTTTCTCTTTTTTATTTCTCCTTTTTATTTTAATTCCATCTTGATCAACATGTCCAATAAATCACCCCGATTAGGAAAGAAAATTGAACCTGTGATGAGTGCTTAACAGCCCACCTCATCAACGTTTAATCAAAACCCCACGAGCGATTATAAAATTATTGTTATCATGATCACTTATATTCAATTAGTATTTATCTATTATTGTTATAATGACTTTTGTCTTTCACTGTAAAACAACTTTAAGCTCTAAAAAATACCTACTTTGTTAATTAAAAATAATAAATTTTCTAATACAAATATTTTTTTTTTTTCTAAAACATAAATAATTATTATTATTATTAAATATAATTAAAAAATAATTATTTAAACTTTGCAATGATAAATTACCAAACCTTAATTATATTAATATCAAAATTATAAGAAAAAACTCACTACCCAATACATGGGTTGTTTCATCCCAAAGAAAAATTAATAGCATTAACCTAACCAATTATATCTTCACATCTACTTGTTCCCCTCACCACCAAACTTTTCGTTAATGTTTATTGAGTAATAAAATAACAATGGAAAGAGACAACTACAATCATAATAACTTGACATTAAAAAAAAAATATGTGAGCTTTCACGTCATCAAACTTGTGAGTCGTTATCGATTTGTCGGATCTAAAAGTTAATATTCCAATTCGATGAAACTTTAAATCTAATCAACTTCTCTCAACCATATGTATTTTTGCGCAAAATAAAAATGTTAATGCTTTTACTTCGAGAAAAAGTAAAAGCCACGAGAAACCTAGGAACTTGAAAACATGGGTTAGAATTTGATTATTTTTTTTGGTTTACAGATTGTAGAATAAATGATAGAATAGATAATGTTGGGTATATTATTAAGTCACTTTGTGATATGAAGGTTACTTATTAAGTCAAATTGTGATGTGAAAGTTACTGGTTCGAAATTTCCAAGTATATTAAGGGTTAGTATGTTACAATTTTTGAATAATTTTGACAACTAAAATACCCCTAGATCACGATTTCTCAAGCCACGTGTCTAATCTAATGTAATGTTTAAAAAACTCAAACAAATTGACCACAAAAAATTACTTCCTCACATTTAAACGAATATTGATTCCACCAATAACACACCTTCTAGAGCTTCCCAACCACACGATAAAAACACCTACTTTACACTTGGTCACACTGGGTCTGACCAGGGAACTCCACTTACTGGAAACGGAAGATAGGACACTAACCAAAAATAGGAAATATTGTTGGCTATTGAAACGATTGCAAACTCAAAATGCCAGCCAAAATAAATATATAATACACCAACCAATCAAAAATTGTGTGGGTTCTTTAAGTACCACTACAGAGTTTCAAATCCCCACAGTCACACCCTTGTTTATTAGATGAAATTGTTCTAGACGAGAGTACCTATTGCATAATGATAATTTAATGAAAAGAAAACTATTAACTTAATCCAAGCTTAAGGTTTTAATATGGCATCCCTTGCATGCATGAGACCAAAGTAAATGCCAGTGCCAAATGGCGCGAACCTCACCTCCCTTTGCCATCATCCTCAACAATTACAATATATGCTGCCATGATAATCACCAATCGCGGAGGGAGAAATAAACAGGTTATATTTAAAATAATGACTACCTCATATTGAATATCCAAAAAAAAAAAAAAACCAATATTTGCTTCGTACTTTTTATTTATTAATGATAGAATTATTGTTATTTTAGCCACTTGAATTTAATTTGTATTTGTCTTATCGTTGTAATGGATTCTGGCCTTCAATATGAAAAAACATTAATCTCTAAAGAATATTTTCTTTGTTATATTAAAAACAAAAAAAAATTTAACATAAATATTATTTTTATTTTTCTAAAAAAAAAAATATTAAATATAATTATAAAATAGTTACTTTTAACTTTATACTGATAAATTATCAAACATTAATTATAGTAATCTCAAAATTATAAGATCTTCGGACACAGGTGTTAGAAGGGATGACAAAGTGCATGTGAGGGGATAGATGGCTCCCATAAGCAAACTACTTGCCTCGTTTTCTCCCCTCTTCCCTATCTAAATGTAGCAACATGTGATGGATATCTTCTCGGGTTGGAAAATCACTAGCGAGATGATGGGAAAGTTGAGAGTTATTGATATGCAGGACGGGCGTCATGCAGAGTACAGAGATGAGGTTAGCTGCCGAGGGACGCACGGGTGAGAAGCTTCCCTCCTCATGTGGCTTACCCTTCTAGTCACCTTCAATAATGATTGTCATCCCATTGTGATGAGCATCGTGGTGAGCTTCCATAGCAAGGTCTCTCGCAATGAGGTCTGGAAGAGGAAGACGCTCTGGTTTCTTTCCTACGTCCTACCAGCCCTCATACCGAGGCGCAAAATGAGATGTATGTGTGGGGGACGCTTGGGTGTGCGGGTCCTTAATGAAGATGGCGAGGTCCCTGAGAAGTAGGAATCTTTCGGCTATGCGCCTAACATCCCTGTGGAAATTCGCGGCCAAGTTGATGCGTTGGAGTAGGAAGCCCTGCTGGGGTTGCAAAATCCCAAAGTACCATGGCCAAGTACTATTGGCTCATGAAGATTTTTTTTTCTGTCTCGTTGGTTCACCATCAACTCTTGGCGGAAAGGCTAAATCACCAATTCATCCAAGGTAACCATGCATTGCACAAAGCCCGCGAGGCCATGGGCCTTATATTTTATGACCGTGAGCTCCATTTCCAGGTGCGAGGACAGCAGGAGGCAGATATCTTCCACACACTACTTTTCGCTGCCCTCAAACCTCTGAGTCCTACAGTGCCTGTGAGAACCAAGTGCTGGAGAAACAGATTTGGGCCAAGAGCACAGGTTAACAAGTTCCCAACAAATGGGAGAGATGCATATGCCTCCACCTCCTCTATGAGTAGGCCAATTGCTGAAGGTGATGGCAATGCTGGAAAGGGCGCGACTGAAGAAAGGTTGGCAGTGATGTTCGCGAGTGGTGGCGCTCCCTCTGACAACAAAATGGATCGCAAAGAAATTCTTGAAAGTCTGCATGCCGAGTGAGTGGTTGGTTTCATGGCCGAACCTAAGGACTCTGGGTGTACTACTTCCAACCCCTTGGATTCTGGAGGAATTACCTCCCTAGTTTTTATGCTTTCTAGTGTCTGTCTATCCATTTTGGAGGATCTCAAGTATGTCTTTTTTTTTCCGTTAAATAGGAATGTATATATATTTGTCTGGTTTCTAGTTATGCTTTTGAACATGTTAAGACTAGTGGGTTGGTTTCCCTCTGTTGGGCAGCCCACCAGCGCCAATCAAACTCTAATTTTGAATGCGCCAAAGATTGACAACTCCACTGACTTCTCTTGTCACCTATATTATATTTTTTTGTACACGAATAAAAATAGCTAGAACTTTACAAACAAAAAAAATTTATCAAAATTATAAGAAAAAATTCAATAACATTTTCTATATCATTTGCACTACCCAATACATTGGTTCTTTCATCCAAAGAAAAGTAATATCATTAAACTAACTAATTATATCTTCACATCTACTGTTTCTCTCACCAACAAAGTTTTCGTTAATGTTTATCGAGTTATAAAATAAGATCTTTCACTTCAGCAAGCTTGTGTGGTCGTTATCGATTTGTCGGATCTAAAAGTTAAGATTCCATTTCGATGAAATCTAATCAAGTTTTCTCAACGATGTGTATTTTTGTTAAAAAAAAATAAATACTTCTACTTTCAGTGAACTTAAAATTCAAATATCAAATAATTACCCATCTAATCAACTTTTCTAGATAATATATCTCTCCCTTTCACGTGTTAACATACCATGTTTTATCTCAATGATACACATCTCCCTTTAATGAGATCAAAACTAATCTCAAAGATCAAAGTTATATAAATTATTTCAATGTTAAGAAAAGATAGGGAATAATAGATTTATCTAGATTAATAGAGGAAAATATTTTAAATGAAATAAATGATTAAAATAACTAAAGTTTAATAAAAGTTGATAATTATTAATAAAGTTATATGAATTATTTCAATCTTAAGAAAAGATGAGGGGAAAATAGATTTATTTAGATGAGTAGAGGAAAATATTTTAAATGAAATAAATGATCAAAATAATTAAAATTTAATAAAATTTGATAATTATTAGACAGTTTATTTTGAAATAATTTTTTTACAATTTTAAGTAAAATATTAATAATTATTAGATGAATGGTAGAGATTTAACTGTCACATAATATTCATAGTATTATATTATTTATTATTATTCAATTTTAATGTCAAAACCAAGCTAGACACCAAATTGGTGTATGAGACTCTCTTGTTTGTGCGACAAGGGCCTCACCTCCGCGCAACTATTTTACTGCTAAGTCTAAAAAGGCATACATACTCTACCCCCTTTGGTTTTGAACCTGTAACCTCTTAGGAGGAAATATATGCTCCTAACCATTAGGCCTTTATATATAAATTAAAGGTTATTTATAGTCAATTATTAATAATCATGTTTTTTTTATCGTTTTAATTAAATTAATTAATTAAAAAAATGTCTCTTATAAATAAGTGTCACAAGAAGGGAGTTAAGGTTTTTTGGGTATGTGGTATTCACAAGTCATGGTATTGTCCCATAGTATTGTTCTTAAACACATGCATGGTAAAAACACAGGAATAGTGAAAGATATGCATTGATTTCATTTCCATTAACCATAGATGTGTATTTATATTACATTGGCGTAACTCTTGGATTCCAAATTCCAAGGTCACTTTGACTCCTCTTTGACTGTTCGGCTTCTACACCTACTTATTGAAGATTAGGTGTCCAACATTCCCCCCCTTAATCCGAAGGGGTATGTGTGAGTCCAAGAAGAGAGATATAATAAAAAAGTGGTGAAGTATGCATGGCAGCACTTAGGCTGAATGAGCTCTCTGAAATGTTGTCATAAAGAGGTGGTTTAAGGATGACCACCAACACTGGAACGCTTAGTGCAGTTCCTGGAACTCTTCCAAATCTGGCAAGAAGCTGAGGTCCTCTGTTAGAGGAAGTGTCCCTCATATTCTGAAGAGAGAGACCTTCAACCTAGAAGAAGCGAGGTCTACAACTTGTGATGGTTTAAGGATGACCACCAACTTTGGAATGCTTGATGCGTTTCCTGGAACTCTACCAAATCTGGCAAGAAGTTGAAGTCTTATCCTAGAGGAAGTGTTATGAATTCTTTGAAGAAGAATAATATCAACCTCGCATTGATGGTTTAGGGTTGTCCACCAACCAAAGGAATGCTCATGGGCATCCGTGTCTCTGGATACAACTCTGAATCTAGAATGAAAAATTGTGGCTCAGGCTCGCTTGAACTGTTGTGTCTCTAGATACAAATCTGAATTTGGAATGAGAGATTGTGGCTCAGGCTCACTTGATGTGGCTTTGAAGCTTGTAGATTACCATCGTTTCCCCCCTATCAGGTACAAGGTGAGATGATGGCAAAAACTCAACTACAAGATTGTTCAATATTCTAGAACAACTTCTGACATGTGACTTAAACATCTTCTTGGCTATTGATGCCCATTACCAAGAAGAGATCCATCCAAGACAAAATTTTTCTCTTGCAGGAGGCTTGTTTCTGAAGAATCTGTGTGAATAAAGGGTGTGCCCACCACACTGCTTGCATGGGTGAAGATTGAAACAATGATATTTCATATGGCCAACTCGATCATAGTGTTGGAATTTTTTAATATGTTATTATTGCTGTGGAAGAGGAGCAGGATCTGGAACAGATGAATGTTAACCGTCATGAAGAAATCCGACACTCTGAAATTTGATGGGCTTGGACTAGTCTGAAATGTGAAAGGACAACTCCTCGTCATATCTAAGGCATTTTTTTTGCTTGTTATGGACAAGCTCTTCCCAAGGTCTGATGATGGGCTTGGGAAGTGAAGCATGAGATTTTGCATCTGCATACAAATCTTCTTTTGAACTAGGCATTGAATGTGAATCAACCGCAACATTATTCACTTGCCGCCTATGGGAGTTTTTTTCAATATTCTGAACAAAAAAAAGTTCAAAATGATGACTCCACTGATGTAATTCTTCTTGTTGGAACTGGGATTCAAGCTACAAAAACTCAATCTTTTCTTGTGCATCTTGCAGACAACTCTGAATTTCAAGGAGAGAGTATTTGCTAATTTTTATTGTATCATGAATAGTAGAATGTATTAAAGTTTCTAGGAAATCTAAGACTTCACCAAGTCTTGCCATTTTTTTTAACAACTCAAACTTACACTTCAAACACAGATCACAACTATGAACCAATATGAAAGGAGCAATACCCACTCACAATACAATGTCACTATTGTTTCTTCCTTCCTTTTAATTTAACCCAACTACAGTCATGAACACATATCCTTCATCATAATTTAATGCACATGTATGGAACATTCTAGCACATTTAGCACCCAAAGTAACTCCTACTTTATATCACACGGACTTTATGGAGAGCTAGAAATGTATATGCCAGAATGCAATATATAAAGAGTTAATGATACCTCCGGTATTCAATAAGAATGTCCAACACGGAAATGACCCAGTTGCAGGAGCTATGTACCAATGAAAGTATTATTCCACACATTCAATGTAGGTATGAACGCACAAAAATGAACCTACCAACTCATATCTTTAACACACAAATTCAACACATTCAATATACACTAGCATTCGATAAAAATCGATGAATGCATATCTCAACCAGCGATATTCAACACAAAAAATACATATAAAGCACAAACTCAATGCAAACCCATAGGGATTAATACACTAGCACATATATATAATGTAGAGGTTCGGAATTGAGAATACACAAACACTTTATAATTAAACTATTCAAATATCTCTGCAAGATGCACATGCTCGATACGGGCTACTAGGGGAGATAATGTTGAATGGGAATGTCACGTATTTGAATAATAATGGTGTTAAAGGTGCCTATGAGCTAGTATTTTTGTGTAGGGAGGTTGTGTATGTTGTATTTTTAATACCAAGACCACCACTGTTGAGGGAGCAGTGTAGTGGCACTGAAGAGCAGAGGAGTCGATATGGTGTTGATTGTGTCTGGAGGAGGAAGGGAGGCTATGAGTCCGGTGTGTGGAGTGAGGGATTGTAGACTGAGCATGGAGAGGAAACGAATATGTATGAGGAGGATGCACGAAGAGGGAGCCAACTGTATGGAGGAGATAGAGCGTGGGAGGTCAGAAATGAGCGTCGAGCCGGAGTCTCTTCCCGATTGTGAGGCAGACTATCCATGGTGGAGTCCAACACAGATAGGAGGGTTGAGAGACCGAGGCTCTGAGAAACCGAAGTTGAGGTCGAGTAATTTCGTTAAGAAAATACCTCTTTGCTGGAAAATGAAAGAAATTTCACACTTTTGGAATGGGATATTTCACACCGGATAAATTTTTGTGCTGGCACATAAGCTGGCAACAAAAAAATGGAACCACCTCATATGAAAAACTCTTGTGTGATTTTTATATATACTTATGAGCAGTTATATATGTATGAATGATATATATATCATGAAACCAGTGTTGAGGAGTCTGTGTGGGATCAGAGGGAACTATACACCGTTGGTAGAGTTTGCAATGTGGGTAGAACAGTGTGGTAGTTTAGATCCATTAGAGGGAGCGGAAGCCGCAAAAATATAAGGAAGGAGTGGGTTGACACAAGGATGCAAAGGTTGCAGTCACATAACATTTAGAAACCCTTTCCAATGTAGGACTATGCTTGGAGGAGCACCGACGACGACAAGCCAAGAATGCGTGTTGAGTTGAGGAGTTCACTGTGGGAGAAGAGCCATGAGGAGGGTTGGCTTCATATATGCAGGTATGAGAAGTGTGGATATGAGACGTTGTAGAGAAGTCAATCTGTCGGTGTTGGGGTCGACCAAATGAAAGGCAGTGCATACCAGGAGCCTGGAATATGGAAGCGTTACTCATACAACCTTTGAGAATCAGCAATGATAGGTTTGAATGGTAGAGAAACCGTTTTGTTGAGAGAGCACAGGTGGAAAACGGAGTAGATAAAACGCTTAAACACCAACGCTTTCAATGGAGTAGTGCAGGGTGCAGATAATGAAGCTAAAATTTAGCTTATTGGAAAAATAGTTCAAATTAGAGTAGGACAAGATAGTCCCGCTCTGATACCATGTTAAACACATGCATGGTAAACACACAAGAATAGGGAAAGATATGCATTGATTTCAGTTACATTAACCATAGATGTGTCTCTATATTACATTGGTGTGACTCTTGGATTCCACATTCCAAGGTCACTTGGACTCCTCTTTGATTTTTTAGGTTCTACACCTTCCTATTGAGGATTAGGTGACCAAAAATTGTAACAAAATGTAGGGTTAAGGGTTAACAATATTGAAATATTTCTCTTACACAAAAAATTAATTCATAATTTTTTTTTTAATACTTATTGGAAATATATAACTCAAGGGGAAGCAATTCTCCAAATGCATACGTGAAAATTTTAATAAATTTTTTATAAATATTTTTAAACATGCATTTAATAAATTTTCGTGATGTAAACATTAAGCATATGTATTTTAATATTTAGGCCCAGAGTATATCCTAAAACTAATTTTTCTTGGCTACGAGCTTTGTCTTCCTTAGAATTAAGGAAACAAGTGACAATCCAATAATATAATTTAACATAGAAGCCAAAAAATGTATTTTAACATTGTGAATTAATATATTCCACTTTATCATAAAATAAACTTAAATCTTATATTTTAATATAATGATGGAGCTTGAGATTTATTATGATGACATATTATGTGGTCGATCATATATATCATATAATCATCTTAAATAGTACTATCATGCTTTCATGACACATGTAAATATTTAGTACATTGGCATATATCCATTTTAACTATTGATCTACCAAACGCCAAGAGGGATCAAATCTCTAAAGATAAAAACATGTTTCTGAGTATACAACTTAATGAAAGGTTTAAAATTTAAAAGGTGTAGTCCCTATGGAGTTAAGATGGTTCTATGTTGGTTTTGAGCAACACATTAATAAAATTGTTTAACTATAATGTTTTAATTTTTTTTTACCATAAGTCTCTCTCTCTCATTTTATTAACATCTTTTAAATATTAAAATATTAAATATGAAAATTCCCTTCCACATACCTTGAATTAAGACCCTATTAATGGAATAAGAACTCTCTCTCTCTCTCTCTCTCTCTCTCTCTCTCTCTCTCTATATATATATATATATATATATATATATATATAATGGATGTTAAGCTTTTTTTTTGTCAATATTTTCTAAATGTTATATATGGACTCCCTATTGAAAATAAAATAAATTACACATATCTCTTTATCAATGTTTTCACACCTTAAACAATTATTTTTTCTATTGATTAAGTCAATAGAAACTTCTTTACTAAAAAACAAGCAATTACCTTGGTGTCGATCATGCATAAAAGTCATATGTGCGAGGAATCTGAAGGTATTTCTAGTTCAAATCACAACCGCATGCATAGAAATGCATAGTCAAGGCTAGAACCACATGCACATGCTTGTCTCCATGCAGTTAGAGCCTCTTAACTACATGCACAAGCCTGCATGGGTACGGTTGGGGCAGAGGATGGGAAAAATTAAAGCTTTCTTGCTCAAAACCTACACGATATTCTTCCACTGTTTAATCACCATCAGTAAGATCTGTTCAAACCATGAAAGGTCTCAAGAACACCTCAGCGGTAGTTGTTCACCTCAACAAACCTTCTTCAACTAGACATTTGTGGCATCTCTTAACATGGGCTTCTTAACTCATTGTGTACCTTCATTGCAGCTCAGCTTTAGATGAAAACCTTGAAACATTGTTCCATACACCTATAAGTACCATGAACATCAACATTTCTACAATCAAAAAGATGACCAAACCATTGCATTGATAATGAGGAATTAATGGACCAACCACCTATGCCTGAACTCAACTCTAGTAGACCATGAAACATTTTCGTCATGAAAGCCACTACAAGCATGTTTACATCAATGCCAACTAAAAACCTACATCACAACATCGATGCCAACCATCATTTCTAAAAACCAATGATGCATGATAGATATGTTGACCACCTTTAAAAAGAAACTTAACTGTGAACATAACTTGCTTTCTTGTAGGTACTACCATCCCACTGAAAAACCCTTGATAGAAATTTTTATTGATTCTAGAAAATGACGAAACCACTGCTAATGAAATTTCAATCCCCTATTACAGTGAGAAATGAGGCATTTTGTAGCTACTGTCACAAATAGTATTTAGAAAGAATTATCTTTCTTCATCTCCATATCAACTAATATTCATTAGTGTTTTCCAATTGTACTCTTGTGGTAAATCTTCTAATTTTGGGCAAGACATAGCTAAATACCATGACCTAGGATAATGTCCTTGAATATCGCCACAAATTAAAGTACTGAAAGTTGAAAAATGTTTTTTTCCTCATCACTGCACATTTCTAGTAATTCCTACGAAGTTGAAATATATTTCTGTTGATCAAAAAGTAGCCGAGTTCCAATCTCTGCTATTTGGACCTATTCGTTGAGAAAAAAAATAATCAATAGAAAGTTCCTTATTGAGCTCCTCTAGCATTGCTCATTTTGGTTCTTTGTTTTCTTTGACATATGGGTTGTCTTATTTTGGTTGTATCTTGGCTTGTTGTTTTTCTTTCTTCAACTCTTTTCTTCTTTGAGCATTTGTAGGCTTTTATTTGGTTTGTCCACCACAAATGTCTTCACTTGCATTGTTTTCAAAAACACTTTCTTTAACATTATGATGAACCAACCCTGTTTACTAACCTCACCAACCATATTGGGAGACCATATAGATTAGCTGACCTTGCAAGAGATATCAAGGATAGAGACATAATTAGAATCACTTCTAATGATAATAAGCCAAAAAAACTCCACCAATACATAATTACGTATATAAAGTATCTTGCATAATTACCTAAATATAAAAACTTTTCTATCTTCCTTTTATCAGAATATGTTGGGTGTGTGTTATATTCTTTCCACGACTAGTAGCCCAATCTTGCATAATTACCTAAATATAAAAACTTTTCTATCTTCATTTTATCATAATATGTTGGGTGTGTGTTATATTCTTTCCATGACTAGTAGCCCATGTTGTACATTGCACCAAGCATAGCGGGGGTCACAGGGGCATGGAGTATTTTTATTCTTTTTATGCAAATCCAATAATAGGTGTGCGGACCCAAGGGTGGTGGAGGACCTACACATGGTTTTTTGCATGGGTTTGTACATGGTTTTTGGCATGATGGTTTTTTTTTTTTAAATTAGTAGTGTCTCGCTATTTATTCCATAGAAACAAAATGCAGGTTACATCAAGATATAATACTACTGACCTCAACCTGGCCTTAGGAAACCAGGTTTGTTGGCCATCTTAAAGAGTTAAAAAGTTTAAAACTGTCTCTTGATATCTTAAAGGTCTATTGTCTATCTTAACATATGTAAACATATAGAAAAAGTAAATTCTATTCGTATTCATATTAACAAAAAAAAGAAGTTCAGAGTATTCAGTTTTCAAAGACTCAATGCTTGTCGGGTCTTTGACACTCAACCCTGGCATGTCAACCTAGTGTAGATTTTGGAGTTGTCTATCAATACATCCTAGACTAACGTTTTTGGCATGATGATATTATTACCATGGTATTTTGTAGATCCCGCCCAAGGAACTACAATTATGTTTTAATCAAGGGTTAGTAGATTAGAGTTTATGAATGATTCAACATATATATATACATTGAAAAGAATATAATGAAAAATCAATATGATAGTTCCAGTTTTGAGATTTACAAGAAAATCTGTGTGTATATTTGTTTTATTTTCAGCAACAAAAGACAAGTACAAGTTCACAAACAATTACGATAATAAGCCTTCCAAAACCTGCCATGCCCTCTTTAGATTTATGTTGCCCTTATTTCCCAGCAAATATCTTGTTTACAAGAGGCCCAACAATAACAGTTATAACACCCACACCCTTATAGAGAGAAGCGCACAATGCCAAGAAAGTATAAAAGTAAGATGTATTATTCTCAGTAAGAGATTCAATGCACATAGTGCCATGGCGCAGTCTGTTTCCTAAAGCTATCTCTTCGCACCAGCGCTTAGCAGTTAAGCATGCGGCATCTTGGGACAATGAGATCCCTCGTAAACCAGACTGCAATTATATCATTATCATATGCTTTGATCTCTAAATTCATCATGTGAAGGCTTTGGCAAGATATCAATATCATATTCTTTAATATCTAAATTTATTTTTCTATAATTTGGCCCTGCGACATATATTAAGGAAACTCTTTGATATGTTTTAAAGAGTGTGTTTAAGAGCTCCATTGATCTGTTTTTGTCTATCTGTGGATACCAATAGTTTTTTTTTTTTTTTAATAGAGGAGCTTTTTTTTTTTCAAAAACAGTTTCTTCAACATTATAATTAACCGACCCTGCTGACTAACCTATATTGGAAGACCATATAGATGAACTGACCTTGCAAGACATATCAGGCTAGGGATAGAACTGGAATTGCTGGTAATGATAATAAGCCCAGAAAACTCCACCAATACATAATTACGTATACAGTATCTTGCAGAAGTAGACAAACAGTTACAGTAAGACACCTTCCAAACCCTGCCCTCTTTAGATTTCTGTTTCTCTTATTTCCCAGCAGAGATCTTGTTTGTTTATAAGAGAAGAAACACACAATAGCAGTCAACCGATAATGCCACGAGAGTATAAAGTAAGATGTATTATATTTAGTATGAGATTCAATGTAGATGGTGCAATGGCGCAGCCTGTTGCCCAACGTTATCTCTTGACTCCCAACCACCCGTTATATATCGACTTTCACGACCGGTCGGTATGAGTCGACAGTTTATTGCAATCCATTCCGTGAAGGGCCATCTGACCAGCATGGATGTTGGATGAGCATTGTCAGAGGAATTATTATTCTTTTCGAAGACAGTAAACTTTCCTCTCATTATCAGAGTTTGCTAAAAGTTGACACTCTTACAAAAATTTTCCCTTTTTCTGCCGCAGAATCTTAAACAGGCCACCCATCTCTGTATTTTGATGTAAGAATGCATATCAACTAGGGTCCGCTTGACATTACTTGTCAAACACTCTCTGTGCATGTCTTCAAAATTGTAAGCACCGCCCAAAAAAGACACGTAGGGCTGCTCACGAGATTCTCGTCCAGGATCATGATTTTTGAGTGAAATCAATGTGGACCCAACTCCAGAGCAAACGTTGTTTTGCATTAAAAAAACCAAACCAGAGTACAATTGTTGGGAAAGCATGGGAGAGCATGTGATAAGATTTCAAACACGAAAATTGAAGTGACTATCTCTGAAAAGACGCTTGAGGTGACTAGCTTTCTAAAGACGAGGGAGAGTGAATTTGTAAATTCCAGTTTCAATTTTATATCACAGTGGGTTAAAGTTGCAGCAACTTTCTTCCCAATCGGAATTTAGTGATTTTAGTGATTTTACATGGTCGTAGTTTAACTATTTTAGGTTTGAAGTTTTTTAAATATATATTTTTGGTTAGTTTGGTTTGAAATTTTGTAGGTATTTATTAAAATTATTGAGATTTATTTATATAATCAAAAATGTATTTTAGAGCAACAAAATTTACAATCTAAAAAATCTGGAAACATAAAATAATTAAACAAGCACCTTTACAACTGGTTAATTTGAAATATTGATAATGTTAAAATAGGATAACCTCCTTAGAAATAATGTTTTGTTATACATGAAAGTCGAATTATTAGCTAGATTTAACTCAATTTTAAATTAAAAATGAAATTTATTTGTAATTTACTTAAACTATTGCTATCGTTAAAAAATTCTATCTTTCAGTTTCGCCGAGTTCTATAAGAAGCCTCTTTCTCGCATGAGCTATTTTCGGTGCTCGGAAATCTGGTATTTGGCCTTGTTGGTTTGTTTATTTACGTGAGGTTACGTCAAATAAGGCTTTTTAAGTCACTCTCACCATAAGAAACAAACTTAAATGCAAGATTCTTTCACAAGAGATATTTCAGGCAAAGATTCTTTCACAATTTTGAAGGTCAGATTCCTTCGGTCGGATGAGTAAAATTTAATATTGATGAAATTGCAAACATCTTTCTCTTATGATGCTTATCTTTGGCTGAAGGGTTATTTGGCTGAAGGGTTATTGGATGGAGAGGTGCTCAATAGTTCAGTATAAGGTAGATGTGTAGATCTAATGTAAGAAAGTTTGTAAACTTTTATAATCCCGGCCCAATATATAAGGTAAATGTGTAGATGTAATGTAAGAATATTTGTAAACATTTTGTAATGTTTGATTAATTGTAATCAATATATTTGTAATAATTATCTTTACCTTTTAACCTAAAGTTATATTTACGAACACTCAAAAAGGTATAGTAAATAAATAAAAATATAAATAAAACCTATTTTTATAATTACTCCAGAGGTATGGTAAATAAATAAAACCCATTTTTATATTTACTTCATAAACCTCCTTATATATTTAAGAGCACTAAAAAAAGGTATGGTAAATAAATAAAAATATAATTAAACTCGAGCTATGGTAAATAAATAATACTCATTTTTATGTTTAATCCATAAACCTCCTTATATATTTTAGAAAACTCAAAGAAAAGTTTTATATAGGTGACCATGGGCCAAATACCATGGAACAAATTATTATTAATACCATGGGCTAAATACCATGGGTCAAATACCATATTTAAATAAATAGATATTAATGAGGAATAAATAGCTATGGTAGATAAATAAAAATATAAATAAACCAGAGGAATGATAAATAAATAAACCCTATTTTTATTGCGCCCAGAGGCACTCTACAGCCCAGTATAAGGTAGATGTGTAGATGTAATGTAAGAAAGTTTGTAAACTTTTGTAATTTTGGCCCAATATATAAGGTAAATGTGTAGATGTAATGTAAGAATATTTGTAAACATTTTGTAAGGTTTGAATAATTGTAATCAATATATTTGTAATAATTATCCCTACTTTTTAACCCAAATTTATATTTACGAACACTCAAAAAGATATGGTAAATAAATAAAACCTATTTTTATACTTACTCCAGAGGTATGGTAAATAAATAAAACCCATTTTTATATTTACTCCATAAACCTCCTTATATATTTAAGAACACTCAAAAAAGTATGGTAAATAAATAAAACCCATTTTTATTTTTAATCCATAAACCTCCTTATATATTTAAGAAAACTCAAAGAAAAGTTTTATTTAGGTGAAGCATATGGGCCAAATACCATGGAACAAATTATTATTAATACCATGGGATAAATACCATGGGTCAAATACCATATTTAAATAAATAGATATTAATGAGGAATAAATAGGTATGGTAAATAAATGAAAATATAAATAAACGAGAGGTATGATAAATAAATAAACCCTATTTTTATATTTACTCCATAATCAACTTTATATTTAAGGACACTAAAAAAGGATGTTTATTTAAGTGAAACCTATGGGACAAATATTAATGTGTAGATGTAATGTAAGAAATTTTGTAAACTTTTTTAATGTCGAATCAATATATTTGTAATGGATATATTTATAATAATAATAACAAAATATAAGTATATCTCTGAATCTAAATCGTGGAAACATCTAAACATTATATTCTATCATTGGTGTGTGATGGGAGTGAGAGATAGAGGGAGGTGGGTGAGAAAGTGAGAGAGAGGACTTGAGAGAGAGGAGAGAGAGAGGGAAAGAGAGATAGAGTTGGAAGGGGAAGAGAGACAGAGAGAGAAAGGTGGAGAGGGAGAGGGAGTGACAAGGGAGAAGGGGAACAGAGAGAGAGAAGAGGAAGAGAGTGAGGGAGAGATAGATCGATAGATATGGAGATAGAAGAGGAAGAGAGACTGAGAGAGAGAGGAAGAGGGACGGAGAGAGATAAATTGTAACATACACAGTTTAAAACAAATTACCACATAAAAAAAAATTATTTTTACGCCAATCTAACCCTTACTATCCTCGATATTCAAGCTGTTTATATTATTCGTCAGCCAAGGTAAGACAACTGTCCTCTATAATTCAAAACACGATTAACATTTAAGGCTAAGTTATGGCTTCCGCGTACAAAGGATGCGAACAACTCATGTATGCTTGATTCCTTGTCAGCTCTATGGTCCGACTATATCACAGTTAGATTTATGGTCTCGGTTTAATTGAATGATTGTACCAATGGTTATTAAATGACACATGACACAGCATCGTAATTGTTAAGTTCTATGGTTCTGCACATATGTGTTCCTTTTAAATTTGGGAATTATTAAACAAGCAATGGATTACGCCGATGACTAATCTCGAGGTTATCGACCCTGTCCCATCGATTTTTCACCGATGAAATTTGGCCCTTGATTTAGATCTTAATCCTATGGTGAGGATTCTTTAGGGTTGGATAATGTCTACCCGCTTGGTAACTGATTCCTCAGTTCATTGTTACACCTTGTCATTGCGTCTGGAGGCGAAACCTGTTGTTCTTAGGGTTATGTCAAGCTTGAACCCTTCCTGCTCTGTTTCAGCTCAACACAGACAGGAAATGGCGTTCTCTGGTGTGAAAACTCCTATGGCGCTAGGTATTTTTTTTATTTTTCATTGATCAGACCTGTACTCTCGCGTGAGTCCATCTTATCATGAATTTCTGGGAGTCCTGGTTTAGTTTTAACTGGTTCTATTCTTCCCCTTAGTTATTTATCTGGTTTGGCGTACTCATTATGTTTCTTATTCCAAATGGATTTTCTCCGGCTCGACTGGCCAGTACCAAGCGTTCTCTTTACAGCCACAGTTGACTTTTGGAGCTTACCCAGGTATTGTTTTATTTGATAATTTGCGTCGGATTCCATTCATTGTTTTCGTTCTTGCTTCATTCATAAGAGGGTTTGGTTTCACTAACATTCTTACTGTTTGTCTGTCAGGTACCCTTCTGCTCGAACAACCATTCCAGGGTTTCTTACGGTTCTGTTTAGCAAGGCTAATCGTTATCCATTCCACAGGTACTTATCTACTTGCCACAGGAGTTTGAATTTCGAACCTCCTCTCTAGAATTTTCTTCGTCAATGGCGCTGAGTTAGGGTCTCTCCTTTTTTGTCTTAGTTGCAGTCCAGAGCTATTCCATGGCATCATACTGATTGTTCTATTTCCAGTTAAACTCGGCTAGGTTTTACGGCTCTATAAAAATTCTAACTAGGGTTCTCTTTGAGGAATTTATTCCAATCTGTAATTTATGTCATTTCCCTTGTAGGGGTAAATGGGTACTACACAGATTCTTATCAGGCTTACTCTGACATTTACGCTTTGACATGGCATCAATGATTTTTGGGTGACAATTGCTTTGGGTTATGAGTAAAATGAAAATATATTTGCATTCAGTTTTCAGTAACTATTCTATTTGATGTTCGCGAATTCTGTGTTATTGTATGAGCGTAAATCTGGAAAAGTTTCTCTACTATTGGTTACGGCTGTAGGCTACATATGTTATAGCTCGTTTTTCCTATGGCAGCCACTGTGCATGTTGCGATGTTTCTATGAATTCTGTTTTTACAAGGGTTTCCACCCCTTGGGTCGACAATTATTTGCTTGTGTTTACATAATTGCTCTTCGATACTTCAGGATTCTTTTTCTGGTTAAATTATACTGCTATCTCGATTGTCTGTTCTGGAAAAGATAAGTTTTTTTTTTTGCTGGCTTACTTTTCTGTTTCGTTTTCAAATTTTTTAAAAGATTTCCTAAGGGTGACCGGACCAACTATCAATCCGTGCTTTCATAGAGAGAGACAACCAACCCAGAAGCCTGTTCTGCAGGCACTATGGGTTAACAGTCTCCCTCACCTTTCTTTTGGCTATGTGGGTGATGCCTTACCTTTACCGCACTTATTTGGTTTCTAGATAAAAGAATAATGTTTCTTCCTACTGCTATATTCACAGCTCTATACTGGACAGCCTCCTGCAAGCCTCATATAAGTTTTGTTACATTATACAGTTAACTATTATAGACACAGAATCTTTCAACCTGCTTCCTATAAAAGAAATATCAGCTTAATTAAAAAAAAAGAATAATTACTACCAAATACACAATAGTTTATTTTCTTTCAGACACAGAAAAAAAAAGTATAAGCTACTTAGTCTAATTCTAACATAACGAATCATATGATTCTTCCTTTCTGTTAATCACAACTAATGTATTCTACTCATCTGACTCGAATCCGAGTGATGTAGTTTATGCGTCCCTTCCACGAGCTGGGCGATTACGTCCTGCAGCTCTCCCCCGAGCTCAAGTCTGGGTCGTCGTTAGTACAGAAATCCTGGAGGAGAATCTCGGGACAGTCCGGTCCAACTCTCCGACTCCAGTGAAAAACAGTAGTCCTGGGGAGATCACGGGACAATTCGGTCCAGATCTCCAACCCAGAGATTAGTCTGTTCTGGAAATGTGTTTTCCTTCCAGCCTAACAGAGTTTCTTTGTGCACAGATCCAACCCCAAACTCTCATTGGAATGCTTTATTTATTCCAGAGTTTTTTTTGGATAACTATGAAAACTGTTTTTCTAACTAACACCAGATCTTGATTTACTTTTTACCATCAATTTACTTATGAAACCAATTTCACAGTAAATCTTTATTAAAAATAAAATTTGATTTTTGTTCACATATTCTCATTGAAATGACACAACAGTCCTAACTAATCCTTAATTAATAATAAAAATTCTAACCATTTTTTTCCACTAAAATGGTGGTTACAGTTTCCCCCCTCTGGGGGAGAACACTGTCCCTGGTGTTCTTATTTTCATGCAGAGAAGAGCTCTGGATAAGCTTCACGGACGAAACTCTCGTCTTCCCAGGTGGCCTCCTCAGGTCCAAAGTGCTTCCATTGCACTTTAACCTGGGCGATGGCTCGTTTCCGGAGCATGATTTCCCTCCAGTCTATTATACTGTGAGGCTAGACCAGAAATTCTCCGTCGGGTTATACATGCACACAATGGACTTATGTTACTTATATAAGTCTTTAACATTACATTATCATTTTAACCATTATGCTTATTCACTACTTGAATGTTTTGCCAATGGATGATGTGTCTAGGATCATGAACGTATCGTTTCAATAACGATACATGAAAGACATTATGCACCCGAATGTGGATAGGAAGCGCTAAATGATACGCCACTGGTCCTACTCTTTCCAATATTTGGAAAGGACCACAGAACCGAGGTGCTAGTTTTGCACAAGACGCCCATCTTAATGTGCTCTTCTTTGGTTTAATCCTGACATATACATGATCTCCAACTTCATATTCACGGTATGATCTCTTTTTGTCCGCATACACTTTCTGCCTGTCTTGTGCTGCCTTCAAATTGTGTCGAATTTTCTTTACCTCTGCTTCCATTTCTGCTAGCATATCTAGTCCCAACATTAGTTTAGTCTCAGGGCTGTTCCAATTAATGGGGGTTCTGCACTGCCGCCCATATAATGCCTCAAACGGACTCATCCTTAAGGATTCTTGATAACCGTTGTTGTACGCAAATTCTATCAAGTGTAGATACTCCTCCCATTTAACGGGTTGCTGCATGACATACATCCTTAACATGTCTTCCAGTATCTGGTTTACTCGCTCGGTTTGACCGTCCGTTTGCAGATGGTATGCAGTACTAAAATGTACTTGCGTTCCTAAGCCTGTAAACAGGGCCTTCCAAAAAGCTGATGTGAACTTTACATCTCTGTCTGAGATAACAGTCTTAGGAATTCCATGCAGCCTGAAGATCTCACGCATAAATAAGTCTGCTATCTGCACTGTTTTATAAGTGGATTGGACAGGTATGAAATGTGCCGATTTACTTAGTCGGTCTACAACTACCATTATAGAGTCATTTCCTTGTTTTGTTTTTGGTAGTCCAGTAATAAAGTCCAATGAGATTACCTCCCATTTCCATTCAGGAATAGGTATGGGATGCATTAATCCAGCTGGATGCCTATGCTCTACCTTCACTTGTTGACACTCTAAACACCTATTCAGATAGCTTGCTATATCCTTTCTCATGCCTGACCAACAGTAGTCCTTTCGGATAGATGTCAGCATCTTTTGATATCCTGGGTGTCCCACATAATTGCTTCTATGATATTCATCTAGTATCATAGTTTTTAATTCCACTCGGTTTGGGATAACTATCCTCTTCTTGAAAACCAGCAACCCATCCTGGTTAATCTCATAATCTCCATGTCCACCTTGGCCTTCAGGTGCTTGTGTTTGCTGCCACAAATATTTATATTTAGGATTCTTGTCTGCTTCCATTCTGATTTGATCTAGAAATCTGGTCTCAATTTGATTAACATATAACTCATAAACGCCGTGCAGTTTTCTGCTCAATGCATCCGCAACCCTGTTCTCTTTACCTTTTACATGCTGCAGATCTATATCAAACTCGCTCAGGAAGGCATTCCATCTTGCTTGTCGGGAGTTTAAATCAGCTTGTTTAAAATAGTTGGTTAGACTACTATGATCAGTCTTTAATACAAATCTCTTTCCAAGTAAATAGTGTCTCCATACTCGGAGAGCATGCACAACTGCGGTCAGCTCTAAATCGTAAGCTGAATATCGCTGCTCATGATCTTTTAGCTTGCGAGATTCATACGCTATCACCTTTCCCTCTTGTGATAATACAGCTCCAACTCCTTCCTTGCATGCATCTGTACAAACCTCAAATTCCTTATCCGGGTCTGCTACACTTAACACAGGTGCTGTTGTCAATAATTGCTTCAATCTTTCAAAACTATCCTGACATTCTTTTGTCCATCTAAAAATCTTCCCCTTTCTTTGTAAGGAAGTAATGGGAAAGGTTATCTTTGAAAACCCCTTTATAAATCGTCGGTAATAGCCAGCGAGACCCATAAAAGATCGTATATCTGCCACATTCTGTGGCACCTTCCATTCCATAATGGTCTTGATTTTCTCCGGGTCTACTGCTATTCCTTTTTTAGATATTACGTGTCCAAGATACTATATTTATTCTTTGAAGAAGTCGCATTTACTGAATTTTGCATATAGCTGGTGCTTCCTTAACAATTCCAGTACCATTCGCAAATGCTCCCCGTGTTCCTCCGCATTCTTTGAATAAATCAGTATGTCATCAATGAAGATTAGCACGAAGTTGTCCAAGTAAGGGTGAAAAACACTATGCATCAGTCTCATAAAAGTGGCTGGTGCATTAGTTAACCCAAAAGGTAATACCACGAATTCATAGTGGTCGTACCTTGTGTGAAAAGTAGTTTTTTGTATATCTTCATCCTTAATTCTGATCTGATGATAACCAGACCGCAAATCAATCTTTGAGAACACAGTAGCTCCCCTTACCTGGTCAAACAAGTCATCAATACGGGGTAGGGGATACATGTTCTTAATAGTCAGCTTATTTAACTGTCGATAATCCATGCACATGCGCATGGTTCCATCCTTCTTCCGAACGAACAATACAGGTGCTCCCCAGGGTGACACATTGGGTCGTATGTACCCCTTATCCAATAATTCTTGAAGCTGCATTTTCAGCTCGGTCAATTCTGGCACACTCATACGGTAGGGAGTTCGCGAGATTGGTGATGCTCCTGGCAGCAATTCTATTATAAAATCAACTTCTCTTTTTGGTGGTAATCCTGGTACTTCTTCAGGAAATACAT
This sequence comes from Pinus albicaulis, assembly GCA_034641835.2. NCBI lineage: Eukaryota > Viridiplantae > Streptophyta > Pinopsida > Pinales > Pinaceae > Pinus > Pinus albicaulis. Next base: position 370,763,055 of record CM076569.1, on the reverse strand, counting down.
CCTTAAATTCCTGTATTACTGGTATATTTTCTAATGCAGCAGCTTTATTATTAGATTCAGATAGTCCAACTTGTATAGCGTATAGTTGGCATCCCTTCCTTACACATCTCCCCATTTGGGAAGCTGTAATTGGGCGCAGATGTACAGGCTTCCTTACGCCTTGAATCTCTTGGCGAATACCATTATGATCCCTGTAATAAACTATCTTCTCCTTACAGTCTATAAGAGTCCAGTGCTTCTCCAACCAATCCATACCCAACATTACATCATAAGATCCCAAAGGCAGAATATTTAAGTCCACTACTAACTGCTGTCCACCGATTTGCAGTGCACAGTCTGGTATTTTGGCACCAACTCTTCCTTTAGCCCCTGTAGCTAACTCGACCAACCATGTCTTTTTAAACTTTTGACTTGGCAATTTACAGATTTCTACTAATTTAGGACTTATATAACTTAAACTGGCCCCCGGATCTACCAAAACAGAAACAGTTTGGGATAACAATTTACCTTCCAGTTCTATCATGGTAGGCTGAAAATCGGCTTGCCGGTCCTCCAATGCTGCGTTAATTATGGGTATGTTTCGAGCAACATCTCCCACAGTAGAGGCTTCTTGCAAATTATTTACTGCCTCGGTTTTACCCCGCTGTGGGCAATCTCGGTAGTAGTGCGCTGCCCCGTAGCCCCAACACTGCAGAGGTGGCCTCTGGTTTTGTGGCTGTTCAGGTTTACTTGAAGCTTCCACCGTTTTTTCTTCCCCAGGCCATCTAATCCGGTGATGGTTCCTACCGAATTGCTTATTGATTGAGGTTCTGGCGGTACTTCTGAAATTGCTAGTTTTGCCTTTCTTGAATCTAGCATTGTTTCTGTTATCCTTCCTTGTTTGCCATCCTTTTCCTTGGTCTATATTTTTTTTCACTTGCTGATAACATAGCCTTGCCTTTCTAATAGCCTCATCCATTGTCTTAGGATTTTCAAACTCGATACGCTCTTTCATGTGGACAGGTAAACTGCTCAGAAATCTTTGAAATTTGGCTTTCTCCTCTCTTAAATACGGTACATAGCGCAGTAATGATGTAAACTTGGTGATGAACTCATCCATGGTCAGTTGTCCTAGCCTTAATTCATGGAATTCTCGAGCCTTTTCATCATAAAAGCGCTCAGTAAAATACTTGTCCTTGAAGTACTGTTGAAACTTTTCCCATGTCGCATCTTGATCCTCTATTCCCCGCACGTTCTTCACTTCTTGCCACCATAAGGTGGCTTTGTCTTTTAGCTGGTAAATGGCTAGCCGTGCTTTAAGACCACTGTCATAATCATACACCTGAAAATATTTGTTCATATTAATCAACCATGCCTCTACCACTTCCTCTTTTTCACCATCGAACGTAGGTGGCTTTATCTTTCTGAATTCTCCATGTAGCTCCACCTTTTGCTTTTTTCTTGTCTTCCGTTCGGTTTCATTCTCAGATTCAGCCTCATTAAAATTTCTGTTTGGATGACTCCGCTGTGACACACTTCTTTCTTTTTGGCTTATATTTTGTTCATCTGTTTGCTGCTCATTCCCTTCCTGGTATTCTCTGCCAGCACTGGGCTTCTCAATCCTTTGATTTTGTTTATCGGAAAGGCTTTTTAAGATCCTCTCCTGATCCTGCAGATCCTCTCCTGATCCTGCATCATCCTAGCATTTTCCCTTCGTACTCTCTCCATTTCTTCCTATAACTATTGCACTGTGTGCAACAAAATGCGAGTTTGTTGTTGTTGCTCTTCAATCAGTCTATTAGACCGCTGATGCTGCTCTATTCCTAGCTGAACCCACATTTCGGGATTTCCCTCTGGTGGAGGTTGAATTTCTCCGACATTTCGCTGTTGTTGTCGTAAAGGTGTCTGTCTTGTTTTTCGTTCCATCTATTTATCTAACTGTGCAATACATACATACAAATGTAACGTCAGTTGGCCCAATAGGGTCCTAGCGTTGTAACAGTCTCTAATACCACTTGTAACATACACAGTTTAAAACAAATTACCACACAAAAAAAATTTATTTTTACGCCAATCTAACCCTTACTATCCTCGATATTCAAGCTGTTTATATTATTCGTCAGCCAAGGTAAGAAAACTGTCCTCTATAATTCAAAACACGATTAACATTTAAGGCTAAGTTATGGCTTCCGTGTACAAAGGATGCGAACAACTCATGTATGCTTGATTCCTTGTCAGCTCTACGGTCCGACTATATCACAGTTAGATTTATGGTCTTGGTTTAATTGAATGATTGTACCAATGGTTATTAAATGTCACATGACACGGCATCGTAATTGTTAAATTCTATAGTTCTGCACATATGTGTTTCTTTTAACTTTGGGAATTATTAAACAAGCAATGGATTACGCCGATGATTAATCCCGAGGTTATCGACCCTGTCCCATCACTTTGTCACCGATGAAATCTGGCCCTTGATTTAGATCTTAATCCTACGGTGAGGATTCTTTAAGGTTGGATAATGTCTACCCTCTTGCTAACTAATTCCTCAGTTCATTGTTACGCCTTGTCGTTGCGTCTGGAGGCGAAACCTGTTGTTCTTAGGGTTACGCCAAGCTTGAACCCTTCCTGCTCCGTTTCAACTCAGCACAGACAGGAAATGGCGTTCTTTGGTGTGAAAAATCCTTCAGCGCCAGGTATTGTTTTGATTTTTCATTGATCAGACCTGTACTCTCGCGTGAGTCCATTTTATCATGAATTTCTAGGAGTCCTGGTTTTTTTTTAACTGGTTCTATTCTTCCCCTTGGTTATTTATCTGGTTTGGCGTACTCATTATGTTTCTTATTCCAAATGGATTTTCTCCGGCTTGACTGGCCAGTACCAAGCGTTCTTTTTACAGCCATAGTCAACTTTTGGAGCTTACCCAGGTGTTGTTTTATTTGATAATTTGCGTCGGATTCCATTCGTTGTTTTCGTTCTTGCTTCATTCATAAGAGGGTTTGGTTTCACTAACATTCTTACTGTTTTTCTGTCAGATACCCTTCTGCTCGAACAACCGTTCCAGGGTTTCTTACGGTTCTGTTTAGCAAGGCTAATCGTTATCCATTCCACAGGTACTTATCTACTTGCCACAGGAGTTTGAATTCTGAACCACCTCTCCAGAATTTTCTTCCTCAATGGCGCTGAGTTAGGGTCTCTCCTTTTTTGTCTTAGTTGCAGTCCGGAGCTATTCCATGGCATCATACTGATTGTTCTATTTCTAGTTAAACTCGGCCGGGTTTTACGGCTCTATAAAAATTCTAACTAGGGTTCTTTTTGAGGAATTTATTCCAATATGTAATTTATGTCATTTCCCCCATAGGGGTAACTGGGTACTACACAGATTCTTATCAGGCTTACTCTGACATTTACGCTTTGACATGGCATCAATGATTTTTGGGTGACAATTGCTTTGGGTTATGAGTAAAATGAAAATATATTTGCATTCAGTTTTCAGTAACTATTCTATTTCATGTTCAAGAATTCTGTGTTATTGTATGAGCGTAAATCTGGAAAATTTTCTCTACTATTGGTTACGGCTGTAGGCTACATATGTTATAGCTCGTTTTTCCTATGGCAGCCACTGTGCATGTTGTGATGTTTCTATGAATTCTGTTTTTACAAGGGTTTCCGCCCCTTGGGTCGACAATTATTTGCTTGTGTTTACATAATTGCTCTTCGATACTTCAGGATTCTTTTTCTGGTTAAATTATAATACTACCTCGATTGTCTGTTCTGGAAAAGATAGTTTTTTTTTTTTTGCTGGCTTACTTGTCTATTTCGTTTTCAAATTTTTTAAAAGATTTCCTGAGGGTGATCGGACCACCTATCAGTCCGTGCTTTCATAGAGAGAGACGACCAACCCAGAAGCATGTTCTGCAGGCACTACGAGTTAACGGTCTCCCTCACCTTTCTTTTGGCTATGTGGGTGACGCCTTACCTTTACCGCACTTATTTGGTTTCTAGATAAAAGAATAATGTTTCTTCCTACTGCTATATTCACACCTTTATACTGGACAGCCTCCTACAGGCCTCATATAAGTTTTGTTACATTATACAGTTAACTATTATAGACACAGAATCTTTCAACCTGCTTCCTATAAAATAAATATCAGCTTAATTTAAAAAAAAGAATAATTACTACCAAATACACAATAGTTTATTTTCTTTCAGACACAAAAAAAAAAGTATAAGCTACTTAGTCTAATTCTAACATAATGAATCATATGATTCTTCCTTTCTGTTAATCACAACTAATGTATTCTACTCATCTGACTCGAATCCGAGTGATGTAGGTTATGCCTCCCTTCCACGAGCTGGGTGATTACGCCCTGCAGCTCTCCCCCGAGCTCAAGTCTGGGTCATTGTTAGTACAGAAATCCTGGAGGAGAATCTCGGGATAGTCTGGTCCAACTCTCTCACTCCAGTGAAAAACAGCAGTCCTGGGGAGATCACGGGACAATCCGGTCCAGATCTCCAACCCAGAGATTAGTCTGTTCTGGAAATGTGTTTTCCTTCCAGCCTAACAGAGTGTCTTTGTGCATAGATCCAACCCCAAACTCTCCTTGGAATGCTCTACTTATTCCAGAGTTTTTTTTGGATAACTGTGAAAACTGTTTTTCTAACTAACACCAGATCTTGATTTACTTTTTACCATCAATTTACTTATGAAACCAATTTCACAGTAAATCTTTATTAAAAATAAAATTTGATTTTTGTTCACATATTCTCATTGAAATGATACAGCAGTCCTAACTCATCCTTAATTAATAATAAAAAGTCTAACCATTTGTTTCCACTAAAATGGTGGTTACATAAATATATAGATGGATATGGATAGATAGTGTGTATGTTTGGGGGCTGAGAGAGAGAGAGAGAGAGAGAGAGAGAGAGAGAGAGAGAGAGAAGGGGAAGATATAGAGAGGGACATGAAGAGGGAGAGATAGATAGATAGACATATATGGAGAGATAATGTATACAGGATGATATAGAGAGATAAAGAAGGAGAGACAAAGGGAGATAGAGATATAGACTTAGGGGAAGGAGAGAAGAAGAGAGAGACAAAGAAAATGAGAGAGAGAGAGAGAGAGATCATGCCATGTCTTTCATGGGATGGGATAGAGAGAAAAATAAGGAGAGATGGAGGGCGGTATAGATATATATGGAAGGGGGGAGAAGGAAGAATATAAAGCTAGAGAAAGGGAGGGAGAGGTTGTGAGATAGAGACAGGGGAGAGAGGGAGGGGGAGAGAGAGAAGGAGAGAAGGAGGGAGATAGACACATAATGGAAGGTGGACACAAAGACACATATAGACATAAAATTTAGATCTATAAATTCATGAATATTTTGGTTTTTCACTAAAATAGATGTATTGATTTGAGTGTAGTAGTTGATCTCTAATCCAATTTGATCACTTTAACTAGATGCATTGATTTCAATGTATATGTCGATTTTTAATCCTATTTAATACCTTACACTAGATGCATTTATTTTAGTTAGATGTTGATTTTTACTCCTATTGATTGCTTGCACTAGATGCATCGATTTCAGTGTAGATATTTATTTGTAATAATATTTGATCTCTTTCATAAGACGCATTTATTTCAGTGTGGATGTCGATTTCTAATCATATTTAATACCTTACACTACATGCATTGATTCCAATGAAAATGTTGATTTCTGCTCCTATTTTATTGCTTACACTGGATCCATTGGTTTTAGTGTAGATATTTATTTCTAATCCTATTTAATTGCTTGCAAAAGATGCATTGAATTTAGTGTAGATTTTTCTTTCTAATCCTATTTGATTGTTTGCACTAGATGCATTGATTTGAACAGTGTATATGTTTATTTCTGATTTTATGAAAATAGATTTATGATGTACATTAATTTCAAAGCAATAAATTAATAATGTGCATTGATTCAGTGTAAGCAAATCTTTTCCCCCTCCATCTATATATATATCTCCCATTGTCTCTCCTTCTTTATCTCTCCATCCCACCCCCAAACATACACACAATCTCTCTCCATATATATCTATCTCTATCCCTCTCTCTCCCTCCATTTTCTACTCCCTCCCTCTCTCCTCTCCTTCTCTCTCTCTCTAACACTTCTCTCTCCATATCTATATCTCTTCCACCCCACCTTGTATTTGGATCTCTATTATCCCCTCTATGCATTGGTTTCAGTGTAGATATTGATTTCTAGTCCTATTTGATTGCTTGCAATATATGCATTGAATTTAGTGTAGATTTTTCTTTCTAATACTATTTGATTGTTTGCGCAAGATGCATTGATTTTAGTGTAGAAGTTGATTTCTAATCCTATTTGATTGTTTTCACTAGATGTATTGATTTCAGTGTATATGTTGATTTCTGATTTGATGTAACTAGATGTATCATGTACATTAATTTCAAAGTAATTAGATTAATAGTGCGCATTGATTTCAGTGTAAGCACATCTCTACCCACTCCATCTATATCTCTATCTCCCATTGTATCTCCTTCTTTATCTCTCTATCTCACCCCCCAAACATACACACTCTCTCTCCATCTATCTCTCTCTCTCTCCCTAACACTTCTCTCTCCATATCTATGTTTCTTCCTCCCCACCCTATCTTTACATCTCTCTTTTCCACTCTATCCCCCCCTCCATATATATCTCTATCTCACCCCCAAAAAATACACTCACACTCAGTGTGTGAGCACATAAACATTATTAATGACATGAATTGACTTATGTGTTGCAATAATTCAACCATAAATACAAAACATGAATTTTCATCCTAAATAAAATTTTCACTTACCTGAAATGTCTTCTTCTTGAAACTATAAACCATTTGTAATTGGCTACATCCTTATTATTATTGTTTTCCATCATCCAACATTTTTAATCACTTGTCATTCAAACATGATAATAGATAATTTAACTAAATGCGTGACAATAAGAACAATAAAATAAAATAGTTTGAGATTGATAGCAATGTTATGAAGATTGTTTGTAATTGACTTCATTCTTATTACTCACATTTTCTATCATTCAACATTGTTACATCTTCATTTTTCACTTAAAATTTTTATTTCATCATTTTTCATCATTCAAGTTATTAATGGTCTCATCATTCTTCATTAATCTTAGACATTTTTAGCATATTTAAAATGATCAAAATAATTATATGTTCAACAAATTTATGATTGCACATGACTAAAACCAACCTAGATCCATCTTAACTCTGGATTTGTCAAGCGCCGAGAGGGATCAAATCTCTCGAAGTGTAAACCTTTCCTCAAGTTTTTCACTCAAAAAAAGGTTTGCACCTGGAGAGATTTGATCCCTCTCGGCGCTTGATAGATCGAAGTTAAGATGGATCTAGGCTGGTGTTTATATACATTATTTTTTTTGATTATATGTATCTATATTATTTTAAGGGTACATATTTGTAAGGGGAATCCATAGTATCTTCGATGGGGTGTTATTTAACAGCCTATATTCAATTTGAGTGGAATGCTTGTTTCTTTATTGTTATTATCTCGTTCTTACATTATATTTTGTTCTCACGTACTATATTTTGTGGACCTCTATTTATTGTTTGAAATGTTTATGGGAGGGCCAACATTTAACTTTTGTTTCATAGTATAGGAACCAGTCTATTTTTTGAATTGGTGGTTGATTTTCCCTTCTTGTCACTTCAAGGCTGAAGTCTAGCAGGGATATCCTTTAATTGCTCGGTTTCGGTGGGGTTTGGTACCCATGCATGTACTTTATCTAGTTTTGATAGGGAGATTTGGCCTCATATCATAATACTCTTAATTTATTTTTTCTTTGCTTTTTGTGTTTTTATCGAGCTTGAGTTTCTTTGTTTATAGAACCTATGGGGGTGTAGAATTCCCTAAGCTTTATCTTATTCTAGTCTAGATGGATAATTTCTCCCACCACTCTTTACACCTTTGTGGATGATACCTTTTTACCTTGGTTTATTGCCTCCATTATCATCATAAATCCTTTTTTGGTTCACATTTGTATTATGGTAATTTGTCTAGTGTGTATTACAATTATCCCTCTGCTCTAATGACTCATCGCCAGAGAATGTCAAGCTGTAGAGGTGGAACGATAGGCTCCTCTTCCTCATGTCGACGAATATTTAGGTGGGAGTCTTTGGTGAATTACTTTGAATCGATCCCTCTAGAATTAAGGAAGAAAATTATCCTTCTTGAGTGAAAATAATTTGGTAAAAGGTTTATTTTTCTTATTCAAAGGTTGTCTGAGGTAGCCTCCAATGGATGCCGAATCCAGGGAGATTCAGGAAGCGTTGACTTAATTTTCTACATTCCATAACATCACACCAGCATATGGAAACCTTGCTTCATATGGTTCTTCAGGATAAGCAAGTAGGAAACTACAAATTGTTTGTAGGTCAGGAGGATATAAAGAGGATGCTTTGGAACATTTGTTTCAGCCTTGATGACATTGGGACCAGATTAGCAAGGGTGGAGAAATTTGTGGTCTCCCACTCGGAGAAATAGAGGTGAATGATGCACACGTTGTAACTGACGTCCCACCACTAAATGTTTCATCTCTGGCCACGATATCTCCATATTTTTCATTCTAGAATGGACGTTGGTACGATGACATGGATTTCAGGTTGCACCTAGTTTTCTCTCTAGACCTTCAAAGGTTTTTTTTTTTTTGTTTCAACACATTACACTCACTATTTCCTTTACCAGAAAGGCAATGCTCACACCTTGCTTTTTCTCAATGCACAGGGGAATAGTTAGTTACTTTGAGGTTTACTTATCTCTTTCTCTTGCCATCATCAATAACTTTGTAATGGTCCAACACACTAGCTGCTATAGTTGATAGGCAAGGAAAGTTTTCTCTGCGTTCATGTTTAAGTTTTTGTATCTTAATGTTTTCCTTCTAAATTTTGATGTTTTTTTGTACACCTGGTTGAGGCATTGGCCTCCTCGGTGAGTCTTTTTGTCAAGGGAATAGTACTGCTATCAATGTAATACCCTTTCTTATTAATCAAAATCACTTAAAGAAGATTACAAAAAAATGGGGGAGGGGGGGCATCTAGAGTAAGCTGGAAGACATGTCACTTTATAAAATAGAGTAAATGGGAAGAGATGTTACTTATAGAATCAAATTCGAATAAAGAGGATAACATTCTTACCAACCACCTGCATTGGATTTAATTGTCAAATAAATATGAGATACATATTTATAGAAGTAATACACTTTAAATAAATGTATTTTTTTAAGTTTAAAAAATGGTTATATAATTTATGAGAAAAAAATTCAAATAATTAAAAAAAAAGGTATAATTTTTATTAAATATAAATACTTAATTTTTTAAAATTTATTTTTACAAAATAAATATATTATTGGCAAATCATACATAATATAGTATACTAAATGGTCGGAACTTCTCTTTTCTCTTAAGATATTCCTTGTAGAGTTGGTGTGACATCAAGTAGGAGTGACTTTTGGGTGATTTTGAGGGTGTAGGTGCCCTTGGTAGTGGTTTCTAGCCAAACCACTATCAAACAAAATAGTAAAAAAAGAAAAAATATAAATAAATATAAATAATCTTCCTTTAACAAATATTTTATACTTTAAAGTTTCTATGATAGTCCCTAAGCCTACTCACAAAGATGATGACACATCATTTTCAAAGGTTTTAAATGAGTTTGGGGGCGAGGGATTATTAGAGAGAACTTATTTCTTTAAATTTTATATGCTAGTCCCTAAACCTACTCACAAAGATGATGAAACATCATTTTCAAAGGTTTTAAATGATATTGGCGGTGGGGGATTATTAGAGAGAACTTATATCACTTGCTAAAATTAAATATGTAGGAGCATCTACACCCCACTCCAACTGAATTTGATTCCAGATGCTTTCAGAGGAAGTGGCGTGGTAGTTACAGATGGAGGAGCACACAATTCAATTGATTTAATTGTAATTTTTAATTAATATTGTAAGACTCTGGAATTTTATTAGCTTATAGGGATAATATTTGAATTGCTAGGGTTTTATTTTGTTTATACAGGAAGCCGACAATGTTAAGGGACCCGACCGAGTATAATGTAAAAGAACAGGTCGAGAGGTCGTTAGTCCATAGAGGTCGTAGTCTGTAATTTATGCATTTTTTGAACCAAGGCCCACAAGGTTGTACTGTGAATATATAATCCTTTTATTTGTGCTTTTAAATGCATGTGTTTGTTTTAATTTCATAGACCTTTTCATATTATCGTTTGGTCATTTCATCAGAGGTGAAAATGGAAACGGGGTCAACCCCCAACCTAGTTGAAGACTTGTGAGTTTTGTCACCAAAAAATTGTGTTGAGGAACTTGTGTAGGAGGATATACAATTGGAAGATGTGGCATACACAAAGTCGTTGTTAGTGTTTGAGTATGAAGGAAATCCACAATTAGAGCTAAGTTCACTGACCTATGCAATAATGGTGGAAGAAGCAAGATCGTGGGCCCACAACCCAGAGGTTCAAGGGATTGAAGTCATCTGGAGGTCAAAATTAATAGACCTAGAATCAGTATATCATCAAGTGGTATCATAGCATAGGGAAAGGAAATATTTCCTACAGACTAGAAACATCAAGTGTTGGTTGGGTAGAATTTGTGTGACAATTCCATGTTTGTGTTTATGAGAAGAATTTCCTAAGGATGTGAGAAAATGTGCAACATCCAAGAGAGAAAGGGAAGCTCAAGAGGTTCTAGAGGAGGTGAACCGATATTCCAAAAGTCCAAGCTAAAGGAGAAGATCTTGTGAGGTGTTAGTGGAGGCTTAGTTGCATCTCATTACTAAGAGAGAGGAGGAGCTCCATGACACATGTTGAGAAAGAAGCCCAAAGTTGCAGATGAATATAGGCAGCAATGAAGATGCATGATTAAGATATCATGAATATTTTCAAGCATGAGAGTTTGATGCAAGATCATAGACACCCCACTCCAACCAAATTTGATTCTAAATGTTTCCAAAAGAAGTGGAGTGGTATTTAGAGAGGGAGGACACAATCTCATTTATTTGTATTGTAATTTTTAATTAAACTTGTAAGCCTCTAGAGGGCGATTAGTTAGAAGGGATGATATTCAAACTTTTAGGGTTTTGTTTTAATTATATGGACATCCTATGATGTTAGAAGGCACGCCCCTGTATAATGTAAAATAACAGACTGAGAGGTCATAAGGCCATATAAGTTGTAGTCTATAATTTGTGAATTTTTTGAACCAAGGTTGGGAAGGCCGGTGTAATGTGAAGATATGCTCCTTTTATGTGTGAATTTTTAAATAAATGTGTTTTTTTTAATTTCAAAGACTCTGCCATATTATAGTTTGGTATTTTCATTAAAGGGAGCAGAAAAGAAAAGGAATCGGTATGCATAGTCAGCCCACAATGCAGTGGAAGAGCTCAGAGAAGACTCTAACACGCTTAAGTCCCAACTCGGGTGGGGCCCAGTCGGCAGGTCGGGTCTTCCACTATTGGATGTGTGTTATATTCTTTCCATGACTCTGGGTGGACCCAAAGATGGGAACACACTCAAATATGGTGGCAAACCTACCCATGGTTTTTGTGCATGGGTTTTTCACATGTTTTTGGGCATGATGGTTTTTTCAAATGTTATTTTTTAGATATGATCAAGGGAACTGCGATTATGCTCTAATATAGGGGTATTGGATTTGATTTTATGAATGCTTCGACATGTATATGTATGTATTGTAACAATGAAAGGAATATAATGAAAAATAAATAGGGTAGTCCCTATTTTGGGATCCAAGGGAAAATATATGTGAATGTTTGTTCCATGTTCTTGCCATTGTATATTTTTCTATTTTAAGAATTTTTTTACAGCTAATTTATGTACAAGGTTAAACTTATAGGAACTAGTTAGTCACCTTGGAGAAAATGGAAAGGGGGTTGACCCCGACCTAATTGACAACCCATGTGTGTTGTCGTTGAAGAATTGTGCCGAGGAACTTGTGTGTGAGGGAATATGGTTGAAATATGTGGCATCCGCGTAATCTTTATGGATTATGGGTATGAAGGAAATCCATAATCGAACATGAGTTCATTAGTGCATGATAATGGTAGAAGAAGAAATATCATGGGCCCATAACCCACATGCTTGAGGGATTCAATTCATATGGAGGTCAAAATTGAGACTGAGAATTGTTCTATCATCACTTTGTTACAAACAACATAGCATATGAGTGATAATATTGCCTAAAATAATGTGTAAATTGGTAAATACAGAACATTAACATAGAAACTAGCATAGCTTGAAGCATGGAAATGGGATGTCAAAATAAATTAGGGTGGTTATGTTATTCATAGATCAAGGGATTTGTTTTTTTATGGAAAATTAATACTTCAATAAATCTTTCATCAAAATGGATGCAAGGTGGATAGATGTGATGTAGGAGATTTTAAAATACACATTCATTTAACATTCCAAGTACTACTAGAATATGATAAAATGGAAGGTTGATCTTATGTATTCGTGCATTTTCATAAATCTTTGATCTAATTCAATTAGAAGTTGAAGAACATTGGTTTATATTAGATCTATAATCCAAAGGGCATGAGAAATCATTTCCTCAATCGTTTACAACAATAAAGACTCATAAACTATCAACGAAAATATCTCAAGAATGGTCTTGCATTAATAGTGCTTAAAAAAACCTTCTAGTTGAGATTACCATTAAATCACTAAACTTCTTGATGTTGAGATTCAACAAGAAGAGTCAACACCCACACTAGCGCATTAAGAACCTGGTTTCATTAAGCACCTACACTAGGGTGGGGCCCACAAGGCTATTTTTGGGTGCATGTATATTTTTATTATCCCTTATTTTAGATGGACATCAAACCGCAATCTATTCTCAATACGGACTTGAAATAATTAACTGAAGTGGAAAATTCAGTTATCTAGTGGATTTCAAGTTAGAGGTTGGTTGGTGGGACATGTAGAGTAATTCTAGTTGTAATAGAGTTTGAAGTGGAGTGGTGCATGAGTTGGTGCAAGTTGTAAATCAGTTTAACTCAGTTGTGCTAGTTGTACTGAAGATACACTAGTGAGAGATATAGTAAATTAAATATTAATTAACTCACAATCAATGATATCACATGCAACTGAGGATTTACTATTGTTAGCTACATGCATGTCAGATCCAGTGGAGACCCAGTTGAGTTCTAGGTGAAAGGGAATTTGACTGTCAGTTGTGACATTATCCGCTTGCACACATGCAGGAAAACATCCATTGGATGTGCCAATGATACTTGCACAACAAAGGAAGGCGTGATTGCATCAATTTAGGGATTGCATTCAATAGGGACTGCGCAAGCAAGGCAGGTTGTTTGGAGGTAGTAAATTGGCTAAGTAATTTTCCAATTTTTGTATGACAGTGTGAGACAATTAGTAGATGTACTAAGGGCTTTTGTGAGAAGAGTTTTGTATGTAATTGTTTCATGATCCATGATATAATATACAATAGAAGATAGTGGTATTTTTAGCTTTAAGCTTTCCCAAAGAATTATCTATTTTTTGTGTCATTGATATTTCTTCATGTTCATGTGATTGGCGATTGTATTTTTAATTCCGCAAAGATTTGTAGAAGCGATCCAGTATTTAAATTTAGTACATTTTTAGATCGGGTGAACCTAATATATACATGCTTGTTGTATCAGAGCACATGAAATTGCAGAAGTGAAGCAAGAGATGAGTTTGTGACTAGATAGAATTCGAATTTGCAAAAAGACTTTCTTGCTGCTACAACTGATTCAAGATCGAAATGGCTTTCAATGGCTTGAGGTTAGAGTATGCACTCGAGGGTAGCTATAACTAAATTTCTTGGAAGCATAGGATGGAGGCAGTACTCAAATACAATGTCTTGAAGGAATTCATTGAAAAATATGTTCCTAAGCTAGATGCTGGCAATATTAATGCATGGAAAAAAGAAAGTGGCAAAGGCGAAGAGGATCCTATGCGAGGGAGTACGAGACCACATTGTCTCAAGCCTCCATGGGAAATCCACACCATATTCATTTTGGAAGTCTTTGACGGATCTATTCTAAAGCAGCAACGACCATAGGAAATTGGCGCTCAAGCATAAACTCAGGATGATCAAGTGGAAAATGGCGACACCCTTCCAAAGTATCTCACTAATTTTTTCCAATGTCAGGATGAAATGGGGAGTGTGGGAATAATAGTCATTGATGATTATTTGGTGATTTTTTCTCTCCTAGGAACTCCTAAGAGTTGGCACAAGTATGAAAACTCTGTCAATGGAAGGGGAAAATTGCCAGATTGGGAACAACTGTGGTCAGATTTGGTATAGGAGGAGTTTAGATGGAACAACAAAGATGGATCTTGATCTAAGCATGATGATGAAGAGGATTTTTCTTTCAGTGCCAAGGTGAAGAAGGGGAAGGGGAAGAAATTCCATTCTAAACTCGAGTCAAAAGGCAAGAAGCAGGACATGTCCAAGGTGAAGTGTTTTCACTGTCATGAGCATGGGTATTTTGCTACTAACTATCCATAAAAGAAGAACAACAAAAAGGTTGCTGGATCTGCAGTTGGTGAGGCCCTTGCCTCACAATTTGATATAGACATCTCCTTCATTTCATGCATGGTGTCAAGTGCATTGGGATCAGTGTGGTATTTGGATAGTGGTGCTTCCTTTCACATGACAGGAGATAAGGAACTTTTCAGTGACTTGGAGGAGAAATATCTCTAGATTCATATTGATATGCACGACGACGGATGGTATAATGATACCACGATTGGTACCATTACCTTTAAGAGGGATTAAGGTAAACCATTTCAATAAAAATATGTAATGCATGTACGAAGTCTGAAGAAAAATTTGGTCTCAGTCGCAATGTTGGAGGACAGAGGCTATGATGTTGTTTTTAGTGATGGAGAAGCTTTCCTACGACATAAAACAATTGGTCAAGCCAAGAGGATAAGGATTCGAGTTAGGAATCTCTACAAGTTGGAGGTAGATGGTTGTGTTGCCATGATGGCAAAGGAATAAAACGTGGTGAGTTGGGATGAGGGTGAATTATGGCACAAGCGCTTAGGCAATCTTCATCATGGAGCCTTGAAATTCATGCAAAAAATATCTACTGGACTTCTAATGGGAACACTTTCTTGGTTATATAAGTGCAAGGGTTGCACCATTGGGAAGTATGTAAATTTCACCTTTCATGAGAAGGAGAACCCAGCTTCAGGGATAGTTGAGAGAGTTCACACAGATATGTGTGGATCATTCTCTGTTGCTCCAATAGTAAAACATAAGTAATATGTAATATTTGTTGGACTTTTCTTGTAAATACTGGATATTATTCATGTAGAAGAAAGATAAAACATTTTCTAAGTTCTATGAGTTTAAATCATTGGTAGAGAAAGATTTGGTAGGCAAGTGAAGGCTCTTAGGAGTGATAATGGTGGAGAATACATCTCTAACGAATTCAAGAAATTCTATAGCAAAGAAGGAATTAGAAGAGAACTCATAGTGCCTCATAACCCACAACATAATGGGGTCATGGAGAGGAAGAACAGAATGATCATGGGTGCAACACGAGCGATGTTGCATGATTAGGGTCTACTAATGCATTTGTGAGCAGAAACATGCAACATTGTGGTTTATGTGCAAAACCGTTGTCCTCATAGAGTACTTGGCATGAGTACACCTAAAGAGGCTTTCACTGGTAAGAAACCTGGTGTTTCACACTTTAATATTTTTAGCTCATTTGTTTATGTTCACGTGACCGAGGACACCAGGAAGAAGCTGGAACCAAAAAATGAGGTTGGGATTTTTGTGGTATACATAGAAACAACCCATAATTATCATGTGTATTTTCCAAACAACAAACTGACTATTGTGTGATGGGATATAAAATTTGATGAAGGGAAAGCCATGCGATTTTCCCTTGAGAAGGAGCTGGACTTTCATGCAGAGGAGGAACTGTTGGTTCCCAAGGATGAGTCTCAAGATGTGGAACAGCCTCATGAGGAGGTTCATGGAGTGGAGGAAATCACTCATGCATAGCCATCCATCAGAAATGGTAGAAGGCTCACCACGGAAGCTGATAGGATGAGACTTGATGTTGCACAGAATGTAGGAGCCCCTAATTCACATCACAGACAAAGACAATCTCCTAACCGATTTACTAGATACATGGCTCTTATGAGAAAATGTATTGTGACTGAACCATCTTCATTTCAAAAAGAAGTGCAGTAGCCTACATGGGTTGATGCAATGGTGGACGAGTATGATTACATTGTCAAAAACAGTGCATGGGAAATTGTCCCAAGACCGGTTGAAAAATCAGTGGTAGGTTCGAGATGGATCTACAAGGAAGCAAGCTATGGATGGGAGTGTGGAGAAATACAAGGCCATATTTGTGGCCCGAATTTTCTCACAAATCGAGGGGATAGATTAAGATGAGAATTTTGCACCTGTCGCAAGGTACTCTTGTGTAAGATCCATCCTTGCACTCTCAATGTAGATGGGTTGGCGCATTCATTAGATGGATGTGAAAACTGTGTTTCTCAATGGTGTACATAGAGCGGCCTAAAGGTTTTGAGATCTTCAACAACGAGTCGCATGTGTGCAGGATAAAAAGAGCCATGTATGGGCTGAAGAAAGCACCTTGTTCTTGGTACACTTGGATAAACAGCTATTTCACTGGATTGGCCTTCACCAAAAGTGAAGCAGATGCAAACATGTACAAGAATGTGGTTGAGGGTAGGCTATTGATATTTTTTATTTATGTTGATGATTTAATTTTGACTGGTGATGAGCAGTTGTTACACTCATGCAAGGAGGATATTTCAAGGGAGCTCGAAATGAAGGATATGGGCATCCTTCATTATTTCCATGGATTGGAAATATGGCAGTGGGATGGTGAAAATTTTGTGTCTCTAGGAAAGTATGCAAAGGAGATACTGGGTAAGTTTGACATGGAGAGATGCAAACCCATCGATACTCCTCTTCTACGAAATTGGAGGAAAGAGCATGCTACTTTTGGAGAGGTAGTGGATGCTACTTTATATTGAATGTTAGTGGGTTCTCTAATGTATCTAGTGAACACGAGATCAAACATTTTCTACATAGTTAACCAACTAATTCAAGTTATGGTTAAGCTTACCAAGCTCTTTTGGGAGGTGCGGAAGCATGTCCTGAGATACCTGAGGGGCACATCAGAGTATGGTTTATGGTATAGAAGGACGAATGGAGTGAATTTGCATGGCTTCATGGATGCGCACTGGGTTGGAAGTCCATCAGATAGAAAGATAACATCAGGGGATCTTTAGCATTGAGTCGACAAAATTTTCTTGGTACAACAGGAAATAAATATCTGTGGGACTCAATTCAGCGGAAGCAGACTACATGGCAGCAAGTCAAGTTGCATGTCAGGCTATCTAGATGAGAAAGATCTTGGTTGGTTTGTTTGGTTCTTAGATGGATCCTACAGTGATTCATATTGATAATCAGAGTTACATTAAACTCTCGATTAATCCTGTGTTTCATGGTAGGTCTAAGAATATAGATATCTAGTACCATCATCTCAAAGATTGTGTGCAAAGGAGGATCATGTTGCTTCAGTACATTCCCGCGGAAGATCAAGATGCAGATATTCTAACGAAGGTGCTCATGAGGAGCGAATTTGAATACGATATAGACAAGATCAGGGTGAGGGATAATCCCTTTCTTGTTGAGAGGGAGTGTTGAGATTCAACAATAATATTCAACACTGATACTACTGCATTAAGCACCTACACTAGGGTGGGGCCTGCAGGGCTATTTTTGGGTGCATGTCTATTTTTATTATCCTTTAATTTATATGGACATTAAACTGTAATATATTCTCAATGTGGACTTGAAATAATTAACTGAAGTGGAAAATTCAGTTAGCTTGTGGATTTCACATTAGAGGTTGGTTGGTGGGACATGTAGAGTAATTCTAGTTGTAGCAAAGTTCGAAGTGCACTGGTGCATGAGTTGGTGAAAGTTGTAAACCAATTTAACTTAGTTAAGTGATTTAAACTCATTTTTGCTAGCTTTAACTAAAGATACACTAGTGAGAGATCTAGTGAATTAAATATTAATGAGTGATCTCACATGCAACTAAGGATTTACTATTATTAGCTGCATACATGTCAGATCCAATGGAGACCAAGTTTAGTTCTAGGTGAAAGGGAAGTTTACTATCATTTGTGACACTATTTGCTTGCACACATGCAGGAAAACATCCATTGGATGTTACAATGATACTTTTGCAGTCAAGGAAGGCAGGATTGCGTCAATTCAAGGATTGCATTCAGCATGGATTACGCATGCAAGGCAAGCTGTCTGGAGGCAGTAAATTGGTCACGTAATTTGCCAATTTTTGTATGACAGTGTGAAACAAATAGTTGATGTATTGAGGGCTCTTGTGAGAAGAGTTTTGTATGTAATTGTTTCATGATACCTCATATAATATACACTAGAAGATAGTGGGGTTTTTAGCTGTAAGATTTCCCCAGGAAATTATTTGTGTTGTGTGTGATTGATCTTTCTTCATGTTCATGTGATTGGTGATTGTGATTTTAATTCCACAAAGATTTGTAGAAGCAATTCAGTATTTAACTTTATTACATTGTTAGATCGGGTGAATGAAAGATATACATGCTTGTTGTATAATTTCTACACTTGAGTAATATATCAATAATTTCTCAGTATGGTCAATATATGCATATAGTTTCATTCAATATATTTAAGACAAAATTCAATGTACTATTCCTACTTTTATTTGCATTATAGAAAATATGAACATAGGACAAGAAGAATGTTGTAAAAAACTAAGTTCTTTTGGCTTTTGAGTCAATATATCCATTAGCTTTTGTATTCTTTATGGGTATTAAATGGATTTTTTCTTGATTCTAAAACTCATAAGGTAACACATATACATGAATAAAGTGTATGAGTAGAGGAAGTGTTTAAAATTCTATTTAATAATATGAGCAACTAAAAAAAATTAAGATATTCAATGTTATTTTATATACCTTTTTTCTGATGATTATTCTCCATTGGGTTTTATTAGTTCACACTTGTTTAGATGTTAACAATGTAAGAAAATATAGGCAAGGGGAAATTCAAGTGAGGGAGGCTTTCAAATGTCAAGAAAAACTAATTTAGAATGGAAAATTCTTATGAAAAAGATGGAACACTAGAATAAGTAAAGAACAAAAATTGTAGGATCTGGTAGGTTTAATATGTATTAGAAGGAGAGAAACATATCCCCTAAGTGAAGAGTGGAAATTCAAAAATGGAAGGCTATATTTTGTTTGAAGATAAGATAAGTGTTTTGTATGATTCATGAATAACAAATAGAGAATATTTTGAATAGGTTTCATGAATAAATAAAGAAAATGAATTTTTAATGACGGAGAGATGTGATGGAGTAGCTCATGCAATACCTAATAATCATTAAATATGTACCATGTGAACAATGAAGGAGGTTTTTAATAAATATATCACAATGTTCAAATAAAAGGATCCATGGTGAACCCACATAAATGAGATATGTGCCGAGAACAATGTAGTGATTATATATGAAGAGAATCTCCCAATGACTATTGGAATGGGAGAAAAATTAAGGTTTAGTTCGACTGAGATCAATAGTTAAAAGTTCATGAGATTATTATCATGTTAACAATACTAATGTATCATTGGCTTCTTCTTTTTTTCCATTCCAAAGTTATAATAGTTCCATGATCTAGTCACAAAATATACTTCAAACAAATCACATTTCTTAGGTGACACTATATATATTTACTAATAATATAGGATATTGAGAAATGTTTATTTGAATGTAAACCTTAATTTTAGTATGGAAATGTATTTTGATTTATTAAGACTTGAGGTAAAATTACCAAATGAGTTCCTCCCTATGGTTATAAACATGATGTAGTAACTACGATGGTTATGCTAAATCTCCTTACATATGTAATATGGCAATTTCTTGTTTCCATACCCCCATATACGCATCCAAATTGATTTTTAACATAATATATAGTACATTTTATATCAACCATCTAAATGGTGAAACTCATATATTAAATACCAGGACAACCTTTAAATAAATAATAGAGTGACCTTATAAACTTTTGAGCCCAAACTTCTCAATGTTGGGAAAGCCTCTCAACACAAGTAAAATACCAAATGAAACCTTCACAAAACATAACGTTGGTGTAACAATGATATCAAGTTCAAATAGTGATTAGAAAGAGCATAAGAAAATTTGTGTTCCAAAATGAGATTCTTTTGCTTATCAAATCATGTTAATTGATCTCAAAAATTTATGAACAATATTCTCTTCATTTTTTTAGGAATTTTTCATGACTTTTTTTTCTTAGCTTCTTATTTAGATAATGAAATTGTTTGGATTTCATACTTTATTAAAACATCAATTTATTGAACTATCATCCAAAACTATTAAAAAAAATCAATTTATACAATTTCAAAGATATTTCTAAAATAATGATATTAATTCATATTAAAAGTGTATAACATGACTGGGCTTAATGATTAAAAAGACATGTTTCTTCCTAAAAACTAATATATACACTTCCATTAAATTTAACAATTAAATCAATAAACATAAAGTTTCTATCCCACAAACATCAATTTAGTACGTATCTTGATTGTAACCTTAAAATTACATTA
Organism: Pinus albicaulis; assembly: GCA_034641835.2. NCBI lineage: Eukaryota > Viridiplantae > Streptophyta > Pinopsida > Pinales > Pinaceae > Pinus > Pinus albicaulis. The sequence goes on along the minus strand of CM076569.1, from coordinate 370,742,303 downwards.
TTTAATATATATTTATGCTTTGATTATATTAAACTTAAAAAATCAATAAAATATAAATGAATTAATAAAAAAACAAAAGTATTAACATTTTCTAACGTAAAATAAAAATGAAATTGGAGTTAAAAGTATCATACTCATTAAAATAAGTCTTCTCACATACTATTATGAGTAATTATTGTTCAAAAAAATAACGGAAATTATTAATTATATATAATAGTGAAAAAATACATTCAACATGCACTATCATTTAAAAATATAAAAAATAAATAAATGGAGTTAAGATTACAAATTTTTAAATTAGTTAAAAATTTTATTGGAATTTTCATATCTTAAAATGATAATAAAGAATGAGGGAAAAAAATTATTTTATAATATCTACTTATTTTTCTTAATTTATTGAGGGAATTGAACTGTAATTTTATTTTGCAATAAATACTTTAATAATATATCTATTCACCATCAATTCAGAGTCTTGTAAGAAAATATTTTATAATATTAATAAGTAGTGAATGTTTATTTATTATTGTTTAAAATCATTCAATAATTCTTTTGAATCAATAGAATTATAATAAAATTTTCTTACTTAAGTAAATACGCTTAGTTAAATAAGCATTAAATAATTTTTCAAATAATTTATAATTAAAACATTAATATCATTAATTTAAATAGGGAAAAAAATTGCTTAACTAAATTTAAATAATAATAAATGAATTTAGTTGGGTTTATGTTAAAGTGTTAAGAAAAATTATTGTTATTTTTATTCAAGTTATATGTTAAGTTCACATATTAATTATATTATTAGTCTGTGTGTAAGTAGGATTTTAGCTATTAATTTTAGCTATCAATTTTCTTATTGATTACTATTAATTTAACATTGATAATAAAAATTATAGTGTTTAAATTTATAAATGAATAAAATATTTATTATTATAATTATAAATAATAATTTCTTAACATTTAAATTGACAAAAGAAAAATAAGATATCTCAGCCTTGATGCCATTTAACCTTGGTAAAATTTGCTAACCCTACTCGCTAGTATGATTTTGTTTTTTATTAGCACTTCTTATACTATTAAGAGAGCTAAAACCATCTTAATTTTATACTAATCAAATGATTAGAGGAAATTTATACAGATAATTTGACCACAGAATGAGAATAGCATGAAATATAGCTTCGGATATAGTTTGGGTATAAAATTATTACAGAAGTTATTTTTAGCCCTTGGGCATATATTTGTTATGGTAGTTGCTCTCTTTTTTTTTTTCAAAAAGAAAAAAACGTTGTCTATTATATATTTAAACAGTGCATTTCGAAACATCATATCAGATATGCTGGAGTACAACACAACAATGAGATGTATCACCACAAAATCCATCCATAGACAGATGTAAGCAAATAAAAAAGTTACAACATTCAAAAAATCCATAGATCATCATATAAAAGTTCGTTGATCCAGGCATCATAACTAAAATGAAATACAATATAAGCATAAAAAAATTTCGAACAGACATGACATGTCTATTCATCCATTATAGAACTGTAAATGAATACTCGATCATCACATAACCTCATGTTCAAAAGATATCATGCTCGCTTGCAGCAGTCCTAGCGTCCTGATAGAAACTGTATTCACAGAACATCATGGGGATTCAGGCTCGCTTGATCCAGCTCGTCAATAGTCCACATCCAAATGATTTCTCATGGGATGGGGATATCATATGCCCAAACTTTGTGTCCTAGTGAGAAACCTACAATAAACCAAAATTGATACTGATACCCTTTTTGGAAAGTCCATCTACCCTGGTATTATTCTCTTTGAATATGTGATTCAGGGGAGCCTTCTTCATCTCAACCCATAATTCTTTTGTTCTCATGAGCTAACACTAAGATCCAAGATAGGATAATACTGATTTTCCAGAAATTGCATCATTAATGATTCTAGAGTCTCCATAAATATAAACCTCACTCAAACCTAGGTTATGGGCCACCAACAATCCACTCCATAGTGCCATCATCTCTGCCAACTTATTAGTACCTTTCCCACCATTCCAACTATATGTATCCTTTCTTCTTGTGAAATTTTGGTCCAAGCCCTGCACCCATCATATCGTCCTGACATTCCCCATCGAAGAAGATCGCTGGGAGAGAGATGGGGTGAGGTCGAATCCGTCAGGAGAAATCTTTATTTTTCCTTAGCAAGTTCCCAGTCATTAATCCAATTCATGATCGTAGCATGTATCTGTGTTAGGTTCCTTTATTATTAGTTTAGTCCCTTATTTTTATTATTGTAGCCCCCTTATTGTTATTGTTGTATCCTTGTAACCCCAATATTTTTATTATTGTGCCCTTACATTATTATTGTTAGGTCGACTAGGATTATATTATGCCCCATCGACTCCTATATATATAATTAGGTTTTGGTCATTTGCAGCATCCAAGAATTGTTCATTTATGTAATGTATTGGAGGTTTCCCCCTCGAAGTGGCTAATTTATAAGACATTGATCTCTTTTTTCTTCTATTTTTGGAGCTGGTTTGATCAGATTTGGTATTAGAGCTTTAGATTCTAGGGTTTTGCTGCTCCAAACAAGTCATCATGGCATTTTTGTTATAAATTTTTTTCTACGAAGGTTAAGAAGCTGAAATTTTTAGAGCATGAAGAAAACGTCATGAGGAACACCGTGGAAAAATTTTAGATCTTGGTTTGCAATATTTTTGGCAATATGATTGGTGTAAGTTGGGGATTTTTATTAGCTCCTAAATTTAACCTAAACAAGTCATCGTGGAATTTTATCTATAGATTTCTTTCTACGAGGGTATAGAAGCCAAAATGTTTATAGATCGAATCCCAAATCCTGAGGAATGTCTTGGAAAACTTTCAAAGCTTGATTCGCAATATTTTCAAACATATCATCTATGGAAGTTAGAGTTGTTTTAGGCTCCCGAATTTCATCTCAAAGAGGTGACCATGGGAAAATCATCATAACTCTCTCTCTAAGCATCGGAATAGGATTCTGTAAAACATGGCCACAAGCACACGGATTTAAGTTTCCTTTTTATCAATTTCAAAGCTGAAGGAGGAAACAGTAACATATGGCATGTCGTACAAGTTCACTTTGTTGAACTAGTCCGTAATTAGGTCATTGTGGGAGATTCGGTATAACTTTTCTTTGAAGAATCCAAATCAAGTCAGACCTGTGGCATTTGAAAGAAGCTTCAGAGGGCTGCTGCAAGGCAAAATTTCAGATATTTAAGATCAAAAATCACATATATAATTTAGTTTCAATCTCGACCTCCTCAAAAGTTAGAAAAAGGTGTGTATTTTTTTCCGAATTGCATAAGTCTTGAGTGAAAAATCATTTTGATTTGATTCCAAGGGCATATTGTAGCATATATATCAGTATTGAGTTCTAAAACCACACCTAAAAATAATTCAACACCCATTAGGCCTTCAGAAGTCTCTACTATGACTCATGAAGATGAAGAAATGCGACATGATATATCAAAATTACAAGAGAAAGTGCACCAAAATTTCGCTCTTGCAAAGAGAAACACAAAATAAGATGGATGGAATGGAATCTGGCATGGAAGCTAATATGGATTCCTTGGAAGCTAAGATGGATGACATGGAAGCTAATATCGATGAAAAAATGAAAGACAACATGGAAAACATGAAGAATGATCTAAAAGCAGACATGGAAGGTTTGAAAATTTTGATAAAAGAAATGTTTCCTAATGGTAGAAAGATAGTAGAGGAAACTCATGATGAGAAAAGAATATATGTTAATCACGATATCATAAACTCTAATGTTGGATGGAAGAACCACCATATTCCAAATATGGATATGAGGAAGTTTGATGGCAAGGATCCTGTAACATGGATGCTAAAGATGGAGCAATATTTTGATCTCAATAATGTGCAAAACACACAAAAGTTGCGCATTACAACTTTACATTTATAAAAAAATACATTTTTATGGTATGGATTTCTTTTCCCCCGTAAAATAATTGTCAATAGGGCATTTTTTACAAAGGAAATGATAGCACATTATGAGGATACAAAAATCAACACCTTCTTTAGCCAATTGATAAATCTCAAACAAAAGGGTTTAGTGGTGGAGCACATTGAGGACTTCCAAAAATTTAATATAAGGGTAACTGATATTCCAGAGGAACACAAGATTGATGTCTTCATAGGGACTTTAAACAATAACATACAACATGAAGTTCATGTTTGGGAACCTGATTCATTGGAAAAGGCATTCAAGTTGGTAGGAAAAATTGAATGTTAAATTGTTGCGACAAAGAATCCAACCACTCACATATATAAATATCGAAGTGTTGCTACTCCTAGACTTCCACAACCTACAAGGTTGACACCACAACAATTGGAAGAAAAAAGAGAAAAAAGGCTTTGCTACAGTTGTGATAGAAAATACACTAAATGTCATAAGTGTGCTAAGAAGAATTATTTTACATAGATTGTGAAGAGGAAGAAGAAAATGAACAATAATATTCAAAAGAAGAGGGTATACACCAAGAAAAAACCCTAGAAGAGGAAGAAATGAGTCTGACCATATCGTGTAATTCATTGGTAGGAATTACCACTCCTCAAACTCTAAAGATATAATGACATATCAAGAAGAAAAAGGTAATAGTGTTGATTGATTTGGGTAGTACCCATAATTTTATTCATTGTAAGGTAGCCAAGGAATTGAATTGTTTCCTATACCCGGCACCAGAATGTGAAGTAATGGCTGAAAATAGGGGAACTATAAATTTCTCTGGAAAATTCCATAATATCAAGATTACCATGGGGGAATATGTATTGAAGAGTCCAATTCTTTCCATTCCAATGGGAGGCGTAGATGTTGTACTAGGAGTAAAATGGTTACAATCTTTGGGGACGGTAGCTTTTAATTTTCAAGAAATTTTCTTGAATTTTATTTCAGAAGGAAAGGAAGTCGAATTACGAGGTATCGCAGGGAATCCAGGAAAGTGACAAAGCTTCTGAAGAAAGAACAATGAGGCGTAATTGCACAATTATGCTCACTAGAAGTTCCAACATCAAAATCATCTATTTCTGTAGATCTCTAAAAATTCTTGAAAAATCATTCCAAGGTGTTTGAAACTCTCGAATGACTCCCACCTCTTTGTGATCATGATCATTCTATTCATTTGATTCTAGGAAGTGTTCCTCGAAACATCAGGCCTTATAGATATCCTTATGTCCAAAAGTGTGAAATTGAACGTATGATTGTAGAAATGTTAGAGGCCGATATAATTCAACCTAGTCAAAGTTCCTTCTCTACTCTAGTAGTATTGGTGCACAAGAGGGATGGATCATGGCACCTGTGTCCATATTATAGGGATCTCCATAAGCTCACTACTAAAGATAAATTTCCCATTCCTGCGATTGATGAATTATTGGATGAATTACATGGAGCAATTTATTTTACCAACTTGGATCTTCGCTCAGGATATCATCAAATTAGAATGAAGACTGAAGATATTCTGAAACATCATTTCAAATTCATCAGGGTCATTATGAATTTTTGGTCATGCCTTTTGGCCTTACCAATGCACCTTCTACATTTCAAGGGTTGATGAATTCCATTTTCAAACCCTTCCTTAGAAAATTTGTGCTAGTATTTTTTGATGATATACTAATCTACAACATATCTTGGAAGGATCATGTTCAACATGTTGACAGGGTGCTCAAACTATTATAGGAGAAACAATTATATGCAAAAGCATCCAAATGTTTCTTTGGAGTACAAGAGGTGGAATATCTGGGTCATATTGTATCTCACGAAGGTTTTAAGGTAGACCCTAACAAAATTAAATCCATTAAGGAATGGAAAATCCCCACAACCATAAAGCAGTTGTGAGGATTTATCATGTTAACAGGGTATTATCACAAGTTTGTTAAGAATTATGGGAGAATAGCAACACCTCTAACAACATTATTGAAGAAAGATGCATTTTCATGCACTCCTGAAGCAACTAAGGCCTTTGAACATCTTTAAGAGGAAATGTGCCTAGCACCGGTCTTAGCTACACCAGATTTCACAAAACCTTTATTGTGGAATGTGATGCCTCAGGAAATCTAATTGGTGTTGTTTTAATGCAAGAAGGAAGACCCATTGTTTTCGAAACTCATCCAATCAAAGAAAAGTATTTACAGAAAGCTATTTATGAGAAGTAAATGTTAGCAATACTACATGCACTAAAGAAATGGAAACCTTATCTAATGAGAAGACACTTCAAGGTAAAAACTAATCATGATAGTCTTCAACACTTTTTGGAACAAATACTATCTTTAGAATAGCAACAAAAATGGGTCACAAACATGTTGGGTTATGACTATGAAATAATCTACAAAAAAGGGAAGTTAAATGTTGTTGCAGATGCACTCTTAAGAAAGAATGAAGAGGTTGAAGCATTGTTGTGTGCCATTTCTATTATCCATCTCGATTTGATAACTGAAGTGAGGGATCAATGGAAGAGTGATGAAGAAGTGTGGACACTCATTCAAAAGTTGCACGATCCTAGTACATCTAATACATTTAGTTGGAAAAATGATTCCTTATGATACAAACATCGCTTATATCTTTGTAAGAGTTCCCAACTAAAAACAAAGATTCTTTTGGAATTGCACACTTGTCCTTTAGGAGGTCACTCAAGATTTTTATCCATTCCAAGTCAACATTGGGAGGAGATTTCAATGGATTTTGTCATAGGTTTACCCAAGTCCAAAGGAAAGAGTGTCATCATGGTGGTAGTTGATAAACTTACCAAGTATGCACACTTTTGTGCATTATCTATTCCATTTAAAGAAAGTACATTTGCTACTACATTTATGGACACAATTCAAAAGCTACATGGAAACCCAAAGATTATTGTGAGTGATAGAGATCCCATTTTTATTGGAAATTTTTGGACGGAGTTATTTTCTTGTTTGGGTACTCAACTAGCTCATAGCTCATCTTATCATCCTCAATCCAATGGTCAAACAGAGATAGTGAATAAATGTTTGGAAGGATATATTCATTTTTTTTTATCTGATAAACAAACAAAATGGGTCAAGTGGTTACCTCTCACTGAATGGTGGTATAACACTTCCTTCCATATTGCAGCAAAAATGACCCCATTTATGGAAAATTATGGATATCATCCACCATCCATCACATCATATTTAGGAGAAAATTCTAAGGTTAAAGAAGTGGAAGCTCACATCGAGCATCAACAAGAAGTTCTCCAACTCTTAAAGGATAACCTAATTTGGCACAAAATCGAATGAAACAACAGGAAAATCAACATCGCAGCGAGAGAAGTTTTGATGTAGGAGACTGGGTATTTTTATGGCTACAACAATACAAACAAATGTCCCTCTAGAAAGCTAAGAAGGATAATAAAGTATCACCAAAGTACTATGGTCCTTACAAGGTGTTGCAAAAGATTGGTAATATGGCATAGAAATTGGAGCTTCGTGTTTCTTCGCGAGTGCATCCAGTTTTCCATGTTTCATGCTTAAAGAAGGTTATAGGTGAAAATCTTCCAGTTCAAACAATATTTCCAGAAATTGATGAGGATGGATAAATCATATTGGAACCTAAAGTGGTCACGGAAGCAAGAACTCGACAACTATGAAATCGATCAATTTCAGAGTATCTCATCAAGTGGAAGAACTTACCCACTGAAGGTTCTACATGGGAGGATGAGAATTTTATAAAGAAGCACCCAGAGCTACTCAAGCATTAAGGACAACACTTTTTTGAAGGAGAGGGGCATGTTAGGTCCCTATATTACTATTTTAGTCCCTTATTGTTATTAGCGTAGCCCCCTTATTGTTATTGTTGTACCCTATAACCCTAATATTGTTATTATTGTGCCCTTACATTATTATTGTTAGGTCGGCTAGGATTATATTGTGGCCCCATGGACTTATATATATAGAAGGAGGTTTTGGTCATTTATATCGTCCAATAATTTTTCATTTATGTAATGTATTGGAGGTTTTCCCCTCGAAGTGGCTGATTTCTAAGGCGTTGATCTCTCTCTTATTCTATTTTTGGAGTTGGTTTCATAAAAATCTTGTGGACGGATATCAGCTTACCATAAAATATAAACTTGTCCTGGTAAGCCATACTTCCCAGACGAGGAAAAAAGGTAAAGATTGGAATTTTCCCAAGATATTGTCCCATCTGTGTGCAGTATCCATGAAATCCACGGGTGTTCATGAAGGGTCCATATGATAGTGGATGAAAATTTTCCAAATAAGAATTAAAATTGGGCAGGAGAATAAAAGCTGATCCACCGTTTCCTCATGAAGAAGGAAAAGGGCACATCTTCCTGGACCAGAAAGACCCCTTTTGATGAGCGAATCCCACGTAAGAATTTTCTTTTTCCATACAAGCCAACCAAAAAGGATAATCTTGGTGGGAATTATTTTGTGCCAAAATTTCCACAATTCCGGGGACGCATTGTCATGTATTGATTGTATATTGATGTAGGAATATATATTCCGCACCACCAATGATTCACCCTTCATTTCCCCTTCCCATGCAATTCTATCACCCCTAGCCATGTATCATAAACTAGTCACCTATATATTCTCCACAAACCGGTTCCAAACTACAATATCCGAGCTGAGAAGGCCAAGTTGTGCAGTGGTCTTCAATATATTAGCCCCATGAGCCCAATAATGTATAACCTGAAAAATATATAAGATGCCTGTGTGAGCCAGTCGATGTACAATGCATTGTTCCAATAGAGAATCACCTATCGTCCCATATATTTTGTCACAACTCAATAATATTCTCTGTCCATTTCCAAATCTCCATGACAGCCTTTTCGCAAATGGTTGCATAACTTTCCTAAAGCCCTTCCACATTATAGATATGACCCGTGGAAAAGAGAATTGATCACAATATATCTTGTGAAGGGAGTCCCCCATTAAATATTTACATTTAATGATCTTTGACCATATTCCATTTCCATTTATGGCCCTCCATAGGGATTTAATGAGAAGAGGATAATTGAATTCTCTTGTATTTAATATGCCCCATCCTCCTTATTGTTTAGGACAAAATAATATATCGATCTTGCACACATGATGTCTCTTCCCCATACAAGCATCGCCCCATAAGAACTACGATAAAATTGCATTGATTTGAGATATAGATTTCTCTGGAATAAAAAAAGATATGTCCTCAGTATATAATAATTTGGGATAGAACCACTTGTACATTATGAATCTTCCTCCCAGAGTCAACCATTTATGATTCCATTTGGTGATTTTGAATTTGAACTTCTCCACTACCCACTTCCAATCCCTCACCTTATATCCACATGGCTTAATTCTGTATCCCAGATATAAAAATCCTTCATTCATTTTCTTAGTATGTATACCAAGAAAACCAACAATGAAGTTTATCTCACCAACATCTCCATATTCACATAGAAGGAAATATTTTTCCTTGTTGATTCATAGTCTAGATGCCACACCAAAGCAAGTCAGTAGGCAATGGATGTAAAACCAATGATTCCTGATAAGCCAACCAAATATGAGAAGATCGTCAAAAAAAAGTGAGTGGGAGATACTTACAGTGTTTGAGAAGGAAAAACCAATTATAAAGCCCGCCCTGATAGTCATATTCATAAGGTTGATAAAACCATCCATGATTAATATGAAGATGAGAGGGGACAAGGTGCATCCCTATCTTAAGCCTCGTTCAGCCCCAAAAAATTTAGTTGGCTTCCCATTTATAATCACTGCATATCTAACAGTTGTAATGCAGGCCATAATCCATCTAATGGACCCCATAAGAAGCCCAATATTGATTAAAAATAGTCAAATGAATGCCCAATCTACTTTATCATAAGCTTTGACAAGATCAATATTCATAATGAGGGCCTCCTGTTTCCTTGCGTGCATGGTGCGCATTTCCTCTTGTGCAATGACAATGGTATCATGTATAGAACGACCACTTAGGAACCCATATTGCTTAGGGTAGATGAAATTAGATAAAATCTCCCTGATCCTATTTGCAATAATTTTTTATGAGATCTTATATATTAAATTGCATAATGCTATACGCCTGAAATATGAGAAAGCCTTGGGTGCAGAATATCTAGGTATGAGTGCCAAGAATGTTCCATTCATGTTTGCAGGGATGTGACCCATAATCTGGCATTGTTCCACAACTGTTGTGATCTCCTTGGCCATCATATCAAAGAAATGGGTATAAAATTCCGCCCGCCAACCATCCGGTCCCTGACACTTATCATGGGAAAAATATTTTAAGGTTTTATCTACTTCCTCCTTAGTAATTTCTTAATTAAATACATTGATAGCCTTTGGATCAAACATTTTCGATATATGTTCAGGAACCCATGTCTGACATGATGGGTCAATGATTTGGTCCGCTTGGTAAAAGATCGAGAAGTGTGTGAAGGCCTTCTCCTGAATCTCAGATGTAGATATGGCACAACTCGCATCTATCCTTTGAATGTGCCATAGGGTGTTCTTGTTTTTCCTTTCATTGGCACTTTTATGGAAATTTTTTTTGTTTAAGTCTCCTTCCTTGAGCCAATTTATCCTACTCTTTAGCTTCCAAGTGAGCTCTTAAATCTTAAGAATCTCCATCTTCATTTTCCACAGCTTTTCAATAAAATTGTATATCTCTTTGTTAGGGGGCTTGTTTACAAAATCAACATGTAGACTGTTAATTTTGATCGATTTTTCCTTCATTTATGATCTGAGTAGTTCCTTTTTCTTTATTTCCCATTCCTTTGTGATGCATTTAATCCTTTGGAGTTTTGCATGCAATCTTTCCCATCCCAATATACCCTCATATGGTATATTGTTGTTCCAACACTCCTTTACTAGTAGGTTATATTTGGAATCATCCAGCCATGTGCAGTTGAATTTGAAGGGCACCCCAGACCACTTACCCTCAGCGTGCCAGGAAGGAATAATGGCCATATGGTATGATAGGTCCATCACCATCACCCTGGCCCTCAGATGTCCCAAATGACTAAAAAAAATTTCTCCTACCATAGCTCTGTCTAGCCTTTTCCCGATATAATCCCCATCTGTTCTTTGATTTATCCATGTTGGGATTAGAGGAAAGGGTCGGATATCTTTAAGGTGGAACTTTTCAAAAATCTTCCCAATGTGTTCCACTATTGGATCAAGTCTGGATTTGAGCTCCCATGGTTCATCGGAGTGGAGAGTAGAACAGAAGTCCCTGATAACAATCAGATTATCAATATTTAGGATGCAAAATTTATACAACTGGGCTGAAAAAGATGTTCTATTTTGATAGGGTGCGTATAAATTTAAAATATTGAAAATACCATGAAATCCCCGTAAAATCCAAGATAGAAAAATACCTCTGAAAAAAGTATATGCCTGGAAATTTTCATACGATGGATCCCATATAGCAAGTAAACCTCCCGCATGGCCAACCGCATCAATGGCCACCACATGCCATCCCAGTTTAATAGTTAATATTGTGCCAATAGCTTTCAATCTATTACATAGAGTCTCCTGAAAGAGAGCAATAAATGGATCTGCTTCATTAAGAATTTCTCTTAGGCGTGAATGTTTGGAGGAGTCGCCCATACCCCTCATGTTCAAAAATAATATGGAGGTCATTTGGTAACCCTAGAAGGGTTTCTTGCACTAAGCACCATGAGATCATCAGAGGCAGAGATGGGAACATCCATTAAGTCCTGAAAGTCATCCTGGAAAAGAGATTTGGTTTTTAATCTATCCCTAAAATGCCTTGACCCTGATTTTTGGTTTTTTATACACAGTGATGTTGTTTCCAGAGATAGGAGAAATGACAATGTCAGGCTCCTGTGGTACCCTATAAAAAATGATTAAGGCTGCAAGGTCGAGGTTCGGGTTACCTGGGAGGGAGTCTAGGTCACTACCAACAGTGTTCCTGGGCGAGTCCGATATGTCTAATGTTTCAGTATGCCGCGAGGATTGTGGAGAAGCCCATTCAAGAAGTGGCATGGAGGGAGAGACAATCAATGGTGCAATCAGAGTGGTAGATTGTGGTGGTCCATCAGATGATTTAGATACTAGGGAAATTTTATGGTCAAGATTTTTGTCTATATGGTTAGAGCAGTTTTCAACCACCTTTTCATTAATTTCAGCAGAGGGTTTAGGGTCATTAGATGGTGCAACATCATTGATAGGTGGAGAGGATTTATCACTAAATGCATTATCCGAAGCATATATCTCATCATCAGAAGATGGCGGGAGAGAGTTACCAGATGGGAGGTCATCCTAAGGTCTAGGTGCAGCTTTGTCCTTCCAAGAACCATCAGTACTCAACTTTCCATGGTGAGAATTTCTGAACCTCATAGGGAAGCTTCCCTTCAAGTGTCCGGTGTGATGACATATTAAACATCTGAATGATACGCCCTAGTAATCAACTCTTTTCCTATGATATATTTTCCCCCAGACCAAATCAACATCTCCTGGAAGACCACCCGAGAAACATACCTCCACCAATAACCAAGCGATTCTTTTGTCACTAGATCCAAGTATGCAGGGGTTGATATACTTCGTACACCCAATGGAGTTTCCAATGGCTCTTAAAGCCTTTAATTTCCAGAATTTGAGTGAGATTGCAGGCAACTTTACCCATACAACTTTGTGTTTGGGCACCTCCATGAGGAATAAATCCATGATACCAGGGTAACTCTTCTGAAGTATCTTCTCGACATCCTTTTCATGCATAAAATGAATTCTAAACTAGTTGTTTAGTAGTAAACTCACCTTTTGGGTGTATCCAACAATGGAATTCCAATACTTCTTTGCCCAGTCCATCATATCCACTTCACCCCCATCAGCAAACATCTAGCGGCCAATTAGCGCATGCTTTTGAATGCTGGCCACCCACCCCCACAAATCATCCTACTCCAACACAGCTTCTTTCACGTCCATGGCTATTTTGTAATAGGTATTTAGCTTTTTTCCACGGCCTTGACGTTGAAATGCACCCTTGTTACCAGCATTCAGATTACCCTCACCACGACATTGATTCAGACCATCGGTGAAACTTAGGGGCTTAAAAATGGTCTGAGCAATCAAGTGGGTGTCCACTTCCAAATCCTTTAGATGTCTTTGATCTGCACCAATCGTGGCAGCTATCAAAGCTTCATGAGTAGATGTGTCAGACGAAAATATGTCATTAATATCAACCATCAGACTTAATATGTTGCTGATGTAAACCAAGGCAAATATGTGAGGTGGCCAGTTTAGGTGTGTGTCTAATCACACTAAGTTTATAGAAAGTCATGAGGGTATTTTGTCGTTTATAAATGGAAAGTCAGGACAAACATAAAGAATGTCTGAGTCTTGTATTGGGGATGCCAACCATACACAACATCCAAGAGAAAGATTGTCAGCCCATTAACCCAATTGATGTTGGATTCTCTATAAAATGGTATTCAAATGAGGAAATGTTAGCGTCCTTATTACTCCTCTAAATGGGGGTCGTCACCCACATAAAATACAACCTGGATAGTCCCAATCGAGACCAAATGGAGCCTAGATGTACTCAAGTTGTCACCAATACCAGATGTTGCAATCCACTTAACCACATAAATTTGAAATTCCTGACCCTAACAATATTTCGTCACTGCCAAGATGGGATAGTCAGAGATAGAGATCATAATCGCCAATATCGCGTAGTCAAAGATAGAGATCGTAATCGTTTACTGATCAGCCACTGGAGGACTGGAAAAAAGGTGGTTAAATTTCACACTGGAAAAACCAGTCGGACCCTTACTATATAACTATCATACATGACAGCAGCAACAATAGCAATAACTAGGGAAATGCCACCATCTAGAAGATATTTGTATTCCAAAATCCTTACAGGGTCTCGATATTATGAAAGATTCCACCCACTTATGCCATAGATAGTACCATTTTGACTGTTGCTATGATGATAGGGATTTTGAATCAGAGGATGACTCTTGCAGAGGGATTCTACTTCCTTGGTTTAACATTTGACTTATAATTTGTTTTAATCATGACCTATAATATGAGGATGGAAACAACCATTAAACATAATATCATAATAACCTCCCCCAACTTAGAGGACATATCCTCACGCCTATAATGGCAATGTTAGTATTTCTTATCCACCCTTTCATACTAGTAGTGATGTATGAATAGGAAGTCCCTTAAAACCAAAATTTATACACCGTAATGGACGACCTCCCTTATTATCAAGACGCTTCCATAGCAGATACACTAGTAGTATTGAATACTTTTTACCTATTCATCCCCCAACAGATAGTAAAATATGCGTGTTGTTGGAACTCTAAAGTCATGACTTTCTTACTCCAAAGACCTATCTATTCTGAACCTTCCAAAAGTCACATGCACCCATTCATGCACCGTATGGAAACATTCTTCTGATCTTTCACAAAGCTCATATAACTATATTCCCTCCACTTCCCAAAAAATTCTATTATTTCATGCAGATGTTAGTTCAGAATCCTTATTTGCACCTAAAACTACCCTCGGACCATGCAGCATCACTCCATCTCAAACTTCATATTATCAACCGAGCATAACCAGAAAGATTGACTTAATATTTTCATATAGCCATGAAACTCATACCTGGTTCACTACCTATTGCTGGAAACGACACTGTCAAGCCACAGGCTTCATGGTTACTGTTAGCCCCCCTATGAAATTCTTGACAAGCAAGCTGGGGGCTAAACACCGGATCCAACGGCACGGAGTGCGCCCGAAATGGTGGTCCCCACTCCACGCGCTGTTTTCCAAAACCCGCCGGTATTTTCCGCACCACCGTTGGGCGCCGAACAATTTTCCCCGGAGACCCAGCGATTCCACTCATCTTCTGCCGCGTGTCCGAGTGTACTATTTCAAAACCGCCCATTTCGTGCATTATCTCCCAGACAAAAGCCATGTAGCAGAATTCACCTCGGCCGTCAGATCTTGGAGCACTCATCCAACGGCATCATTCCTCAAACCTGCACACTGCTTAACCCCGCCCATCATACCAGCCGACCCTCCGTCCGTCGCTCCCCGCCGTCGATCTCCGCCCGATCGACGGTCCAGATCTGTCCATGCATGGTTGACCTTTCCGCTATCCCCGGTTCCTGCCACGTCACCCCGCGTGGATCTTCCGTACGTCCTCTCGGTCCATCGCATAAAATTGATTTTTTTCGTGTTTTTTAATGTTCCTCGTTCAATCTTTCGCTCCACAGACCTCCACCTTCGCCAGAGCGTTTTCTCCGTGGGCCTTCTGCGTTTTTCGCCATGTCATCACCCGCACATCCATCTCACCCATCCACATCACCCGCCGCCCTCGTCCATGGATTTCTTCACAGTCTTTGTGTTTCCTGCAGGGTTATAAAGAAAGAATGGCCGCCGTGATACACTTCTATGATACCAGGACAGCTGAATCCGAGGAAGATCATCCACAGCATCTGAATTTATGAACAAAGGCACGGGAAGGTGAAGATGAGATGTTCATTAAAGGAATAGAGTTCAAACTCTGTAGAAAATATCCCATCGCCATTAAAACCTGAGCTAACCTGTCAGAGGTAGAGTTGAAGCGGCGAAGCGTTCTAGTATAGAGCAAAGGGTGATTAAGGCCAGCTAATGAAGATCTTAAGCTTTAGCCACAGGTTTAGAATGCACAGCATCAGTTGGAAGACCCCGTGGATATCTTGGACGGTCCTATGCACAGAGAGATGATATTATCAGGCTTTCCATATCAACAGAGCGTTCTCCCATGAAAGGACACGGTACACATCATTTTTCAGTCTACATTGTGCCTCAAATAAAGATCTACACCCTTTCAGCAGTCCTATACCATCAAGAAGCATTAGTACACGGTATGGAGACCCTAACATCATTATTTCGCCTGTTTGTCCAGTCAACAGAGAATGGCATTAATACTGCAGCCAGACTGCCAGAGGTAGATGAATAGATTTAAGGCAGTATGGGTTATGCCCTTCCTCATTTTCTGAGCGATTAATTCTTCATTTAATTCTTCACCTACCTCTTCTACTCTGTTTTTCCTATAAGAATCCAGAAGAACACATTGTAAAGGTTGTTGTTGCCTTGTTGTGGCAGTTGCTGTTAGAGGGATTCATTCTTGACTGTTAGAACAGTCGTGGGAGGGAGTAGCAGAGAAATTGTATGTAATAGGCTGGGAGGAGAAAGTTTGGATTGTATTAGCCATTGAGCTTACTGTACATGACTGGTTTTGCATCAATTAATCAAAGATCTTTTTACAGGATCCTGGTCTATTACTATTGGTGATGTTTTTCCTAACTCTGTTTATTACATTTTCATACTGTTTCATGTTCTTCTGGTAGGCAACAGAAGTATAACATAGGATTCACCCTTGTTAGGTGCCCTATGTTTCCTACTCTCCCCACCTCTAATGTTTTCTGCTTTATGTGTTATCTAAGAGCGAATTCATGTGGTTTAACCAGTGGAGTGGATGTTATTTCCTGCTGCCTGATGTATGAACTTGTGGGTTTGCTGCTTGGATGTTTCTTCGTCAATCTTATCTCTATTTTCCCTTGGAGTTGCTAAAGCAGACCTAGATTTAAATGACCTCTGGTCTGATCTATAAGCTGCCCCTTCGTCCCTTTTTGAGAGTCGCCTTTGAGTATGTCCAAGCAGGTCTAGAGTTAAATGACCTCTGACCTGATCTATAGACAGAAAATTGGTTGTCTTTCCTTCTTCCACTTTCTCTCCTTAATGTTCCATTCCACCATCTGCCTAAAATATCCTTTAGTGTAGATGACTTGCCCTTTGAAAGCCTTGGCTAGTGGATGCAAGTAATTTCCTTTCATGACTCCATAGCCGAATGGATGGCACTGTCTTGGCCTATCCCCTTTGTTGAAGCCTCCTGCTGTTTTGTTTCCTTTCTCCCATTACTTTCTCAGTCTATGATCTCATAACCAACCCAGCAACCCAGCAACCAAATCATTTTAAACCCCCTTTTGTGCTTCATAACTAGCCTAATACCTTATTTGAGCTTCAAAGATATATCATTCTTAGCTCTATTTGGAGAGATCCCTCTCCGGGTACAGGAGGGCTAGATCCTAGGGCCCAAAATTGGTTTTGATGTTGTCTCATCTTTTGGTCTTGCCAATCTGGCCAAAACATGGGAACCCCAACAGTTACTAGCTCCATTTTCTGAATGTGTAACTCTGCAACTCCGAGAAAATGGTTATTTGCCCTTGTCGGTAACACACAGTATCTGCTACTACATGAGTGTCGATACTTTGCATGACATACAAAGTAATCAACAACGAGAAGGGTGATGTTTCTTGCCTACAAGGGCCTGCAAGTCGATTCTGTATTTTCTACTTTTATCAACGACTTTAACCACATCGAATGGAATGGTGGACCAGAGACCGAACAACAACTTATGATCCACATTATGAGATGGTTAGAAATAGAAAAGAACTCCGGTTTCTTTAAGAACGGAACCCCGGTTCATTTAATAAAAATTTATGGTGGCACATATGACTAATTTTGGGCCAAAGGTTTAGGTGTTGTACTATGGCTATGGGAGGTTGGGGGCATTTAAAAATTAGCTATTAATATATTCATGCATCATTTTCAAATCCATTGGAATCGGTTCAGATGGAGTAGTGATATGCAAAGCTGGATTCTTAGTTGTGATGATAGTCTTAACCTTTTCTACTCCCCAATCCATATAGAAAAATTGATTGCTATGGCTCATAAAATTCCCAAATCTGGCAACTAGCACCATAGTTTTTTTGCAATGTGCAAAGGAGGAAATGCACCATTATTTTCTTACAAGAAAATGGAGTTTATTGTACTTTATAGTGCAATAGGCCAGGGTTTCATTTAGGGAAATATATCTCTTTCACCTCAATGGATGGACAGAAATGCTCCATAAAACATTTATACCTTTTTATTTAAATAATTCAAAAGTTTACACCTTACATATGTTTTGGGTACTTTCATTTCTTGAATAATATTACTATGTCTCTCTCTCTATATAAAACTTAGATGCAAGTTCCTTTATTCTTGGGATGCAAATTCTTATTCCTTGGTGTTTAAAAATTATTGTGAATTTTGGTTCAACTGTTATAAGTTGTTAATTTATTCATTAGATTTTAAGTCCAAAAACATTTGGTGATTTACACATAAGAAACCTATATTTCGAAAATTAACATGATTGTAAGCGGTCTGATTTTTTGTGGGAAGTTAATAATGTGGTAAGACTATGTAAACTGGTTGGCTCATGATTCAAACATACAACCTCATCCAATGAGATTGGATTGGATTTTGATTCCATTACTCTTTGCAAAAATTATTTAATATTAACAACAATCACCATCCAATAATATTGGATTGGATTTTGATTCCATAACTCTTTGCAAAAAATATTTAATATTAACAACATTTGTAACTGTTGTTTCATTTCAAGTAAGCACCTGACTTGGATTTCGAAGTGTGAAGTTCCTTATATGATAGCATAGAAAGGTGACTTCGAATCGTCTTTATCTTATACTTAATTTATTAGGTAATTTTACTTGTTATATAGAGTTAGTGAATTCATTTCTCATGTTATAAGTTTAGTTATTTAAACTCTTATAAGTATCAAAATGGCATAATATTTCCATTTTTTTCTTTTCATTTACTTATTTTATTTTCCATAAAATTAATTATGTTAGAAAAATAGAGAGTAAATTATGACACACACAAATAACTTTATATCTTTATTCATCACAATGGTTATAAATATATCAGACATAGATCACAAACTCTAGATCCTAAGAAAGTGGAACAACAAGAATTACAACTTAGACATGGGAATTACAACCTATAGATTGACACCTTGGGACTCACAATAGAAACTTGTAGATCACATCATACACATGGAAGCATTACATCCAACACCCGCCCATAATTCTTACATGATAAATATAGAAACACACATTACAACAAAAAATGAATCTATGTCAAACTGGTCTTCATCGACACTCGCATCCACTTAGGAATCTTGTAAAAAACTCTCTTTCACCACCACACATTTGAGTTTTCACTTGAGCTCCATTTAAAATTTACAACTGCCTCTGACCATCATTGATTGAATTTGAAGATAAATAATATTGACACTTCCACTTGTCGGGGTTTCCGCAGTAAGAGTTGTCAAGTAATGAACCATCCTATGGATCAACCACTATCTTTCAGTTGCTAAGAAGGAGGTATATATACTAAATGTGTTTAAAATTTTATCCAACAACTTGCTAGGAAGGAGGTATAGATACTAATTGTGTTTAAAATTTTATCAAACAACATGACCTTACTAACCCAAGAATTGAAAGAAATAGAAAACTGCTTGAAAAAGACACCTCACAACTACAAATTCAATAATCATCAAACTATCAGTTGTCATCTAGGCATAGACAAGTCACCACATCCTCCTTAGCACAGTACAAAAGTTGTTCATCTCATTCAATGTTTATCTTGGATTTTTCTCGTCTTCACAAAGAATTTGTTAGAGTGGTCAATTCCAACAAAATTACATTGACATATTGAGTTGACCAGACTCAATATGTTTAAAATGGAAACTCCATAATTTGAGATCAAAATAAGATTGCAACAAAAACAGCTTACGCAGAGATATATTTCCTACAGAAGCGAAAATTTGAGATCTCCCTCCAATTTTAATACTTTTCGCATATATCACTGGCCACTTGAAAATCCTATGCACCATATCTCAGATCCAGATCTCAAATCCAAATCCATGCAACATTATGTATAGTTCGGGGACATGATTTTTTGATTTATGGTATGAAAGTGCACAATTTTGACAAAACCATCGAGACATGAATCTATATCTTGTGTAGGTTTTGAGAAGATAAGCACAAACAAAACTTGGAAAGATAAGAAAAAAAAAACTTTACAAAGAGAAATATGACATAACGATTTGATTATGCTTGAAGAAGCTGAAACAAACTAACAAATCTACACACACAAGATCACAAAAAATTTCACACATGAAAACTAAACTCTCACACATCTATAATAATATGTACGAAAACAATAACACTAAGAATCCCTCACTTATTCTTGTCCCTCCCTTGAGGGTTTCAAGCCAGTACCAGCTCTGATACCATGTTAGAAATATAAAGAGAGTACATTATGGCACACACAAATCACTTGATATCTCTATTCATCACAACAATTATAAATATATAGGACATATATCACAAACATCGATGAATCTAGATCCTAAAAAAGTGGATCTATGAATTGGAAATGACACAACTACAACTTAGACATAGGGAACAAAAACTTATAGATTGACACCTCGGGACTCACAATGACAACTTGTAGATTACATCATACACATGGAAGCATTATCTCCAACAACCTATATTTTGAAATTCATTCAATCAAACTCTATTTATTAAAATATAAAACTTTAAAAATTGGAAAAAAAGGAAATTTTGAACGATAAAAAATGCCCCCGGAGAAGTTTTGAGTTAAGAAAATATGACCATTGTTTCTACAATTATGAATTCCATTTTGAGAAGTATGATGATATTCCATGTTTACAAAACCATTTGTGTATGGAATCTACATGGTAAATTGTTCTCCTTGTGATATAGCCACCTCAAATTCATTCAATAAGAATGCATTTGGAAACATTATTAATATCAAGTTTTAATGAACACCACAATTGTTTTTCTAGTCTTGGTGGGAGATATTGCTCCTCTATGGATGATCTAAATATTTTTAAGTTAGGAAATTATTAGTGCATCTATCCATAATTTGATTTTTTTTAGGTTAGAAAGTCCGTTATTTTAATTTTACTATGGAATTTCCTTAGTAGTGACATCTATCAACGAATAGAGGAAATTATTCCTCGTCGTACATAAAATTTCTCTTGAATTTTTTTATGCTCTCATGTTGAACATTAGGTTCATGATTTTAAAAGTGGGTGAAATCTCACCGCCATCTGGCTAGGGCTACAACCACTGAGGCATGAGGTCATCTGCACTAGGCTTCCGGTCTCATGGTAATGGTCTTTCATAAATGTTTTCCTTGATGTAACTCATATACAACCGTGAGGAAGGCTTTTGTTTCATAATTGTGTTCCCTTCCATAACTCGTATGTAACCATTGGGAAGGCTCATAGACCACTTATCACACATCTAGAGAGGGAAACCACTCCAAGACCACTTATCACACATCTAGAGAGGGAAACCACTCCAAGGTATTCGAGCCCAAGAAAATCATGTACTATGAATTTTTGATATTTTTAATGACAATTCCTTTCTAGGATCCGTAACAAATGTTTAGCATCAATGACCATTACTACGACCATAATTGATGAACAATCCTTGATATTCATCATTCTACGTTCCATTTCCCTCTCTCTGTGAATATTCATGGGAATTCGATAAGTTTATTTCTCCATTTCAGTTGTTCTCTTAGAAAACACTTCATAGCCATCATTGAGGGCCAAGGAGCGAAAAGGAAGCTTTCTTGCACGAGGGATACTTGTTCTAGGCACTCAACAACTTTTCTTTTTTGTACTAAAAATTTTCAGGTATGAATGCATAAGGTTTCCGAGACCCCAATCCTTGTATTTATTTTTTGTTGTTCTTCAATTACGTAATAATGTCTCACATATCACCTGTAATCATGAAATTTCGAGGAATTGACTTAGTCTTCGTAAATGTGCATTCTATTCTTTTTTGTGAATTTAATATCTATATATAGTCACTGCATCCTTTCATGTTGGCTACAAAGTCACTCACATAATATTGTTTTTCCAATGAGTTCCACCAATTTAATGATCTTGAACCATGAAGGTGTGAGCGTTTCAGGCCCATGTGTTAGGTGCAAAAAGTGCCCTGTCTTATTTGATATCACAATGATCTACTCTCCTCACCATCTTCTAGCTTGAAGCGTTTAAACGATTGTCTGTGCCTTCAATTTTCAAGAATTCAGGTTATGGATTAAGTTTTGAGAGCCTCCTTTTCACTTGTTCTCTTAGAAAATTACTACATGGCCATCGTTGAGGACCAAGGAGCGAAAAGGAATATTTCCAAGAAAAATTGTCATGAAAGCCCAATCCTTGTATTTCCTTCTGTTTGTTCTTGAACGAGTCTTCGTAAATGTGCATTTTGTTCATTTTCGTGAAGTTAATATCTATCAATAGGCATTGCGTGCTTGAGGCTAGCTATCAATAGTCGTGAAGTTAATATCTAATCGCACCTTACTAATGATTGAGCTAGCTATTGTGCATTTAGTATGGGCTGTCTAAATATCTATTTATCTAGAGTGTCTTTTGAATTTCCTTTTCAATGAACAAATCTATATATAGTTCCCCAAACTTTCTTGATCTATACCTCTTCTCAATATCGATCGATATATGCACCCGATTTGTTGGTTATGGCTATTGTGACTTGATATTGCTCCCCTCCCCTGTAGTGGTAAATGTGTTTCTTATATAAGATTTCGTTTCTAATTCTCACCATAAATTAGTTAGGTGGGCGGTTGATGCTACATAATAGAAAGACATATTAGTGTTGCAAGCAAGCATGTTACTGTATATGAGTCAATCAAATTGTAGGTAGAATTGAATCATAACGCTCTGCCTCTTACCATCACCGTTGGTTCATACCGATGAATATTCTTATGAATATTCTTTTGGGATTTAGTTACGAAAATTGATGTAAAAACCAGAAAACGTTTGTGGCCAACCAAAGCTCATTAATCACACTATCTATCCATATGGTTTGGTTGTGGTTTACATGATTTGTTTAGAGAGGGTGAGCGCGTCCATCCATGAATGAACTCGTTGACATATGGCCCATTTGAAATCGAGCTAAAGAAATTGGAGTAGTCTACCCAGGCAACGTTTTAGCCCGGACGGCAGTTTTTTGCCGGAATCCGGGCAACTTAAATTCAAGAAATCAGGTACTTGCAATGTTTGAAATTCATTTTTGAGGTTGGAAATGGATTCAGCACTACCAAAATCTCTTAGGGCACTCAAAATACTTAAGTTTAACAACTGTAAACATGATTCTGATGAAATCTTTACCGGATTTTTTAAAAATCTTTGCTGGAGTCCGGGCTAAAACGTTGCCTGGAAACGACAGCCCAAAGAAATTTGTTTATAAGGAATAGCTCAATGAGGGAGGCTAGAAGGAGAGAAGCCCCAGGAAATATCAAATGAGTTAAAAATTGCCATCCTTTGGTGCAACTCAACTAAAAGTGGGAGGAATCCTAATCTTTCAAAAAAAATCTATATAAATTTGTTTAATATGAAAATAAAATAATTAAATAATTTGATAATGTGAGCAAAAATAAAAAAATTTATTTATCCATTTAGAATTGAACAATATTTTTAATATAGATTTATTAATCTATATAGCAAAACCCTTTGGACTTATTACAAAATATATATATATATATATATATATATATAACATAAAAAAATTGAAATAATGTTTTTAATTTTCATATATTTTTAAAATAAAAAAATGTTATAAAATTTATGGTAAATAAAAAATTGTTATTATGGGTTTATTGCTTTTACTTTTCAATAAGTTGAGTTATGGCTTTCCTTTTAAGAAGTCTTTCCTTTTTTAAGAAGCCATTGAGTTGAACATTCGTGATGAAATTATGTTTAAATAATAAAAAAAGCCATTGAGTTGGACATTCGTGATGAGATTATGTTTTAATAAATAAAAAAATATTGTATAATGTGATTTGAATTTATGAAGACATTTGTGATGAAATTATGTTTTAATAAAAAATATTGTAGAATGTGATTTGAATTTATGTTAATGGCATGTTTGGATATTCAACTATCAATACTATACTTTAATCAACATACCCTAATTTGGGATGAAATTTGTAAATTTTAATGTGTTGTATTTGTACACATTGTTTCATGAACACGTTTTTAACTATACTTTAATCAACATATCCTAATTTGTAATGATTTTCTTACTATACTTTAATCAAATTACCCTAATTTGTAATGAAATTTGTAAATTTTAATGTGTTGTATTTGTACACATTGTTTCATGAACACGTTTTTTTTGTGATTGTTTAGCTGATTTCATTTTTTTGGGGGTCTATATATGGGGTTTGATTCTTTTCTTTTATCTTCTACTTTGGTGTTTGTTTTGTTGGTAACCTCAGAGGTCTTATGGTAGACGTTGTTTGGTTCGACCATAGACAAGCAAAAGTGGGATTCACTCGACTTGCAAGACGAAACAACTTGCAAACTTAGGGTAATGACTTTAATTTCTTTGAACTTAAATTAATTAGTTATATATGTAAAAAATATTTATTTTATTTATTATATATATATATATATAGTTTTATTTATTTGATTTAAAAGATTAAAGCAATATATTTTTTAATAAATATTTTTTTCTCCAAATAATATACTCTTACTTGGATTATCCAATAATGGTTTTCTCCAATACTATATATATAACTTTTATTAAAATTCAAAATAATGACTTTTAAGATAAAACACAATATATTTAATTACATTTTCATTATTACATATAAATTAAGGGAGTGATAAAATCTATATTTTATATAAATAAAATATTGTCTTCTTAATTTTAATTACATGTATTAGTAAATAAATAAATATAGTTTCATAAATAATTATTAGAGGTTTTAACCTTTGGTCTCTTCCCCTCACACACAACTACATACAAATACATACGACAAAATTCAATAATATTAAGCGTAGCTTCGTAACAATTACTTGTTTTTTTTATAGTTGATATACCTCATTTTTTGTGTTTATTCATTCACAAAACAAAATTTTCTAGAATTTTTCTTTTATAGCTTTATAGAATAATTTTAGATTTAAAATACTTTTAGAATTACCAAATAATAACAACTTGTTAACTATAAAATGAATTACACACTTTGTTATGGTTTAGATTTGTAACTTTCAATAAATCTATATATATAATTAATCATAACTTTTATTAAAACTCAACACAATGTTTTCCAAATCAACATAGATATTATTTAATTACACTACAGTTGCTATAAATAAAATATATTTTTCTTAATATTAATTAAATATATAAAAATATAAAAAATATACAGTTAGATGAATAATTATTATGTCGTAACGCATTCTTATTTGAAAACAACTTTCCTAGGATCAAATGTTAGACGATTGAAATGTTTTGGGTCATTAGATCACATGTAAATAGCTTTATATACTTTTTTTATAATGTTAGTTTTTTTCTTTTCCTTTTAATAGGTTAGATTGATTTTGAGTGTATAATATAAATGTTGTAATGTCATGTTTAACATTTTGACTATGTCAAATTACACAAAAATAAAAATTAAATTAAATTAAATAAAAAACAGAAATAATAATAAACTGTAAAAACAGCCCATGGTATTGACCTTATTTGAAAACAACTTCCCTAGCTGCCAATGTGTCCATGTCTGAGTCATTGGATCAAATTCTAGACAATTGAAATGTTTTAGGTCATTATATCCACAAGTAAATAGTTTTATAATTTTGTTTATAATGTTAGTTTTTTCTTTTTCTTTTTAATAAGTTAGATTGATTTTAGGTGTATAATAGAGATGTTGTAATGTCATGTTTAACATTTTGATTATGTCAAATTACACAAAAATAAAAATAAAAGTAAATTAAATAAAAAGTTTGACATATTGTAATGAACATTTTAACTAGGTCAAAATAAAATAAATAAAATAATAATAAACTATAGAAACAACCCATTGTATTGACCCATGGTATTCATGTGGTATATAGTTTATTAAATTATTTCACAGGAAATGATTTATTTGACCTTATTTGAAAACAACTTCCCCAACTACCAATGTGTCCATGTCTGAGCCATTGGATCAAATGCTAGACAATTGAAATGACCTTATTTGAAAACAACTTCCCTAGCTTCCAATGTGTCCATGTTTGAGCCATTGGATCAAATTGTGGACAATTGAAATGTTTTAGGTCATTAGATCCACAAGTAAATAGTTTTATAAATTTTTTTATAATGTTAGTTTTTTTTTTCTTTTTAATAAGTTAGATTGATTTTAGGTGTATAATAGAGATGTTGTAATGTCATGTTTAACATTTTGACTATGTCAAATTACACAAAAATAAAAATAAAAATAAATTGAATAAAAAGTTTGACATAATGTAATGAACATTTTAACTAGGTCAAAATAAAATAAAATAAATAATAATAAACTATAAAAACAACCCATTGTATTGACCCATGGTATTCATGTGGAATATAGTTTATTAAATTATTTCACAGGAAATGATTTATCTTGATCAATAATAATGAATTTTCATAATTATCATTTCCTAAATAACACTCTATTTACCTTTAATTACTTAATTGTAATAGTTTGTAACTACATGCATAATCTATCCGATTTTCTTTTTGTTAATGAATATGAAAGTTCTTCTATTAAAAAAATACTATAAACATATCTTTAATTACCTAATTGCAGCTAAAAAATATTATAGGTTTTTCACTTTATAATCATAAACAAATTTCATATTATATGTTGTCAAACTTACTCAACTTTTTATTCTGAAATTTTAAACAAAGTTTTTTCTACATAATTTTAACTTTTATAATTTTTTTTATTTTTCAGTTCAAACAAAACTTACAAAAGAAAAAACTCACTTAGTATTTACTGTACATTATAGTTTTACAAAATTGGCACTAGTAAGTTGAAATAACCCTAAGGGGTTCTTTTACAAGTTTTATCATAATCTTTCCCTTCATCCAATAGTGTATTCTAGTTTAACTGTATTAGTTTGTAACATGATCCACAATCAAGGAAAATGGCCAGGGATGTCAAAAGCTATCTTTCACATAGTGATCTATTGATGTTCTTAGTTGAAATGGATCCTATTAGATGCATGGTGGCCAGGGACACTAAAAATTCAAAATAGATATCTTTTTTCACATCCATATTCTCTACTAACCATCCAAATTTCCCGTCTTACACAAAAATTTCTAACAAAAATCACTCAATTTACTCTCCAATATTTGAAACCCCCACCCATCCTGAGGAGATCAGAGTGTAAAATCAAATGTTCTTGTGGTTTTTTTAAAGGGTTCATAAACAAAACAAATAATGA
Source organism: Pinus albicaulis (assembly GCA_034641835.2). Lineage (NCBI taxonomy): Eukaryota > Viridiplantae > Streptophyta > Pinopsida > Pinales > Pinaceae > Pinus > Pinus albicaulis. The sequence goes on along the minus strand of CM076569.1, from coordinate 370,715,096 downwards.
GAAAGTCAATAGTGTGGTATAATAACTTATTTTTGAATCATTGTGACAAACAAAACATCACATTAGCTCACAAAATATATCTAATGCTATAAGGATATGAGACGATAACAATTTTTTGAATCATCATAACTAGGTGACAACCAAAAATAAGTTTTAATCACAAGAAAAAAAATCACAAAAACACACAGAATATATACAAGGTTGCAATGAACCCCATACATAGTGATGGACATCATGGGAATTTTAGTGAACATAGAACACCACTCGAAAAATTCTATACTCTTTGATAAATTTAGAATAACCTAAGATATCTAGATTGATGTTGAGGTGGGTGGTACAATAATTGAGGATGCTTCTTAAAGGGTAAGGGAATTTAGATAGTCTATCCTTCCACCAAAGCTATAAAAAGTGAGACTCGCGGATTATAGTTTTACAAAATTGACACTATGTGAATAAGAATAAGTTACAAACATTAGGTATTTTAAAAGGTATTTTAAAAGTAATAAGAGGAAGGTACACGGGGGCCATGGTAATTAATGTGATTCGTTGTATTATTTTTATTTAAAATAGTAATTTTTATTTGTGTTTTTTTAAATGAATATTTTTAAATATGTTTTGAGCGGAGAAAGCTAAGAAACGAAGGCAGCAGGATGCGAATGACATCGAAGGAGAGAGCGAAACCAAGAAGTAATGCTCAGGCCTATGGACCAGACGAGCGTTAAGGCGTGAGGCAGAGACAATAATGTTAAATTGAGGTGAGCAACTAGTGGATTTAAGGGCTATGGCATAGGCCCCATGTGTGGCCATGTGGCGAGGCAATGTGCCACGCAGTGGAGCTGCCACCTCTTGTATCGAATTAGGCACCCGCATCCAGTGTATACCAAGACTATTGTTATTCATATACAATATAAAATTTATGACAAACATGAAATTAATGCTCAAATATGTAGATGAACTTGGAGTAAACTTTATTTTTGTGAATCATTTCATGCTTGTTTCAAAGAATTATTAATCACCAAAGGATTTTCACCCCTAATTTCCTATTTCAATATCTATAACAAATTTTTTATATATGTGAACATATTATGTTGGTTTATATATATGTTTTCACCCACAATTTCCTATTTCAATATCTATAACAAAATTTTTTGATTGATAATTCTTATCATCAATATCTTTGAAACCTCCACGACCTACTTCTATGGAAGCAAAAAATGCCTTTCATTCCTTCACAATGGCTCCTTCTCTCGAACAACTTATTTCTTTTAGGCTACTCTTTCCTATGTTATTTTCTTACAGTGTTTCTTTTGCAACATGTGTTGCAATTGCTAGTTGTAACATTTATTAATTGTGATTTCTTTCTCATATACACAAATACATATGAAAAATTCAATAATATCAAAATTAGCTTTCTAACCATTACCTTTCTTTTGGTGGTTGATATAAGTCATTTGGTTTGTGCATATTCATTCACAAATTTACAATACAAATGGACTAACTAGTCCATATGCATGACGCCAAAACTTTTTCGAATTGAATTTTTTCAAGGCTTTATAGAGTAGTTTTAGATTTATAATAATTTTTTGCAATTTCTAACGTGAATAACAATCTCATAACTACAAAATTTTAGGGCTTTATGAAGTAGTTTTAGATTTGAAATATTTTTTGAATTTCCAACCAGAATAACAATAAAATGTACACACTTTGTTAATGTACTAGATTTGTAACTTTCTTTAAGTTTATAGCCATGTTTGTCCCCATTTTTTCTTTTTTATAATCTTTTAATGAATATACATCACTTCCTGTTCTCTCCATTCATTTATAAATCTAGTATATATATGGATGGGAAATGTTTCTAAAATTCATTCTTAAGATTTTACAAGGACATTCTAAGCTTTAAACTTTTTAAAGATTACAAAATACATTGACATTTTAGTTGTTATAAAACAAAATGTGTGCTATGTATATATTTGTGTTATCATGTGATGAGTATCAAGAATAGAATACAACACAAAAATTGATTGACATATTTTTTATGTTATTTTTGTTAGTTGGATTTTTTTAATTTTTTTTCTGTCAATATATTTAAGTGAGTACAAATTTAAGATAATTTTGAAAATAAGTTTCTTATTTGCTTTGGTTTCTAGGTAGAAAAATTTAGTGTTTGGTTGAGATATTTACTCAACTAAATGAAATTTAAATCTTTAACCAATGATAAATGTATTTATATGTGTACTTAATCTAATGGAAAGAGTAATGTAAAGAGTAGCTTTTGTGTGCAATCTGTTTTTCAAATTGCTATCAGAGCCACTATGGGCATGTGCTTTGGCACCTCCCAGGCTGAGGGATATATAGAGTTTGGTGAGTGCCAGGAACTATGAGAATAGAAAACCGTGCTTTCAATATGTGTCAATGTGTGAAAAATAGTCCTTTTTCCACCAAATTATTGAAGGAAAGGAGTCACAGTGGATTAGAAAGGCGTGTGAGAGAGGAATGACAGAATCAATTGTAGGATAAATCACTGCTTGATTTGTGGAAGCGGTATCAACTTCAAGGGAGCGTGGTAATGGAGGCGGTGGCTTAGATGACATGGATTGGACTGCTACGATTGGGTTACTACGTGTACGAAGTTGAGTGACAGTCAGGTGTTATACTCTATGTGAAACATAATTTGGGAGTCGAGATTTCCTCTCATTACTGTCGACGTATACATTGGATGTAATCTCGATTGATCAACTGAGAACGATGAGGAATGGATTGGAAAGTTGAATGGAGCCACCTGCGTAGATATATTAATATTTACAGCAACAGCTATTAACTGCAAAACTAGATTGGACCAGGCTCTTGGGCCCATGCGTAAGGCGTTTTCACCACTGTCCATCTCAAAGCTCAAGGAGCGGTGGAAGTTATCAGACACATTGAAGTCTCGCTTTTTGGAAGCCTTTCAACAAGGAGAAACGCAATTTTTTTTTTTAGCATTTTTTCATCGCAGAGCACGACCTGGTCTGTGACACAAAGTTTGAGTAGTGCTTAGCCATGAAGATTGCTGGGAAGAGTGTGGAGAAATTCATATATAGGAGTGTTGTACACGTCAATGTTTCCTCACAACATAGACACGGCCTTTTGGATGAAATAAAAACTCTGAATATGAAATCGTGCAGTCTTATAGAACTTCTTTGAGAACTTGTCTTCTCCCTTGGACAGAAATTAATCTCATTTTCATGGCATGTAAATTCGACATTTCTATGTGTGGATTGTGTGGTTTTCAGTTTGTATATGTAAATTCTGTGATTTCTGGTGGGACATTCGTAGTTCAGCTCTTCATTGCAAATTCAATCTGTGGCTTAGTGTTTTATTCTAGGAATTTGATCTTGTTTTAAACAAGTTGTGTATGAAACCATGTAAAAATGTATTGATATATGACAGCGAAGTTTAATTTTCTAAAGGAATCAAGTGCCCGTAAAAGCTTAGCATGGATGGTTGTCCAGTTAATTTGACAGAAGTAGATTTAGGGAAGGATCTCTCATTTGTTGAATAATTCAGTGGTTTTTTGGTGAGGTTATGTCACAAGTGGTTTTTTGGTGAGGCTATGTGACAATTTGGGATGTTGTTCATTAATTGAATTCGTGAAATCTATGATTCCGAAGTTCAGGAGTGGAACTTTGGAATCCAACTTGTAGACTACATCTTTAAGAGGGTTAAGAGACAACTTGATGGAACTAGTTTCATAGAAGATTTTGAAATGATAGTGATGGAGACATATGAAGTTATAATGCTTGACGGAACCATGTATGCGAATGAAATTCTAGGAGACTGGCGATTGCAGCTGTTGGGCACCCATGCATTCTAGTGGATTGTTGTTCCTTTATGTGGACGTCCACATATACTTTGTCATGTTTGACCACAACTAGAATTTGTTGATTGAGGTTGTGACAAGTAGTCATTAAGGCAGGGACTTGGAAAATATAATTCCAAATTGTCTTGGTTTCTAAGTAAAGGAGCTTGTTCCTGTTTTTTAGGAGTTTTTTATATGAATCCTACTTTAGTGTGTGGTTGAGAGATTTAATCAACTAAGTGATTGTATGGTTAAGATAGAATTTCTATGTTTAACCAATGACTGATGTATTTATATGTGTGCTTAATTTAATGTAAGGAGTAGTTTTGGTGTGCAATATGTTTTTCCAATAGATAAATTTGTATTGATTTCTAAATTAAATAAAAAAAATGTTGATTGGTATTTTCATGTGATTTTGATAGTTAAAATAACTCTTTGTATTTTAAAATATTGCTTTTTCTTTTACAAATTAAAATTAAAATGAATCTATAGTTTATTTGTATTTATATATTAGTTTTTGGCTATTTGATTGTATTATTATATTATGTCTCTATTTGACATAATTTAGACAATTTTATATTCAAATTGCCTCATAGTTTGTTCTTCGTTTTCTTTTTCCCAAAACCAATTGTTTGTGTTTGGCTACGTGGTGAACAAAAATGTACAAAAAAAATACTTATAATTGTACAACAAATTCCACAATTTTCCAGAGTGGTAGAAAGTAATAGACCATTTAGCATATTGTGTGTTTTTTCTATTCTAAAGAAATCTTGTATTTGACACTGCCATATTTTCACATTGGACCATATGAAAACAAAAAATGTTTTTACGCCAAATGAGTCAAATTTTGAAGAAATTGATCACAAGTTATATAGATTCAACTTACATAGACTACAATACTTCCCCTATTATCTAGGGGATTGTCTTTTTTATTATTTTATTGTTCTTATTCACTTCTGTTATAGCTTGATTGAAATTTGAGAAGGAATTGTTAATCACTTCCACTATTTCTTGAGTTGTCAACACGACGCTGCTTTGCAAACATCACATACTAAATTGATTCATACTAAATGTGAATTTGGGTTACACTTTTTGCCATTTTTTGAGAAAAAAACTTTCATTTTTTTCTATTCTTCAAATTTCTACAAGCCAAAACAATTTTTCTGTTTAGAATTTCATTTTGTGATAAAAATAAAAGTTGTCGGAAATTTTACTAGCTTTCTATTACTTTTTTTTTGGAATTTTTTTATACACATTTGATATGTCAACTTAGCATTTCTTTGAGTGTGTGTTTTTTAACAATCAAAGAATTCATAAGAAGTCATGTTAATATGAAATGTTGTATTCTTTGAAACTTTGTGTTTTTAAGAAACAAAATGTGTTACAACAATCTAGACAGAGTCTACTTCGGTTTCGTCATATTTATAAAGCCAGGATGCATAACATAATTACTATAATTTTTTGAACTGGTCTAATATGAAAAAACTGCATATTTTGAATATGTTTCGTGACGCAAGAAATTTCTTAACATATAAGTTATAAACTAAAAATTTAAAAACTACCCATTAGAGACGACGAACTAATGTAATACATCATAATTTTTTCATTTTTTTTTACAATGTATTTTGGAAGATACATAAAAAATGATTTCACTGAATTATAATGACCTTCAGAAATTGTTTGCACCCATTTTATTACAAAATTAATTAAAATTGGTAAATATTTATGAAATTCCATAAAAGTTATATTTCCTTAAAGTAGATTGAATTCTGAAAATTCTTGTCTTAGTTCCGACACTTAATTCAGAATCTCTCAAGGAGTTGAATCAGTCCAAATTTGAAGATATGTATTTAGAGCTTGGATCTGCGTAATTGCTGATGTGCTAGTTTGGCCGAACTCTTAAAAAAAGTTCAGCCAAATTGTTTTTTGCGTTGACGGCCCGTTAAGTCTAATGACATAAGAGTTCAGCCAAATTTTTTATAAAAGTTTGGCCGAAATTTTACCTAATTTTCCATCGGCCGGAGAATACCATGAACCCCCTATAAATAAACATTTTGCGACAATATAAATTTCCGCGAAAGCATTCATTATTTTCGCATATTTTTTCACATTTGGTCTGATTTTACAAAAGTCTTGGTCTAATTTTGCAAAGAATTGTTTTGGGTTTAAGGACTTTTCTTGGAGGTACATTCAAAGGACATTTTTGCAAAGGATTGTTTTGGGTTTAAGGACTTTTCTTGGAGGTACATTCAAAGGACATTTCTTGGAGGTATGTGATACATTTTTTGGATTTTTTTTGGGCTTCATTTTTTTTTAAGGTATGGATTTGGGCTGAATTCTAATTGTTTTTGAAGGTATGGATTTGGATTTAATTTTCAAATGACTCTTTTTAAGCTTAATATTCAAAGGACATTTTTTGGAAGTATTTTTTAAAATGATATTTTTTTAGAGGCTTTTTTGAATTATTTTTAAAGTGACATTTTTTAAGAAGTTGGAATTAATTTTCATTGGACATTTTTTGGAGGCATTTTTTGAAGTGAATTTTTTTTAGAGGACATGTTTTGGGTTGAAGTAAATCTTTTATAATGATTTTTTAAAATGAGTTTTTGTCTAACTTTTTAAATGCAATTTTTTTTGTAGGACTTGGAAGGAAATTTTTGAGCTTTGTTTCATTTTTATAAGATATTTTTTTCTTGGTTATTTTTAAATAAGTGTTTTCGATTGAAGTATGTATTTTTTGAAAAAAAATTAAAATGAGTTTTTTTTTAATTAAATCTTTTGTGACATTTTTTTTTAATTGAGTTTTTGTCCAATTTTTTTAAGGAAATTTTTTGAAATTCATACTCTATTATCATGGGAAATCGAAGGAATTGCACGAGAAAATATGATCGAAAGAGCTACCTGAGGAACGTAGAGAAGAGATGAGACAATCTCGCAAAAGAAAGATAGAACCACTCTCAAATATTGAAGGGGGAAATCAACCTCAACTAAAAGTTGAAGAAGGTATGTAAATGTAAATATTATGAATCTAATATATTTAAAATTTTCCTAGTGTAAAAATGTGAAGCTTAATTTTTAATTGATGAACTAATTTGAAAAATATTGTGCGATGTAAAATGAGAGAGATATTCCTGAGAACATTGATGATGAGACAAAATTTTCCTAGTGTAAAATGTGAAGCAAAATTTTGAAAGAGAGAATGAAAGAGATATTGAACCAATGATTGAAGATGGGGAAAATGTTGAAAGAAATTGAAGTGAAGAAATTGAATCACAAGGTATGTGTGTGTGTGTGTGTGTTGAACACATACACGTATTATTGAAATTATATATATTTATTAATTTAGTAATTTATTAAATATGTAAACTTATTATGTATTATTCATTCAAATATGTATAGATGAAATCAATGTCGATGATGAGATGTTAGAAAATATTGACACTCACACATATGGAGATAAAAGAGCTGACCATATTATACGATATCATGTCAACCGCATTTTTGATACATACTTCATAAAGGAAAATGTGACAGTTCAAGCCTGAATGTTGAAAGGTCTCTTATCATTAAGGAAATTAAAAGAAGCTATGACTTTATTGGGTATTCGAGAATCAACCAAAGATAAAAAAATGAAGGAAAATGTGATACAAAATATGAATAGTGTTATAAATTCAATTAGAAGATCTAGATAGAAAAATGTTTCAGTTATAGGTAGAGAAATACATATGGAAGTGGTTTCATCAAGTATTAAAGAGAATCACTTGGTAAAATATATAGCACGAGCATTAGGAACCTCACGAAAAACTTTTCACAAACATTGAAAATTTTGGTTGCAAATAGATGTAAATGATGAACTTGCTTGTTGGGGAGCTATTTGTAGGCAACCACACAAACATAGACTTGGAGAAAATTTGTTAAAAAAATAATATATGAATATTGGAAGAAAAATTCGCGTGTTTCACCAACTGCAAATCATGTGATGCAAAGAAGAATAGCACGAAATCAATATAAAGAACATGAAAAGCATTTCTTGGAAACCACTCAGATAGAGTTGTTCAACAAGTTCAAAGAAGAGAATTGTGAAATTCATGTCTCAATCAATGCTTTTGTTCAACAAAAACCATGGTATGTAAAACTTATCACCGTACGCGACACTTGTCATTGTCGTTATCATTTGGAATTTGAGTTATATTATGACACATTCCTTAATTTTGGTAGAACATTTTGGATGGATTCACCTCCTCCTTCCACTATCTGTGATTTCATATCTCAAATTATATTTGAAAGACAAAGCAATGAACTATTTTACGAAAAGAAATGTGTTGGTGGTAAAAAAATGCGATGATTGTGGATATTTAACTAAATTTCAAAACAAATATTGTACTGATATAAATGATCAATCATTGTCCAACATGAAAGTGAAATGGAAGAGATATGAATATATCCATAGATCAATTCAAGGTTTAAATAGTGCTAAAAGAATTAAATTACGAGAAGAAAAAAATTTTGTGATAGACTTTTTGAGAATTTTTGAGAAAGAAATTTACAAATACACCAAGCATTCCCATAGAGCTCGATGGCTGGACTTGCAATTCAAAAAATCCCATGAATTTTTTCCACCAGGGACCATTTTGTCAATAATTGATTTTGCAGAAACTACATATTTGTTCCACAAAAGAAATTCAGATTGAATACTATCATTCTGGCCAAGTCTCCATGTTCGTCCATATTCTATATAGACATGCTGAAAAAATGGCGATCATATAGAAAGCACCAGTGAAAATTGACATGTTATTAAATAATATCACTTTTATACCAGTGACGATCGTACACATGATACATATTTTGTACAACATTGTTTTGGAAAGATTTATGACTCCTTGAAAAGTCGTGGAATAACATTCAATGAACATTGGATATGGTCATATGGATGCCTAGGTCAATTCGAATCTGCATGATCATTTTTTTGTTTGTGTTGTCTTCATAAGAAAACCTACATTAAACATTGCTGGAATTTCTTTGAGACTGGCCATGGAAAAGCAGAACATGACGATGCAGGGGCATACATAAAATGAGCACTTCGAAGATATCAAATGAAACCCTCTGCAAGCTGACTTGTGGATGCTAAAGAATTTATTCAATGGTGCATCACTGCTCTAAGCCATGAGACTAATTGATCAAGGGAAGTGCGAAGGTACATTCAATTTAATTTTTATTGGATATCTAATTTTAAATTGTGTACATTTATCACAATGATTATCTTTGATGGTATTTTGATATCATATTTACATTCATCTTTTGATTTTCCATATAAAGGTTTTTTCGGCATATTGGGATCGAAGATGTAGATAGATCAATTGGAAATGGCGTTGAAACAATAAAAGGGACTCGAAAATTGCATTCAATTAAAACAAACTTGTCTAGAAATGTGCTTGCATTTGATAAAAGAAAATATTCTTGTTTTTTTCATGTTTGCATAAAAAACATAGAATCCAATGACGTTTGTGAAAACAAAATGTATGTAAAATATTGGAAACATGCAGAGCTAAATACAAAGGAAAAAATGTCTGTTGCAATGTTTGAAGAAATGCAATTAGAGGAGACTACAATATCATCTGATGGTGATCTAGTTTTTGATCTTGTTAGAGAAGGTAACATTTGAATTACTTTCAAATGACAAAGATCTAGAAATAAATTTAAATGCATAATTTTGCTAAGTTTGTTTTATTGTGCAGGAGATGTTTTTGTTGTAATTTCACCTACTGAAAATGATGACAATGTGAAGTATTATTTGATGCATTGCGCTGAACGAAAAATGAAATTATTAGAAAACTATAATGATCACGGTTTTCCATATGAAAGAAGTTCTATTATACTGAAAGGTTATTTTTTTAGACAAACTAATCAAATGGAGATTTTGTTTACTTTGAAGACTATGAACTTGATGTCATAATTTGTAAATATAGTCACTTGGTGTGTGCAACAAGCATAAAGTTGATGGAGGTTCAATCAAAGAAAAAAACAAAAATTAAGAAATGGAAAATGTCAAAATATGATCGTGAACGAATCACTGAAGATGGCATTCCATTGGAATTTTTTTGATTGAACTGCCCAACAATTTCTTCTCTTTGGATTCATGTTTTAGAACTTCCAGAACTCAACTAAAAATTGAGCTACCTTGTTATGTTATCTGTGCAAGTGTTTGCACATGTATAAATTGTTTTGGTACATGCACACTAGTATCAACTGAAAGTAGCTTTTCTATACATGCATTGATGAAAAAAAATTCATGTATTGGATATATATATATATATATATATATATATATATATATTCTAGAATGAAATTCATTGTTCGAGTAGTTTTACTATGTCCACTGATGAAAAATTTTTCTCGTAATGAATATATATGTTCTAGAATGCAATTAACTGAAAGTAGTTTTTCTATGTGCATTGATGAAAAATGTTGCACATATTGGATATATACATGGACTGAAGTGACCATTTTTTCTCGTGGGATTTTCTGGTAAAAATTATCCACAATGTAAATAAATAATCCACAGTATAGTTTTGTACGAAGATTCCTTTCAGACAAGAGCCTCGGAGCACTTCTCCGACTTTTGGTGGGATTTGAACCACATCTATATTCCTGGTAGAAAATAGTACAAAATTTATATGTTCAATGGTCGGATATGTTCTACACAATTAACTAGAAGTAGCTTTTCTATGTGCATTGATGAAAGATGTTGCACGTATTGGATATATATATGAACTCTAGAATGCAATTAATTGTTGAAGTAGTTTTCCCATGTGCATTCATGAAAAATGTTTCACATACTGAATATATATGTTCTAGAATGCAATTAATTGAAAGTGGCTAAATTCTATAGGCATTGATGAAAAGTAGCTAAATTCTATTGGCATTGATGAAAAATGTTGAAGTACCAGATATATATGTTTTAGAAAGAAATTAACTATTAAAATATATTTTCTATTTGCATTGATTAAAAATGTTGCACGTACTGGATATATATGTTCTAGAATGGAATTAACTGAAATTATCTTTTCTATACATGCATTGATGAAAAATGTTGCACGTACTAGATATATATACATTATAGATTGCATTTTTAAAATTTTATGATTGTTTTCAATACTTCTAAGAAGACCTAGAATCTTATGATTATATATATATATATATATATATATATATATATATATATATATATATATATATATATATTGTACTTCAAGCATTTTAACATATATATTCAAACATGTGTAAAATCATTTCTACATGTACATATATTCATGTCATTTTTATTTTTTTTTGGAAAACGACAATTTGAATTTTAAAAGAAAAACATAATTTATCATAATCACATGCAAAATATAGTTCAACAATCCAAAACTTGAGCTTTAGAAACCTTTATATTATATCACAACATTATTTCACATGCCATGCCAATTGTAGTTCAACTATCCAATAAAAACATTTAACATTATATCACATGCAAAATGTAGTTCTTGACCATCCAAAACTTAATTTTTAAAAACAAAGCAAATTATAACACAAGATTACTTCACATGCCAAATGTAGTTCAACTATCCAAAACTTAAGCTATAAAAACAAAACATTATAGATCACAAGTATCAAAACTTGAGTTTTAAAAACAAAACATGATAGATCACAAGTATCAAGTATCGAGTAACATTACTTCACATGCCAAATGAACAACCATAACACTTTAAAAACAAAGCAAATTATTTTTAACACAACATTACTTCACATCACATGCCAAATGTAGTTCAACCATCCAAAACTTGAGTTTTAATAACAAAAAAAATAATATATAATGGTGTAACATTACTTCAATTCCAAATCTAATTCAACCATCCAAAACATAAGTTTTAAAAACATTATATATCACATCCACATGTACCAGATGTAGTTCACATAAAATATGTCCAACATTTGTAGATCTCACAAATATCGATTATCAAGTTATATATGACTACATCTAGATATATATAAAAAGTAAATTTAAGACTAGAAATATATTGAAAATATAATGTTGCACGTGTGCATGTGCATCATCCATCAAATACAGATGGATGTAGTGTCTTTCCCAGCAAAGTCTCAATCCGCGAGCTATCCTGCGAAGCATGGGGAACCTGTACACAATGTGTACAAATATTAAAATTTGATGTTTTAAAATTGAGTGAGAATATATAGAACTTCATGTAAAAAAAAATATATAAAAAAAATCATGCAATACCTCATGAGGTTCCCTCTCCATTTTTTGCTCCTCTGCTACAACTTCCCCCATGGGAACATTTCCAACAGTAAATTGTATAATATACATGTATATATATATATATATATATATATATTAAAAATTTTCAAATGGAAATGCATGTATATATAAACTTATTTTCAATAATATTAAAAAAAAAATTAGACAACTTTTTCCAATGGTTGAAATGGTGTCGATGTTCCTATCTCCATTGCTAGAGTTCGTGGGGAAACGAAATCCTCTATAGAAACCTAA